>OX451736.1:759536674-759867472 GCA_948472305.1 Vicia faba | reverse complement strand
GGATATATGTTATAATGCATTTAATTACATGAAAATGACTTATTGGAATGGATTTTGTGACCCCAATTCGTGGAGGACAAAATGTTGTCCCAAAATAGATTTTTCTGTTTTTTCGCGAGGCCGCTTAGCACGGTGGAGGGCGCTTAGAACAGTTTGTAATGAAAAGTTTAACATTATGTTTAATTGAATGAGGTTCATGTATGCTTATGATTTATAAAGGATTTCCATGAATTTTAATAATTTATTTGATGTGTATTGAATAGTTTTGGATAACTTTTTGATGAAAGCATAATACTTGAATTTATGTACGAGTATGTAGTGAATTGTTGTTAGATGTGAATAACATGTGTTGGAATGTTTAATATGTGTTATTATTATTTGTTGAAGTGATGATTGCTATGAGAATGCATTGAATGTGATTGATGACTTAAGAGATATATGTTTGTACAATGACGATGATAATTCAAATGTGATAAATTATGTGATGCATGCTTGTATGATTAAGATGGAGGGATGATCTTAATTTAACATGATTGTTGAGATTGTACATGCATCATTTGTTGTGAAGAGGCTATGTTTGCTAGTTTTGTAGAGACTAGTGACTTGTCCCAAACCTAAGGGATGAGTTTGAAAGCTTGAGAGATAGGCTTTTGGTGGTTATCTGTCTGAGGGATGAACACAGTTTAAACGTAAAAACCGTTAAGGATAACAATTGGTACCACATGCATATTGCATTGAGTTGTATTTGAGTCTCATGCATCGATGTAAAATATTGAATTGGTGTGCAATATGTGATATTGGTGAATGTTACATTTGTGGTATTTATGATTGATTATCTTTGAATCAAGAATCGTTGAGCAATGTTTTATATGTGAATCTATGAATTATGTTGGAATATGTTGAATTCAATTGATGTATATATTTTATGCATTACTTATTATTATATATTTCTATAATGATGTGAATTATCACCCTTCTGTTAGAATGATATTTTATACCACATCGCTCAAGTACCAAAGATAATGGTTCTTCTTACGAGGATTAGTCGGGGGATCTAGTTCTTATTTTATCCGCTTATTAGGTAGTGAGTCATGCTCTGGTCATGTAACACAGAGAAACATTTAAACTCATGTTTGCTTTAAGAGATGTTTGTTATACTCTCTTTTATTTATGTTGTATTTCGAGATTATGTGATGAGTGGTATTTAGTGCCTAATGTTTTATTATATAATTGTCATTATGTGATTTTAATTATTAGTATCATTATAAAAGAGAATTATTCGCTGCGAGATGCATATGTGTTAGTGTATAGAACATGAATTTAAATATGTGTAATGAGCATGACCGATGTATTTGTGTTTTTGTTTTGAAGTACATGTGATGCCCTCTTTGATATGCATGCTAATTACTCTGACTATGCCATATATTTATGTGGGGGTTTAGAAGAGGGTGTTACAGTGGCAATATGCAAACTGCAGTTATGCTCAGTTGTTATTTTTCCTGCCGAAATCGCCCTACCCGACCCAATGTCCACCTCTACATGAAGAAATTGGATCAAAATGGTTTTATAAAATATGTTTTTTTAAAATTTGGTATCCAATCATACAACTGGAAAATTATTTAAAATCAGAGTAAAAATCTGCATAAATTTGACATTACATAGTAATTATTACACTCTCAATTTCAAAATTTCACCAACAAACTAAACATATAGGTTCTTCATGTACACTTGTTACCTTTATAACAAGAAATGGTCCAACAAAGTTAAGAAAGTTTTTTTGGTTGGAGAACTTTGTCTATTAGCTAATTATATTTTCTTTTAATTTTCAATATATTTATTCCTCCAAGAGGCCTTTGACCAATTACCCATTTAAATTTTCTTAAGGGTCCTTGACTCATTAATATTTTGATCCATTATAGAGACTAATATATTTAAGTTATTATTGTTATCTCTTTGATACAAATATTAAAATTATTAATTTATTTCATTTATTTGTACTATTTCCAAATTAAATGGTTAGCCCTAATTCTGTATAATCCACCATCATTAGTGTTTTCATATTCTTCTTCTTTAATTTCTTCTAAACCCATAAATTCTATCTTAAATGATTTTGATGATTATCTTTAATTCACAAATCAATATCTTGATGAGCTCATCAACTACAACTACACCCTTGAAACAACCATAGAAACCCATAATCAAACCATCTTTAAGCAATTGGGTCTGCAAGAAAACAACAATAAAAAAATTTCTATGTAGTTAGTCAAATGGATAGCAGTATTGATAAGTGCATAAAATATAAATTTCCAACAACCACATCTCTCATGACTCAAGAGTTTTCTACCATGGTACTATCTTCATCATAGAACAAACTTTTTGCAAGTACACCTCACTATTACAAAATATACATTCAGTAACACTATATTACCACAGTCATATTGTCACCTGTTGTGAATTCAATGCCAATAACAAAGTATAGTATTTGGGAAGAATAAAGAACAAGGAAGAAGAAGAACACAAGAATTGGTTATAACTGCTATTCTTTACTTTCTCTTAGGAAACAAGATTACAAGTTTACAAGAATAACAAATAACCCTCTCACCCTAAATTAGGATTTGCTGTGTTGGCAATGATGAGAGACTAGTATGCTATTTATAATAAAACCTAACATACTAACTAATGGGCTTTTTCCACAAGGCCCATTATACAAGCTAACTTAACAAACAAGCTAACTTAACAAATTAGGGTTTAAACACTAAAACCTAATTCGACAAGCATCCTTCGACAAATACATGCTAGAACCTTCTTCGACTACAGCAAGTACTTCGACCAACTAGAGTTCGATCCAAAATCCCACAAATCTCCACCTTGGACCTAACTCTACAGCATCAAGAGACACTAACTAGCTTTCTTCATGCAGCTTTATCAACTGCATACAGTGGAAAAACTTGCAACTTGGCAATGTTTTGGTGATCATATCAGCAGCATTGTGATCTGTCGAGACCTTCAGCACTTGGACTTCTCCACGCTCGATTACCCCTCTGACGAAATGCAGCCTCACATCTATGTGCTTGGTTCGCTCATGATAGGCTGAGTTCTTCGACAGGTGTATTGCACTTTGACTATCACATTTAACAGTGATACCTTGACCTTGAAGTTTCAGCTCCTTTGCAAAACCTTCAAGCCACAATGCTTCTTTCACAGCTTCAGTTAGGGCAATATATTCTGCTTCAGTAGTTGATAAGGCAACAACCTTCTGAAGAGTTGCTTTCCAACTAATTGCTGTACCAAACATAGTGAAAACATATCCAGAAATAGATTTTCTGGAATCCATACAACCTGCATAATCGGAGTCAACATAGCCTTCGACTGCTGCTTTACTATCTTCACCCAAGGCTCCACCATAAATTAAGACTCTGTTCAGAGACCCATTTATGTACCTTAAAATCCCTTTAACGCTTGCCAGTGAGCCTTTCCAGGATTCGCCATGTACCTGCTTACAAGACTTACTGCATATGCTATATCGGGTCTAGTACAGACCATAGCATACATCAAAGAACCAACTATATTAGCATATGGGATGCTATTCATATAGGTTCTTTCGACATCAGTACTGGGACATTGATCAATACTCAGCTTGAATTGAGGGTTTGTTGGAGTCACAACAGGCTTCGAGTTCGACATACCAAACTTGTCAAGAATCTTTCGTAGGTATGCCTCTTGAGATAAGCATAATTTCGACTGCTTTCTATCTCTTCGAATGTCAATTCCAAGAATCCTAGATGCAGCTCCCAGATCCTTCATGTCGAACTCCTTATTGAGTTCAGCCTTCACCCTCATTACATCTTCGACATTGTTGCTTGCTATCAGAATATCATCAACATAAAGCAACAAAATAACAAATGAATTTTCCGGTCGAAATCTGGAGTAAACACAGTGGTCGAACTGACTTCGAATGAAACCTATGTGTTCCATGAACTTGTCGAATCTCTTATTCCACTGTCGAGGAGATTGTTTAAGTCCATATAAGGATTTCTTCAGTTTGCACACATAATCTTCTTTCCCCTTTTCGACATACCCTTCAGGTTGCCTCATCAGGATTGTTTCGTCTAAGTCACCATACAAGAACGCAGTCTTCACATCCATTTGTTCCAGTTCAAGGTCGAACTGAGCCACCATGGCAAGCAACATTCGAATGGATCTGTGCTTCACAACAGGGGAAAATACATCATTGAAGTCGACACCTTCTTTCTGAGTGAAACCCCTTGCGACTAATCTTGCCTTGTACCTCTTCGACATTACTCCTTCAATTCCTTCCTTAACTTTGAAAATCCACTTACAACTGACTAACCTTGCCCCAACAGGTTTCTTGATTAGTTCCCAAGTGTGATTATCATGAAGAGATTTCATCTCATCATGCATGGCCTTTAGCCATTCAGTCTTCATTCGACTCCTTATAGCTTCCTTATAATCTCTAGGTTCTTCGTCTAGAACTTCACTTGCAGAGATTAAGGCATAAGCTACAAGATCTGCATATCCAAGTCTCTGAGGTGGTTTTATGACTCTTCTTTGCCTATCTCTCGACAATAGGTAGTCATCAACAGTTTCCTCAACATCATCAGAATATTCTGTTTCTTCTTCGACTTCATCTGGGATACGCATTTCAGCATCAACATGCTCCACCTCAACAGGAATCTCTACCTGTTCCAGCTCTTCGTCAACATCATCAATTTGTTGTGAATTCAATGCCAATAACAAAGTATAGTATTTGGGAAGAATAAAGAACAAGGAAGAAGAAGAACACAAGAATTGGTTATAACTGCTATTCTTTACTTTCTCTTAGGAAACAAGATTACAAGTTTACAAGAATAACAAATAACCCTCTCACCCTAAATTAGGATTTGCTGTGTTGGCAATGATGAGAGACTAGTATGCTATTTATAATAAAACCTAACATACTAACTAATGGGCTTTTTCCACAAGGCCCATTATACAAGCTAACTTAACAAACAAGCTAACTTAACAAATTAGGGTTTAAACACTAAAACCTAATTCGACAAGCTCCTTCGACAAATACATGCTAGAACCTTCTTCGACTACAGCAAGTACTTCGACCAACTAGAGTTCGATCCAAAATCCCCACATCACCGTAGTAATATCTCATATTTAACGCGCATGATTTTTTTATTTTATTAAAAAAATTATCACGGTTCTTAAAACAACCGTGGTCATAGAATTTAGGAAACAAACTTCGAATATTAGCATTTTTCAATAAAAATAAGTGTGTCTCTCTTAACATTTATCGTTATTTAAAAATTAAAATTATAACAACTACGATGTTATATGTCCCATATTTGATTACGGTTGTTGTTTGAAACCATTGTGAAATTCTCTTCTAAAAAATTAAAACATAATAGGTTCTTGATTTCATTCATAACACACAAGGGTGCCCTAGCGAATAAGACAACGTCAATAGCAAAATCTTCACAATCTTCATTCATTTCTGGAAACAAATATTATTTCTTGGTCTCTTCATCCCCTTCGAAGTATGGCACATTACCATTCGGTGTTCGTTGTTCATTTATTAATCTCTCTCTCTCTCTCTCTCTCTCTCTCTCAATATGGTTAATATTAGTAGTACAACTTTTTGAATGTTTATGTTCTTTTTTTTAACATATAAATGATGTTGACTTTTGTTGAATTTCATAAATCAACAATTTTGGCATTGATGTTGTGGTGTGTATTGTTCTTATTGCGATGTTCATGTTTTAATCAGATTTTGTGACTATAACTTTATATAGTTGCAAATGAAATTA
This sequence comes from Vicia faba, assembly GCA_948472305.1. Taxonomy (NCBI): domain Eukaryota; kingdom Viridiplantae; phylum Streptophyta; class Magnoliopsida; order Fabales; family Fabaceae; genus Vicia; species Vicia faba. The sequence continues at coordinate 759,861,656 of OX451736.1, read as the reverse complement.
TTAGATTGTTGATTGTTGTCATAAATTGTATTCGTGGTTATGAATATGCTTTAGATTTTGGTGTTGTTAAATGTTATATTGTTGTGATGGATATTCATATGCACATAATCATATTAATATGTTATGTGTGCGGCATTAATGTGTCATTCACATAAGTCTTTTGACATAAATTTCAAAATTTGTTATGGATAATAGTTGGATGAAAGCTGATAGATTAGATCCAGTGTACGAGAAAGGGATTATTGAATTCCTTGAATTCACCAAACAAAACCTTTCCAGCAATAATGGTGTCTTCTATTGTCCTTGTGTTAATTGCGGAAATATAAAAAATCGGTCAAAGGAAGAAATATTACATAACACATGTTGTGATGAAATGTGTCAAAATTATACAACATGGATGTGGCATGGAAAAGTGAATAAAAATTGAAATGCAACGTCACACATGAATGAAGTTGATGAAGACATGCTTGATCGACTAGAAGATATGATACATGATATTGGAGAATCGTCTTATATGAAAGCCCATATTTATGATACTTTGTTTAGTGACAAAGACGCGCCTTTAGATAAGGGGTGCACAAGTTTTACACATTTGTGTGTGTTGTTAAAATTGTTTATCTAAAGGTAAAAAATGAGTGGTTGGATAAAAGATTCGCAGAATTTCTTGATTTGTTGAAATAAATGCTACTAGAAGATAACAATTTTCCAAATCATTATTATGAGATCAAGGAGATATTGTGTCCAATGGGTTTAGAGTATATCAAAATACATGCATGTTCTAATGATTGCATATTATACAGGAAAGAGTATGAAAATTTTGATCAATATCCATAATATGGTGATGATAACGACAACATTAGTAAGAACCTCTTGTTAAAGTGTTATGGTACTGGTCAATAATTTTAAGGTTTAAGAGACTTTTTTCTTATGCAAATGACGCAAAGAATATTAGATGGTATGAAAATGAAAAAAAATATGATGGAAACATTCGCCATGTAGCTGATTCTTTGCAATGGAAAAAAATGGATTCATTGTTTCTGAATTTTAGCTTTGAGCCAAGAAACCTTAGACATGGACTTACCATTGATGGAATGTACCCCTTTGGTAATATGAGTACTAACTATTCTTTATGGCATGTTCTTATCATTATTTATAACCTATCTCCTTGGTTGAGAATGAAACACAAGTATATGATGTTAAGTATGATGTTTTCTGGACCAAGACAACCTGAAAATGACATAGATATTTATCTAAGTCTAATAATTGAAGATTTAAAACTTTTGTGGAATAAAGGTGTTGACATTGATGATGCATATTCTGGTGAAAAGTTTAAGATGCATGGAATTTTATTTTGGACAATCAATAATTTTTATGCGTATGGTAGTTTGGATAAATATAGTGTCAAATGACATAAATTGTGTCCTATATGTGAATCTAATATCTGTTTTCACCAGCTTGAATTTGGAAAAAGACTGTTTACCTTGGGCGTCATAAATTTCTAAAACTTAATTGTCCTTATAGTAGATTGCAGAAAACTTTTAACGGAAAGAATGAGTTTGAAATCTCTACTAAATCTTTAACTGAAGATGAAGTTTATAAATGACAAGAACAACTTATTGTAGTCTTTGGAAAGAATAAAAAATATCATGTTGAGAAAAATATTTGGAAAAAGAGATCGATGTTCTTCGATCTTCCATATTATTCTAGCCTCAATGTAAGACATTTTCTTGATGTAATACATATGGAAAAAAATATATGTGATAGTTTGATACGAATACTTCTAAACATTTCAAGAAATACTATAGATAATAAAATTTCCCGCTTAAATATGGTAGAGATGGGTATATGATAACAGTTGGCTCCAGAAGATATAGGAAAAATAACTTATTTGCCTTCGGCATGTCACACTCTATCTAAAAGGGAAAACAAATGTTTTTTCGAGTGTTTGCGTAGTATCAAAGTTCTCAATGCAAGTTTAACAGTGTGTCTAAGAGGGGGTGAATTAGGATTTTAAAACTTTATAATGTTTTATGAATATTGATTCTAACTTTTCTGGTTTTGTTAGACGATGGAAGCAGTAAAGTGTAGTAAAAAGAACACCGGAAATTTATCCTAGTTTCCTTCATGATACGAGAGTACATCCAATCCCCTTACCACATGTAATAGATTTTATTATTGTTATATCTTATGGACAAGACTCTCTTAGTCTTCCTATCTAACAAAATCACCAGGAACAATTCTCTTATGATTTTTCACACTTATTTCCAACAATCCTGGAAAATAAGCAAAGACTTTTAACCAAGTTATCAAGAATATTACTCTTGAAACTTGTTCCACAAGAAAAAAAAATAATCCTCCCTTTTTTGTAAACTTATCTCCAAAATTTCTGGATGATAAGCAAACACACCTAATATCAAACAATCCTTGATACTTAGAAATTTGTAACACAACATAATTTGTATAAGAAGAAAGTTTGTATAATGGACAAGACTTAATCAAATGACCAAAGTCTTCTTCTATTTCAAATATGAAATATCAATATCATAAACTCTCTAAGTGCTCAATGATGTTTTTACAATTATGTAAAATTTTTTCTCAAAAAGGATCTTAGTATGGAAATTTGTAATGAAAATTATGTAGATATTTTTGTAGAGTTTTGATTGAAAGAGTTGATATAAAAACTAATGTGCTTTTCCTTAAATACATCCTCGAAAATCTTTATGAATTAATGCAAAAGTTTAAGACATTTTCATGAAGGTTTGCAATAGGATGACAATGGTTCATGAAAAAGACATAATTTTGAATTTTGTACATGATTTGTTAAGTCGGTTGAACGGATACTTGAATTAACAAGTGCATAACGATTTTCAAATTTCAAAATTAAAATACTCCTTCAGAATGGTGCAAATTGTGGCGGTTTGTAGTGCTGTTAGGACGGGTTAAACTGTCCCAATTTACCAAAAACAAAATGTTTGATGAATTGAAAAAAATGAAAATTTGTCTAAGTATTTAACCAACCTTATGCAACATCTATTGATTTATCCAAGTCAATAGATTATATTTTAAACTAGTTTAACATGGTTCAAACATGAAAATATTATATTTGAAAGTGATTTAACATGGTTCAAACATGAAAAAATATTATATTTAAAAGTGACTTAACATGGTTCAAACATGAAAAATAAATGTTTCAATGCATGATAAAAAATATTTTGAGCACTAAGAAATGTATATGATATGAAATTCATATACCTAAGATGATGAACAAAGTCTTGTGAACCAAGTCATATCTTCATAGATCTCTTTCTCATTCTTTGATAAGGTAGTATTGAGTTTATCTTCAACAAAATATGTTGGAAACTTGTCTTCGCATCCAAAGATTACTCATCAAACATCAAAAAACTTGTATCGATGAAAGATCTCGAGTTAATTGGCTTAAAATCTCTTAATTAACATATATTGATGCAACAACTTCTACCAATGGCTATACGTGACATCCTTCTAAAAAAATATAAGAGTAATTATAATCAGATTGTGCTTATTCTTCAATGTTACATTAAATAAGTTTCCCAATTTCAAAAACCATATGAATTAGAAGATGATGCTGCAATAATCTTGTGTCAATTAGAGATGTATTTTCCTCCATTATTTTTTGACATTATTGTAACGCTCGTAATTTAATTAATTATTTATTTAATTAAATTATTTTTAGATTATTTGTGGAGTTGCGAGATGTTAAGAATTATCGGTGTGAGTTGTTGGATTATTATTAATTAATTAGTTGATTAATAATAATTATAATGTGGAATTAAAGGGAATATATGAAGTAATGTTGGACTTGCGCCATTGGTTAGAAATAGTAAAGTAGGGGTATAGGTTAGGCCCAAAAGGATTGTTATATAAGGAGAAGCTAACACAAGCATTTATTTTAGTTGGAGAATAAGGATTTCTGTACGCTGCCCAGAAGAGTTGCACGGAGAGAGAAGCAAGTTGCCCATTGTTGAGCAGAATGAAACAAAGCCGTCGAGTAGAGTTTTTGGTTGAGTGACCCTCAATCCAGGTAAGGGTGGAGTTCTGACCTTATAATGCGACTTATGATGTATATTACGTGGGAATTGATCATTTTATGATTGTTGTACGTGGATGTTTCTGAATTGCTATCAAAGTTGCCAGTTTATTCATGTTGTGGCTGTTGGGAAGAACCGTATGACAGTTTAATGAATTAACTGAGAGTTTGCGACTTCAATGCGCATTTTCTTTTGAATTAACTGAGATACTACCCTGCCCCGGGTTTATATCAAAGGTTTTGATTGTTTAGAACAGAAAACTCCTACTTCTTTGGCTCGAAGGGGTTGACTAGGGATTAACTTCCTTATACCTCCAGTGTTTGGGAATTGAAAGAAATGCCTGTACATCATCAGCAAGGTCTGTTCAAAAGCATACTGTATAAGATCATGGTATTGTTTCGTCATCCTCCCTCTAAAGGCTTGCAGCTTTTCATCAAGAGTCAAATATCATAAAGAAAAGGATAAGAGTAGTGAAACGAATGGATGAATTCAAGACAAACATATGCAATGCATTAATGAAAACAAAGTTTAACATCAACAGATAATTGTTTGACAGCAAAAGAAATTACAACTTTGAAAATTCAAAAAGAAGCAAAAGTCTTTCAGCTCGAGCTTCGTCACTTCAAGTGGAGAACCCTTTAACGGAAGATTTTCATCTCGCCGTCTGGCATGAATTCCAGCACTCCAATGTCGATCAGATCTTGAATCTTGTTCTTCAAGGCCCAACAGTTGTTGGTGTCGTGTCCCGGGCTGTAGGAGTGGTAAACACAAAATGCGTCGGGACGGTAGTTAGGAGAGGAGGTATTGAGCTTCTGAGGAGGGTCCTTTACGGTAAGCAAGTTGACCTCCAACAGGCGCTTCAGTATGAAGAATGATGGTATTTCAGTCTCCGTGAACTGTCTTCCCGATGTTTCTTGTTTACGCCGATTACCCCTTTGATGCTGGCGAGGTTGTTGATGGGCTTGTGACCCTGAAGCAAGAAAAGGAGCTTTCCCCTTGTCTTCTTGAGTGGATGGAGGCTGAGCGGTGACTTGCTCTTCGACCTCATATGTTTGCCCCAGTTGGTTGTTTGGGAGCAGTTGGCGGACAAGAACTCTGAGTTCCTCTTGTCTTTGAGATAGGTTTTGGATGAGAGCCATCTGGCCCACCAACTGTCCCATCATTTGGGTCCTCAAGGTTGTCAGATCAAACTGCAGCTCTGCCAGCTGATCACTCCTGGCATTGCTGGAATTCTCCAAGCTCTTTGTGAGGAGAGCTTTCATCTCTTCTTGCCCCAGAGACAAGTTCAGGAACATCTCCTGCAGCTGAGCAGTCTGGTCTTGAATGTCTTTGATAGACCTTTCTAGGGCCATCTCTTGCTGAAATAAACAGCAGGAGAGTAAGGAAACCTGAAAAGGGAAAAATTGTCAAAATGCAATGCATGATATGTGGATGCATGCTTTCAAGGATCTCTTGGGGTAAACACAAGAAAATGTTAGAGGTTGAACTCTACTCTTGGATTGGAGATCTCTGCACCGGTGGACGTCTTTCCACGAGAATCAAGCTCACCATATCGAGTGGGTCATAGCCACTGATTCAAGTTGTTGCATTTGATCTTTGATGGCATTTGTTCAGAGGAGAAACCTCTTGCCCCTTGGTAGACGTCTGGTTCAACGTAACCCTGCATCAAAAGAACCCTCGAGATCCTTGAAATGGTTATTGAAAATGCTATGGTATGGTGTCATGATGTCATGTACATATATGCGAAAAGCAAGTGAGTGTATATACAGGCAAACATATTCACACAAAGCAAACAAGTCCTTAGGTTTAGGCTTGCATGGGGTTCAGGTACTACCCTCTTTCAGTTCGTTGGTTAAAACCTGTCCTATCAAAAGTAACCGGGTTCTAGAGGATCTCAAATCATTGGCTACCCTCGATCGGTCATAACTCTAACATCGCTATCTTTTCTTGCGGCCGGAACCATCGCGAGAGTTTAGCCTCAATGAGTGTAGCATACTGCTACTGTTCTAATGTCCAAGTTGGGTCAATTTAGGGTTCTAAGGTCGGTTGGTGCTTAATGACTCCTTGGAAGACCCATATTCTCCCTGTTTCAACACGAGGGATATCGGTACAGACCAAGGCGCCACACCAACGTAGCCACTGCTTCACCCATGTCGGTATACCCCGGACAGGTCCCTCGCAGATTATGCTACCTAAAAAGGTTTCCCCCAGATCCGGGTTAGGATCTATGAACTCCGATACAAAGCCCACAAATGTAAAAGCAAACAAAGCAATCAATTGAAAATAAAGGTGATCTAAACCCTAAGGTAACCCCACTTTGAGTAGTAATTCCCCAGCAGAGTCGCCAGTTCTGTGATACGGTGGGAGAACTGACTTGAGGTTTTACGTTTGTTTTCGCAAATGTTTCGGTTGAGCAAGAGTCGCCACCGACTTTTTATTTTATCCTAAGGAAAGGTTTAAAAAGCACAGCAAAAACCTTTTGAGATGTTTTCTTGGGTTCGGGGAGTAGATTATAGAAAGGGAAGGTATTAGCACCCTTTCTATCCATGGTTATCCATGGGCTCTTAGTTACTTGCTTAGATCACTTGCCTTTCGTTTTTTCAATTGTTTGAAATGGTGCTTGTGTGTGTGGGTTTGAAAATGTTTTGAAAAGAAGCCAATGTGGTGGCAACCTTTGTAATGATCCATGTGGGGATGTATACAAAGATGTATGTCTTTTGAAAAGGTTTTCATTTTGTTTTTGAAAGTTTGTTTTGAAAGTGTTGTGAGGTGTGTTTTAGAAAATAGGCAAGTGTTTTGTTTAAGTTTGATTCAAGTAACTAAGAGGTTATCTACTCCTAAATTTCTCAAAGTTTATTGCTATGTTTTAACCCTTTTAACAAGTTTGTTCCACCATTGTATTTGGTGGACAATCTCATGTTAGGATGTGAAAGGGACGGGCGCGGGTCATCGTTTAGACCATAATTGCAATGGTGCCAAGTATCTTTGGGCATTTTCTTTAAGGGACTTGATCATTTGTTTAGGCAACATTTTGAAAGTGTTATCGAGGGACTATGATCATTTGATTTGTTTGTTTTGCCCAAAGAGACCTAACATGCAATATGGCCCATTTTGGAAGGCAATATGTGGGATTACCCTAGAGGGTGCAAGTGTGATTGTGTATTGATTTTCATGTATTTGTCTTGTATTAGGTTATCTAGCGTTTGATTTTATATACATACAAACCCTAGGTCTAACCATGGTATAATTGAAAGCGGTAAATTACGAAAATGTAAAGTCTACGCTATTACAAAATAAGTATCCGGGAGTGGGGGTACAAATTTATGAATGGGGATGAGACTTATAGTATCCAATAAGTTACAACCAAATCGAATTTGCGATCAAATGTAAATAAGGTATATCAATGTATAAGATAAACAAATGTGTATAGGAGCAATGTAAATGTATTTGTATTGTGTAAGTGTGAGATGTATTGTGTAAGTAATTATTTACAGGTGCGACAATGTGAAATTAAATGTGTATTAAGTATTGTTTTGACTTGAAGAAAAATTGAATGTTTATTTAATTAATAATCTTGTATTCTCTTAATATGTATAAAAAGAAATGTTTTAATCAAATGCTTTAAATTCTAATTAAATGATGTATAAAAATGTATCTTTATTTGTTATATACAAAAAGTATTTTAATTAAGTGTTTAAGAAATTAAATTATGCAAAAATGTATTTTTGTTATTTATGTACAAAAGAGTTTTAATTAAATATCAAGAATTGAATTATGTATATTAGAAAAAAAGACATATCTTTAAGCATTTTTAGTATTAATGTATTATTGTGATAATATACAAAATAAAAAGATATTTTAAGTTAGAGGGATAGAATATATTGTGTTTTAAAAATATGTTTATATGAAAAATATGACTAAATAATAAAAAGTGATATGATATATAAAAGAAATATTTAGTAAAAAGAAAATGATAGGGTTTTTTAAAAATCTAAGGAAGAAAAAGAATGGTTTGAATGGGCCTTGACCCAAGAGCGTTCAGAAGCAAAGGGGGGTGTATTAGGTATTTTTGGGCTTTAGGCGTATGGTTGAATGGGCAAGGCCCGGGATGCTGAGACAAATGTTTAGGGTTAGATTGTTTTGTCTTCAGAAAAGGGTTTTAGGGTTTGCAGCGCCGTCTTGGGGGTTTCGTTCGCGTTGTCTTCGTCTTCCTGCTTCTTTGCCATGGATTCAGAAATCTGAGCTTCTCACCTTAGACACCCGCGTTACCACCTCTTCTCCTCTCAGATGGCTTAGACAGCTCTTAAACATGGTAGGGTACTGCCTCGAACTTGTTTAGGCATTTTAGATTTCGTACGTCATGATTTCATATTCTGATTTTTTGTGTTCGTTGTGTTTGTTTAACGAGGTGGTGAAAAGAAAGATGAGGAGAGAATATACTACCTTGAGAGGAAGACGATGGGGGAGAAGAGGACGAGGAGGCACTGAGGCGGCTTAGTGGTGAAGAGGCTTTGCACGATGAAGCTAGCTTTAACTGGTATCTTTACTTCTTACCAATTTAGGGTTTCGTGATGATGACTTGACTGAAAACCTTATTTTTTGATGTTCACTTCTTTCTTCTTTTCTTTTACTGCCTTGCTATGATTTTGTTGTATGCTTTATTGCCTTTGAAACGCTTGTTGCCCTTTTCGCCCCTTCTCTGAGTTTCCTGCCTTATTGCTTCTCTGACTTTCTTCTTTGCCCCATGATGAGCCTAGGGCTCTGAGGGCCTGTGGGTTTGACTTTGAATGTTCTTGATTGCCTTGAACGATTTGCCCTTCTGTACACTTCTGAATGCCTTTGCCTTTTGTATGCTTTTGAATGTTGGTTTTAGCTCAATGATGGCCTTTTTTACTGAGGGTTTTGCGTTTGACACTGAGTTGCCTCTCTTTGATGATGGTTGATACCTTTGCCTTTTGAATATGCTATCTCTTCTCTTTCTGGCCTGTGTTGCCTTGGTTGCTTATTACTTTTGGAATGTTGGCTTAGGATGGTGCTTGAAATACCCTATGATGATGTAAATCTGAGGGTTTGTGGGTTTGACTTTGAGTTGTTTTATCTGGCTATTTGTTTGGATAGTTTATGGTTTAGACTTGAGGCTGGACTGGTTTAGGCCTTAACAGATTTAAATGGCTTAGCAGGTTATGCTTGGATTGAATGGTAAGTGTTTTTAGGCCATGTATTGATGGGTTATGCTTAGGCAGTTTTGACTGGTTTTATGGCCTTAACAGTTTTTTGCTTGAGGTTCAGCAGGTTTGAACTGGTGATGTTTCACAGGTTTGAGCTTTAGCAGGTTTGGCATATGCAGATTAATGATGTTTGTGACTGGTATGGTTTTGGATATCAGGCCAGGTTTTTTGAATGGTTTGGGCCAGGTTTGTATGGTTTGACAGTAGAGTGGGTTTTGTGCTTCATGTTTGACAGGTTATGTGTTTAGGCCATTGCAGGTTTATGCTTAGCAGTTTGTTTTTGCTTAAGGTTCTGGACAGCAGGTTGAATGCTTAGCAGTTTGTATCTTTTCTTTGTGTCGGTTTCTCCTCTTCCTTTCTACTGTGTTTAGCTTTTTTGTATATTTTTCTATATATGCCTGCCTAAAGCCTAAAACCTGCTTACTTATCTCTTTTCTTCTTCTCTCTCTTAGTACAGTTAAATATTAAACTATGCTTTCTGCTGTACTTTTTCTGAAAGGGCCATTGGGAAATGATGAAAAGTGAATATGCTTGCTTGCACAATAGTTTTCCTCTGCATATCTTATCTCTTCTTTGACAGTTTTTGTACTTTTATCTTCTTTGATATCTTTGTGCAGTAACTTGTACCTTTTGGCATTTGACAGCAAGTTTGACACTTTGCATTTTTAGTTGGGTTTAAACTTGGAGTTTGAGATTTTGAATTTATGCAGTTTTGACACTTTGCATTTTTTTCTCAACTTTGCATTCATGATTAGCAAATAAAATTCTTCCCTCTTTGTGAACCGGGAGAAATCCCGTGATTTGCAGAGAGGGTTAACTGATCCCAATCAGTGGCCTTTAATGATGACTGCAATTTTATCTGTCTTTTCAATTTAATTTAACTGTTATTTGACTTTTCTCTTTTATTTATTGCAGATGAAAAATGGAGCACTGGAGCAAGGGATAGCGGATGAAGATTTGAAGATTAGAAAAATAATTAGGATAGTTTTTATTTAGCTTTAAATAAATGTAACATTATTTTTGTCAACATTTTGTAAATAAAAACAATTATACAAATGACTTAAAGATAAATAAAAAGCCCTTTTATTTAATTAATTCTTCTCTTCTTCAATTGTTTATTTATTATTTATAGTTCTTTAAATCAAAATAAATTGAAAATAAATCCCAACTTATTTAATCTTTAGAATAATAAATAATTAACTAAACAATATTCCAGTATTGATCCATTAATAAACTTGACGCTTCCAATGTTCAAAGCGAAATAACAGTTAATCACAACAATTGATCAGACGCATTCCCTCTTTTCACTGATTTTCAACAAACACTGTAATTCCAAACTGCGTATATCTTTTGACTGGTGAATTCAAACCAACTGCCTTCTTTTACTGATTAAATCAAAACAATGCGAATTCAACCCGAATCTCGGAATAACTTGCAAAGTGCTGTGGAATTTAAATCCTTCTGAGAATATGCCCACAAAAACCTTAATTCCTGATTAAATGCCAAAGAACGTTCGCCTGATCAAAATTGAGTCAAAGTCAACCAAAACCCTAAGCCAACTGTGTGAACTGTTCTAGAGCCATGAAAACCAGTAAAACCCTAATTGTGTCTGACTGACGAGAAAAGTCCGTTTGACCGATTCTTGAGCCAATCTGAAAAATCAGGAAACGCCTGAAGCTGTGATTTCTTGTGGAAAAATGCGAGGGCAAATTTTGGGGTACAACAGTTGCCCCTGTTCAATCTTCTTGGACCTGAAGAGTTAGATTGGCAAGTTTTCCTTTCGCGACTTAAAGGTAAAAGAAGATTGGACACTAAAGTGCCCAGAAAATTTGCACTCGGCGATGTGATGGTAGAGGTGAATGGGCTTACAGATGCCATTTGGTGATGGGCTTAAAGATGCCACCTGGTACGATAGAGTCTTGTCGGGGGATGGGCTTAGAGATGCCATCTGAGAATGGGCTTAAATATGCCATTTGGTGATGGGCTTAAAGATGCCATCTGGTGACTGCTGGTAGGAGGATGGGCTTATAGATGCCATCTGGAATGAGTATCAGGAATGCGTCCATGTTTTGGAATATCTCTGAATCGGGAAGTCCGAATAAGCAATAGGTTGTCATCCATGTCTGGAGAATCCGTAAATTATTTTCAGGAGTTGAGATTGAATAAGCAATAGAGCAACGTCCGTTGTTGGGAAGCGTCCGTAAACTGTTTTCAAAAGTTGAGAAGAGTCTGAACAAGTTGGTAGATTGACATCCGTTGTAGGGAAGAATCTGTAAACTGTTTTCAAGAATCTTGAAGTTGAAGAGGAACCGGTGTAGGGTTTCCTGATGATGCGTTTGAATGGATCTGAAATAAGTATCAGAATGTCGCTGTGTCCGGGTCACATCTGAACTATTTCTGGATGAATCTCGGGAGGTGATCTTTGTCTGTCGACTGATCCTACCTGAAAAAGTAAAGGGTTAGTTGTATGCAATGTTATGATGCATGATGCAATGTATGTGACATCAATGTTTATGACATGAATGTGATGAATGTGCATGTAGGCTGATGAGCTATCTTGCTGAGGATAAATGAATCTTGGACGACTGAAGATAAAAGAATCTTGACCGCTGCCGGGAAAATAAATCCTTGGCTGCTGCTGGGGAAGAGAATTCCTGATGACCTCTACTGGGGAGTTCCAATCTAATTGACCCATGCTGGGGAGGTAAGACTGAGAATCTTCAGTTTGGTGGGAAGTAACTCTGGCGACTTCACTGGGGAACTCAAGATTTTCCCTCCCAAAACTCTGTGGGGAGAAGGTTCATTAGTCTGGCTCCGCTAGGGATTGATAATTTGAAGTTTTAGCTTCGCTGGGGATAATGAAGCTTGACTCTGAGTGGAGTTAGCTTCTGGAAGGTTCTCTGGCTGGGGATTGCGAGAGTCCTCTGATTGTTGCAGGTGAAGGCTTGGAATCTGAACAAGCTATAGATTGACATCCGTTACTGGAGAATCCGTAAACTGTTTTCAGAATGTTGAGAAGAGTCTGAACAAGTGATAGGTTAACATCCGTTACTTGGAGAACCCGTGAACTGTTTTCAGAACGTCTTGAGATTGAATAAGCAATAGAGCAGCATCCGTTGTTGGGAAGCGTCCGTAAACTGTTTTCAAAGGTTGCATCTGAACAAGCTGATAGATTAACATCCGTTGTTAGGAAGAATCCATAAACTGTTTTCAGAAGTCTTGAGAAGAATCTGAACAAGTGATAGGTTAACATCCGTTACTTGGAGAACCCGTGAACTATTTTCAGAAATCTTGAGATTGAATAAGCAATAGAGCAGCATCCGTTGTTGGGAAGCGTCCGTAAACTGTTTTCAAAGGTTGCATCTGAACAAGTTGGTAGATTAACATCCGTTGTTGGGACGAATCCGTAAACTGTTTTCAGAAGTCTTGAGAAGAATCTGAACAAGTGATAGGTTAACATCCGTTACTTGGAGAACCCGTAAACTGTTTTCAGAAATCTTGAAGTTGAATCAGCAATAGAGCAGCATCCGTTGTTGGGAAGCGTCCGTAAACTGTTTTCAAAGGTTGCATCTGAACAAGTTGGTAGATTAACATCCGTTGTTGGGACGAATCCGTAAACTGTTTTCAGACGTCTTGAAGAGGAACCGGTGTAGGGTTTCCTGATGATGAGCTCGTGTAAAACTGCATCGATTTTTGAACACTTTTGACATTCGAATGCCCCAAGTGGTGATGTAGATAAGGTCCTGGCTTGTTACATGTGTTGGTCTACAATCGGTCGTTCACAGATGTTTTCCTGACTTGTTACAGGTGTTGATCTGGAACTCTTCAGACGTGCCCTGGCTGGATACAGGAATCGAATCTGGATATAGTCGTCAACAGATATGCCCTGGCTGGATATAGGAATCGAATCCTCAAACTCTTCAGACGTGCCCTGGCTAGATACAGGAATCGAATCTGGATATAGTCGTCAACAGATATGCCCTGGCTGGATACAGGAATCGAATCCTCAAACTCTTCAGACGTGCCCTGGCTAGATACAGGAATCGAATCTGGATATAGTCGTCAACAGATATGCCCTGGCTGGATACAGGAATCGAATCCTCAAACTCTTCAGACGTGCCCTGGCTAGATACAGGAATCGAGTCTGGAAATGTGATAGTTGATTTGTTGAACACTTTTGACATTCGAATGCCCCAAGTGGTGATGAAGGAATCTTGAATCAGATTACTCTGCATATTGAGAGATTTCTTGAAATCTTGACTGGACTGCCCCAGGTTAACTGAACTTTTGAAAGATCTGTTGGACCTTGACTGGACTGCCCCGGGTTAATTGGATGGTGACATATCATGTCCCTTGCTGATAGGAGATTTGTAAAGGAAGTGTCGTCCTTTTGAAGTGATTTTGCTCATTGAGAGAGTTTTCGTTCTTCCGAACATTCGTTGTATGAATTTCTTCGTTGTCAAACAAAAAGCCAAATGCAGACAGTGATATTCAAATATGCAAAGTTTATGTTTGTCTCGAAGTTTTGAAAAATGCGTTTTTTAGCAGAAATCTTTTCACAAGACAAGTCAACACAAGATTTAGAGCAAAGCCTTACAGGAGTCAGGATACCTTTTGTAACAGTATGCTTTCGAACTAACCCATGCTTCAATTAGGACTTTTGAAGGGTTGTAACGTGGCCTGGTTCACGGTTTAAGAAACAAAGGATAAAGGCTCAAAATATATTTGTACCCACCCGCTCTTCGTGATGTCCTTCAACCTAAGCTCAGTTAATTGTGCGTCACACTCTGTTTTGAGTTTTGAACGACTTTTGGGCGATGGTTCACCAGTTGAATTTGGGGAGAAAGTCATCATCTCCTTTTTCTTTTTCAACATTTTTCATGTTGTTGAGGATTTTGTAACGACCTCACTATTTTGATTTTGATTTTTTATCCCTAACTTTTGCCTGACTGTTACCGTTTTCGAGATTACTGTCAGCGGGATGCCCCAGCTTTCTTAAGCCTCCTTTATAGGTTTTGGCTCAGTGGGCTTTTTCTCTTTTGAGAGATTGACTACTTATGTGATAGGGAACCACCCTTGTCTTTTGATTCCAAAGGAATGCTTCTTTTTTTTGACATCGTTCGTTGTATTAAGAACTGAGAGTTTGCGACTTCAATGCGCATTTTCTTTTGAATTAACTGAGATACTACCCTGCCCCGGGTTTATATCAAAGGTTTTGATTGTTTAGAACAGAAAACTCCTACTTCTTTGGCTCGAAGGGGTTGACTAGGGATTAACTTCCTTATACCTCCAGTGTTTGGGAATTGAAAGAAATGCCTGTACATCATCAGCAAGGTCTGTTCAAAAGCATACTGTATAAGATCATGGTATTGTTTCGTCATCCTCCCTCTAAAGGCTTGTAGCTTTTCATCAAGAGTCAAATATCATAAAGAAAAGCATAAGAGTAGTGAAACGAATGGATGAATTCAAGACAAACATATGCAATGCATTAATGAAAACAGAGTTTAACATCAACAGATAATTGTTTGACAGCAAAAGAAATTACAACTTTGAAAATTCAAAAAGAAGCAAAAGTCTTTCAGCTCGAGCTTCGTCACTTCAAGTGGAGAACCCTTTAACGGAAGATTTTCATCTCGCCATCTGGCATGAATTCCAGCACTCCAATGTCAATCAGATCTTGAATCTTGTTCTTCAAGGCCCAACAGTTGTTGGTGTCGTGTCCCGGGCTGTAGGAGTGGTAAACACAAAATGCGTCGGGACGGTAGTTAGGAGAGGAGGTATTGAGCTTCTGAGGAGGGTCCTTTACGGTAAGCAAGTTGACCTCCAACAGGCGCTTCAGTATGAAGAATGATGGTATTTCAGTCTCCGTGAACTGTCTTCCCGACGTTTCTTGTTTACGCTGATTACCCCTTTGATGCTGGCGAGGTTGTTGATGGGCTTGTGACCCTGAAGCAAGAAAAGGAGCTTTCCCCTTGTCTTCTTGAGTGGATGGAGGCTGAGCGGTGACTTGCTCTTCGACCTCAGATGTTTGCCCCAGTTGGTTGTTTGGGAGCAGTTGGCGGACAAGAACTCTGAGTTCCTCTTGTCTTTGAGATAGGTTTTGGATGAGAGCCATCTGGCCCACCAACTGTCCCATCATTTGGGTCCTCAAGGTTGTCAGATCAAACTGCAGCTCTGCCAGCTGATCACTCCTGGCATTGTTGGAATTCTCCAAGCTCTTTGTGAGGAGAGCTTTCATCTCTTCTTGCCCCAGAGACAAGTTCAGGAACATCTCCTGCAGCTGAGCAGTCTGGTCTTGAATGTCTTTGACAGACCTTTCTAGGGCCATCTCTTGCTGAAATAAACAGCAGGAGAGTAAGGAAACCTGAAAAAGGAAAAATTGTCAAAATGCAATGCATGATATGTGGATGCATGCTTTCAAGGATCTCTTGGGGTAAACACAAGAAAATGTTAGAGGTTGAACTCTGCTCTTGGATTGGAGATCTCTGCACCGGTGGACGTATTTCCACGAGAATCAAGCTCACCATGTCGAGTGGGTCATAGCCACTGATTCAAGTTGTTGCATTTGATCTTTGATGGCATTTGTTCAGAGGAGAAACCTCTTGCCCCTTGGTAGACGTCTGGTTTAACGTAACCCAGCATCAAAAGAACCCTCGAGATCCTTGAAATGGTTATTGAAAATGCTATGGTATGGTGTCATGATGTCATGTACATATATGCGAAAAGCAAGTGAGTGTATATACAGGCAAACATATTCACACAAAGCAAACAAGTCCTTAGGTTTAGGCTTGCATGGGGTTCAGGTACTACCCTCTTTCAGTTCGTTGGTTAAAACCTGTCCTATCAAAAGTAACCGGGTTCTAGAGGATCTCAAATCATTGGCTACCCTCGATCGGTCATAACTCCAACATCGCTATCTTTTCTTGCGGCCGGAACCATCGCGAGAGTTTAGCCTCAATGAGTGTAGCATACTGCTACTGTTCTAATGGCCAAGTTGGGTCAATTTAGGGTTCTAAGGTCAGTTGGTGCTTAATGACTCCTTGGAAGACCCATATTCTCCCCGTTTCAACACGAGGGATATCGGTACAGACCAAGGCGCCACACCAACGTAGCCACTGCTTCACCCATGTCGGTATACCCCGGACAGGTCCCTCGCAGATTATGCTACCTAAAAAGGTTTCCCCCAGATCCGGGTTAGGATCTATGAACTCCGATACAAAGCCCACAAATGTAAAAGCAAATAAAGCAATCAATTGAAAATAAAGGTGATCTAAACCCTAAGGTAACCCCACTTTGAGTAGTAATTCCCCAGCAGAGTCGCCAGTTCTGTGATACGGTGGGAGAACTGACTTGAGGTTTTACGTTTGTTTTCGCAAATGTTTCGGTTGAGCAAGAGTCGCCACCGACTTTTTATTTTATCCTAAGGAAAGGTTTAAAAAGCACAGCAAAAACCTTTTGAGATGTTTTCTTGGGTTCGGGGAGTAGATTATAGAAAGGGAAGGTATTAGCACCCTTTCTATCCATGGTTATCCATGGGCTCTTAGTTACTTGCTTAGATCACTTGCCTTTCGTTTTTTCAATTGTTTGAAATGGTGCTTGTGTGTGTGGGTTTGAAAATGTTTTGAAAAGAAGCCAATGTGGTGGCAACCTTTGTAATGATCCATGTGGGGATGTATACAAAGATGTATGTCTTTTGAAAAGGTTTTCATTTTGTTTTTGAAAGTTTGTTTTGAAAGTGTTGTGAGGTGTGTTTTAGAAAATAGGCAAGTGTTTTGTTTAAGTTTGATTCAAGTAACTAAGAGGTTATCTACTCCTAAATTTCTCAAAGTTTATTGCTATGTTTTAACCCTTTTAACAAGTTTGTTCCACCATTGTATTTGGTGGACAATCTCATGTTAGGATGTGAAAGGGACGGGCGCGGGTCATCGTTTAGACCATAATTGCAATGGTGCCAAGTATCTTTGGGCATTTTCTTTAAGGGACTTGATCATTTGTTTAGGCAACATTTTGAAAGTGTTATCGAGGGACTATGATCATTTGATTTGTTTGTTTTGCCCAAAGAGACCTAACATGCAATATGGCCCATTTTGGAAGGCAACATGTGGGATTACCCTAGAGGGTGCAAGTGTGATTGTGTATTGATTTTCATGTATTTGTCTTGTATTAGGTTATCTAGCGTTTGATTTTATATACATACAAACCCTAGGTCTAACCATGGTATAATTGAAAGCGGTAAATTGCGAAAATGTAAAGTCTACGCTATTACAAAATAAGTATCCGGGAGTGGGGGTACAAATTTATGAATGGGGATGAGACTTATAGTATCAAATAAGTTACAACCAAATCGAATTTGCGATCAAATGTAAATAAGGTATATCAATGTATAAGATAAACAAATGTGTATAGGAGCAATGTAAATGTATTTGTATTGTGTAAGTGTGAGATGTATTGTGTAAGTAATTATTTACAGGTGCGACAATGTGAAATTAAATGTGTATTAAGTATTGTTTTGACTTGAAGAAAAATTGAATGTTTATTTAATTAATAATCTTGTATTCTCTTAATATGTATAAAAAGAAATGTTTTAATCAAATGCTTTAAATTCTAATTAAATGATGTATAAAAATGTATCTTTATTTGTTATATACAAAAAGTATTTTAATTAAGTGTTTAAGAAATTAAATTATGCAAAAATGTATTTTTGTTATTTATGTACAAAAGAGTTTTAATTAAATATCAAGAATTGAATTATGTATATTAGAAAAAAAAACATATCTTTAAGCATTTTTAGTATTAATGTATTATTGTGATAATATACAAAATAAAAAGATATTTTAAGTTAGAGGGATAGAATATATTGTGTTTTAAAAATATGTTTATATGAAAAATATGACTAAATAATAAAAAGTGATATGATATATAAAAGAAATATTTAGTAAAAAGAAAATGATAGGGTTTTTTAAAAATCTAAGGAAGAAAAAGAATGGTTTGAATGGGCCTTGACCCAAGAGCGTTCAGAAGCAAAGGGGGGTGTATTAGGTATTTTTGGGCTTTAGGCGTATGTTGGAATGGGCAAGGCCCGGGATGCTGAGACAAATGTTTAGGGTTAGATTGTTTTGTCTTCAGAAAAGGGTTTTAGGGTTTGCAGCTCCGTCTTGGGGGTTTCGTTCGCGTTGTCTTCGTCTTCCTGCTTCTTTGCCATGGATTCAGAAATCTGAGCTTCTCACCTTAGCCACCCGCATTACCACCTCTTCTCCTCTCAGATGGCTTAGACAGCTCTTAAACATGGTAGGGTACTGCCTCGAACTTGTTTAGGCATTTTAGATTTCGTACGTCATGATTTCATGTTCTGATTTTTTGTGTTCGTTGTGTTTGTTTAACGAGGTGGTGAAAAGAAAGATGAGGAGAGAATATACTACCTTGAGAGGAAGAAGATGGGGGAGAAGAGGACGAGGAGGCGCTAAGGCGGCTTAGTGGTGAAGAGGCTTTGCACGATGAAGCTAGCTTTAACTGGTATCTTTACTTCTTACCAATTTAGGGTTTCGTGATGATGACTTGACTGAAAACCTTATTTTTTGATGTTCACTTCTTTCTTCTTTTCTTTTACTGCATTTCTATGATTTTGTTGTATGCTTTATTGCCTTTGAAACGCTTGTTGCCCTTTTCGCCCCTTCTCTGAGTTTCCTGCCTTATTGCTTCTCTGACTTTCTTCTTTGCCCCATGATGAGCCTAGGGCTCTGAGGGCCTGTGGGTTTGACTTTGAATGTTCTTGGTTGCCTTGAACGATTTTCCCTTCTGTACACTTCTGAATGCCTTTGCCTTTTGTATGCTTTTGAATGTTGGTTTTAGCTCAATGATGGCCTTTTTTACTGAGGGCTTTTGCGTTTGACACTGAGTTGCCTCTCTTTGATGATGGTTGATACCTTTGCCTTTTGAATATGCTCTCTCTTCTCTTTCTGGCCTGTGTTGCCTTGGTTGCTTATTACTTTTGGAATGTTGGCTTAGGATGGTGCTTGAAATACCCTATGATGATGTAAATCTGAGGGTTTGTGGGTTTGACTTTGAGTTGTTTTATCTGGCTATTTGTTTGGATAGTTTATGGTTTAGACTTGAGGCTGGACTGGTTTAGGCCTTAACAGGTTTAAATGTCTTAGCAGGTTATGCTTGGATTGAATGGTAAGTGTTTTTAGTCCATGTATTGTTGGGTTATGCTTAGGCAGTTTTGACTGGTTTTATGGCCTTAATAGTTTTTTGCTTGAGGTTCAGCAGGTTTGAACTGGTGATGTTTCACATGTTTGAGCTTTAGCAGGTTTGGCATATGCAGGTTAATGATGTTTGTGACTGGTATGGTTTTGGATATCAGGCCAGGTTTTTTGAATGGTTTGGGCCAGGTTTGTATGGTTTGACAGTAGAGTGGGTTTTGTGCTTCATGTTTGACAGGTTATGTGTTTAGGCCATTGCAGGTTTATGCTTAGCAGTTTGTTTTTGCTTAAGGTTCTGGACAGTAGGTTGAATGCTTAGCAGTTTGTATCTTTTCTTTGTGTCGATTTCTCCTCTTCCTTTCTACTGTGTTTAGCTTTTTTGTATATTTTTCTATATATGCCTGCCTAAAGCCTAAAACCTGCTTACTTATCTCTTTTCTTCTTCTCTCTCTTAGTACAGTTAAATATTAAACTATGCTTTCTGCTGTACTTTTTCTGAAAGGGCCATTGGGAAATGATGAAAAGTGAATATGCTTGCTTGCACAATAGTTTTCCTCTGCATATCTTATCTCTTCTTTGACAGCTTTTGTACTTTTATCTTCTTTGATATCTTTGTGCAGTAACTTGTACCTTTTGGCATTTGACAGCAAGTTTGACACTTTGCATTTTTAGTTGGGTTTGAACTTGGAGTTTGAGATTTTGAATTTATGCAGTTTTGACACTTTGCATTTTTTTTCTCAACTTTGCATTCATGATTAGCAAATAAAATTCTTCCCTCGTTGTGAACCGGGAGAAATCCCGTGATTTGCAGAGAGAGTTAACTGATCCCAATCAGTGGCCTTTAATGATGACTGCAATTTTATCTGTCTTTTCAATTTAATTTAACTGTTATTTGACTTTTCTCTTTTATTTATTGCAGATGAAAAATGGAGCACTGGAGCAAGGGATAGCGGATAAAGATTTGAAGATTAGAAAAATAATTAGGATAGTTTTTATTTAGCTTTAAATAAATGTAACATTATTTTTGTCAACATTTTGTAAACAAAAACAATTATACAAATGACTTAAAGATAAATAAAAAGCCCTTTTATTTAATTAATTCTTCTCTTCTTCAATTGTTTATTTATTATTTATAGTTCTTTAAATCAAAATAAATTGAAAATAAATCCCAACTTATTTAATCTTTAGAATAATAAATAATTAACTAAACAATATTCCAGTATTGATCCATTAATAAACTTGACGCTTCCAATGTTCAAAGCGAAATAACAGTTAATCACAACAATTGATCAGACGCATTCCCTCTTTTCACTGATTTTCAACAAACACTGTAATTCCAAACTGCGTATATCTTTTGACTGGTGAATTCAAACCAACTGCCTTCTTTTACTGATTAAATCAAAACAATGCGAATTCAACCCGAATCTCGGAATAACTTGCAAAGTGCTGTGGAATTTAAATCCTTCTGAGAATATGCCCACAAAAACCTTAATTCCTGATTAAATGCCAAAGAACGTTCGCCTGATCAAAATTGAGTCAAAGTCAACCAAAACCCTAAGCCAACTGTGTGAACTGTTCTAGAGCCATGAAAACCAGTAAAACCCTAATTGTGTCTGACTGACGAGAAAAGTCCGTTTGACCGATTCTTGAGCCAATCTGAAAAATCAGGAAACGCCTGAAGCTGTGATTTCTTGTGGAAAAATGCGAGGGTAAATTTTGGGGTACAACAGCGTCGCTATCTATCGAGAATCAAGTTATAATTGAGGAATTATAGGTGGTGCGTGAATTTCCTGAAGTTTTCCCTGATGAAATTCCCGATGTACCACTAGAGACGGAAGTTGAATTTTCTATTGATCTTGTACCTGGTACAAGACCTATATCCATGGCACCATACAAGATGTTTGCATCTGAATTGCCAGAATTAAAGAAGAAATTGGAAGAGTTACTTGAGAAGAAGTTTGTGAGACCAAGTGTATCGTCGTGGGGAGCTCCAGTGTTGTTAGTAAAGAAGAAAGATTGAAGTATGAGGCTTTGTGTTGATTATAGGCAGTTGAATAAAGTGGCGATTAAGAACAAGTATCTGCTTCCAAGAATAGATGACTCGATGGATCAATTGATGGATGCTCGTGTGTTTAGTAAGATTGATTTAAGGTCGGGATATCATCACATTAAAGTGAAGGATGAAGATATATAGAAGACGACTTTTAGAATGCGTTATGCACACTATGAGTATTTAGTGATGCCTTTTGGTGTTACCAACGCACCAGGAGTATTCATGGAATACATGAATCACATCTTCCATACTTATTTGGATGGATTTGTGGTGGTGTTCATTAATGATATTTTGATTTACTTCAAGTCAGAAGAAGAGCATGCAGAACACTTAAGAGTAGTATTGCAAGTTTTGAAAGAGAAGAAGTTGTATGCAAAGTTGTCTAAGTGTGAATTTTGGTTAAAGAAGGTTAGTTTTTTTGGTCACGTGATCTCAGGTAGTGGCATTACTGTAGATCCATGTAAAGTAGATGATATGTTGCAATGGGAAGCTCCGAAGTCGGCTACTGAGATTAGAAGCTTTTTGGGATTAGCTGGTTATTATAGGAGGTTTATCAAAGGTTTTTCTAAGTTGGCACTTCCGTTGACTAAATTGACTTATAAAGGTAGAGCTTTTGTGTGGGATGTTCAGTGCAAAGAGAGTTTTACGAAATTGAAGAAAAGACTGGCGTCAGCTCTGATTTTGATGCTACCTAATCCAGGAGAACCTTTTGTGGTATATTGTGATGCTTCTAAGATGGGTTTAGTAGGTGTGCTTATGCAGAATGATAAGGTAGTTGCTTATGCGTCATGGCAGTTGAGGACTCATGAGAAGAACTATCATACACATGATTCAGAACTTGTTGCAGTTGTTTTTGCATTGAAGATTTGGAGGCATTATCTTTATGGTTCTAGATTTGAAGTGTTTAGTGACCATAAAATCTTGAAGTATCTATTTGATCAGAAGGAATTGAATATGAGACAACGAATATGGTTGGAGTTGTTAAAGGATTATGATTTCAGTTTGAATTATGATCTAGGAAAAGCGAATGTGGTAGCTGATGCATTGAGTCTAAAGAATTTACATATGTCAGCAATGATGGTTAAAGATTTGGAATTAATTGAACAGTTTAGAGATATGAGCTTAGTTTGCAAAGTGACACCACAAAGTGTTATGTTGGGAATGTTGAAGATTAATAATGAATTTCTTGGTAGTATTAGAGAAGCTCAGAAGTTAGATGTGAAACTGGTGGATTTGATGGTTGGGATCGATCAGTCTGAGAATAGTGATTTTAAGTTAGATGCACAAGGTGTGTTGAGATTTCGTAATTGGATTTGTATTCCTGATGATGCAGAGATGAAGAAAGTGATCCTTGAAGAGAGTCATAAAAGTAAGCTGAGTATTCATCCAGGAGCTATAAAGATGTATCAGGATTTAAAGAATTTGTTTTGGTGGCCTGGGATGAAGAGTGATGTGGCTCGATTTGTGTATGCATGTTTGAATTTTCAGAAGTCGAAAGTCGAACATCAGAAGTCTGTAGGGTTGATGCAACCATTAGAAGTTCCAGAATGGAAATGAGATAACATTTCTATGGACTTTGTGATGAGGTCACCTAATACTTTAAGAGGACATGATTCGATTTGGGTTATTGTTGATAGGCTTACAAAGTCGGATCTTTTTATTCCTATTAACACCAGCTTTCAAGTGTCGAAGTTGGCAGACATTTACACGAGTTCAATTGTGAAGCTGCACGATGTTCCTTTGTGTATTGCTTCGGATAGAGATCTGAGGTTTACTTATGATTTTTGGAAGAGTTTGCAAGAGGCATTGGGTTCTAAGTTGAGGTTGAGTTCGGCGTATCATCCTCAGACGGATGGTCAAACAGAAAGGATTATTCAATCGTTGGAGGAGAGAACAGTATATGGGACTTCCCCTTCAGCAACAGGCTTCACAATAACAGGCAGGATGGAGGGGTAAGGCATCATGAGCTTCTGAGCACAAGCTCGTACCCACCTAAGGTAAGGTTCAAGGGGAATAGAATTCTTGTGTCCCAGAGTCTCACTATCTGCTTTGTTTACCATCATCCAAGCTTATGAAAACCTCTAACGGTAGCCTTGATTGTCGCTCTCATAATCAAACACCACTCCTTGGATGAGCATATCATGAGTACCATCTCTCCGGGCATACCCAAATTGTCGTAAAGCTAAGCAAGGGTTGTAAGTGATACCTTCCCTAATGCCAAGAAGAGGGACATTAGGGAATTCCCCATAATGGTCAATGATAGAAGTATCTTCCAAGGATCTTAAACACCAATGAATGTTAGAGTGGGTGAGGGACATCATCCTTTGAGACCATGTCAATCTTTGCTCATTTTTCAATGTCGATCAAGATAGGTGTGAAGTAAACCACTTGGTGAGTAGGGGAATACAACACAAGAGAGTACCTCTTTTCTTCATGGTGCGGGTATGGAGACAATGTAAGATATCTCCCAGCAAGGTAGGTATAGGGTTACGAGAGAGAAAGATTTTGATGGCATTCACATCTATGAATTAGTCCGAGTTGGGAAATAGAACCAAACCATGGATGATAAGGGCCAGGATATCTTCAAAGGCTTGAAAATCCATATCTTCCCAAAATAAGCGAGCCCTCTCTAACAAGAACTTGGCTAGGAGTCCTTTAACTCTGCTTCTTGTCTCCCAATTTGCTATAATGTTGTCTCTCTTCAGATGCAAGGCTTCGACAATGACTTCAGGTTTCGCAATCCCTTATAAACCGGTGAACGGTGCTTGATCAAGCACGATCACTCCTAATAGTAGAGAGAATTCTTCTAGTGTTGGCACCAACTGATAGTCAGGGAAGGTGAAGCAATGATGCATGGGATCAAAGAATTGGAAGAGCACGCACATCATCTCTTCTTGGAAATTGGAGGTAGCCAAACTGAGGAGTCGACCATATTTCTTGGTGAAAGGAGAGTCTTCAGGCACCCTCGATGCTAACTCTTGGAGTTAAGGGTGTGCTTTCACGAAATTGATTCTGATGGTATTTCTTCGGACGAAATTCATGGCCTATAAAACAAAACAAAGATAAATTCCTAAATCCTTGAAATGGTTAGTGAGAATGCTTATGATGTTATGATGTTTATGATGTTATATACAGTTAAGCAAGTTGTTATGTACACATAAAGCAAACAAGTCCTTAGGTTTAGGCTTACATGGAGTTTGATAGGTAAGTACCCTATTGAAATTTAGTTAGCTCAACCTATCCTAGAAAGTAACCGAGTTCTAGGGGTCTCAATATCACTGACCTTTCTTTTAGGCATTGTCTCAACACAATCAATATTTTCTTGCGGCCGAGATATCCCAGAAGTCCGATCTCAATGAGTGTAGTATCGAGTATCAACCAATTTTCAGCTTTCCACTAAAACCAACTATCTCACTACTTCCTAATGGTCAAGTTGTTAAATTAAGGTTCTACGGTCAGTTAGTGCTTCATGACGCTGCTCAACGGCCCCGCATTCTCCTCGATTCAACACAATGGATACTAGTACCAACAAATGTGTCACACTAACGTAGCCATTGTTTCAACCATATCGGTCTACGCCGTGCAGTTTCCACAATCTATTGCTACTTACCTAAAAAGGTATTCCAGATCTGAGTAGAGGATCAAAGCAAGCCCAAACAAGGAACCAAAATGTAAAGCAAACAAGTCAAACAAAGAAAAGCAAGTAAGGGTGATCTAGCCCTAAGGTAACCCCACTTTTAAGGCTTATCCCCAGTAGAGTCGCCAGTTCTGTAACACGGTGGGAGAACTGACTTGGGATGTTTTGTGTTTGATCACAATTGTTGCGGATAGCAAGGGTCGTCACCAACTTTTCTTTTATCCAATAAAGGAAAGGGTGAAAAGAACAGGAAATACCTTTGAGATTATTTTCTTGAGTTCGGGGGGTAGATTATGAAAAGGGAAGGTGTTAGCACCCTTTTCATCCATAGTTATCTATGGGCTCTTAATTGCTTGCTAGATCATTTCTTTTGTTTGAAAGTATGCTTTGTGGCGGGTTTTGAAAGTATTTTTGAAAAGCGTCTTTGTTTAGGCAAACTTTGTAATGGTTCTCGTCTCTATAAGAACGTATACAAAGTGTTGGACTTTTGAAAATATTTCATGTTTTGAAAGTGTTTGGTGTATGTTTGAAAGGATGTTTGTTTTAAAAACGAGCAAGCAACTAAGAACGTTTCTACCTACTCAAAAGTCTTTGTTCTTTTCTTCCTTCCTTAGATGTTGCTATCTTACCATTGATTGGTAAGAAGCTTTATCTTTGCATATAAAGGGACGGGCGCGGGTCATCGTATAGTCATAATAGCAATGTTGTAAGATATCTTTAGCATTTCTCTTGAGGAACTAAGATCATTTGTAAGGAAACATTCGAAGCATCATATAGGGACTATGATCTTGTATTTTTGATTGTTTTTTCTAAGATATCTCACATGCATAACACGACCATGTTTCACAACGCAACAAGTGAAGTTAACCCTAGGGGTGCATGTGTGAATAGTGTTTGTATTTTATGCTTAGTTTATCTTGGATTAGTGTTTGCTAAGATTGATTTTATCTTCCCATACAAATCCTAATTACTAGCATTTATATGAAAGTGATAAATTTTGGAAAAGTAAATATCATACGCTATTACAATCATTAGGGGGATGGGGTGTACAAATTTACAAATGGGGATCGCAAGAAATTAAAGTCCTAATTATCTATTACAACCATATTGAAATAATGTGCAAGAATTGAAAGGTAAAATAGATTTGTTTTGTTTTGGTTAAGAGAAGAAATAAATTTGCTTAAGAAAATATTTTTAGTCTTTTTGTTCTAAAAGAAATAAAGCAAAGTGTATGAATATAAAGTATTTTTGGTGTTTTTTGATTAATGAAAATAGAAGTGATGATAAAAATAATAAAAGGAAAAAGAATCAGAGTCAGTGCGTTGCTGAAAGGATAGAAATAAGGAGCAGAAGTTCTGACTATGGTGCGCTGCGAATCAGAAATAAAAGGTTAGTAGAAATGGGAAAGGCCAGAAGTTCTGGATCCGAGTACACTAAAGTTCTGGAATTGCTAGGAACAAGGGAAAGCCTAGAAGTTATGATTGTTTAAGGGAGACTAGAAGTTCTAATGTTACTGGAAGGTCAGAAGTTCTGGTTGTTGAGGGAGTCTGGAAGTTCTAGTGTTATTGGAAGGTCAGAAGTTATGATAATGGGCAATTTAGAAGTTCTGGTAATGGGTCCATGAGGTGTCAATGTTGTTGGATGAGAATATCTAGAAGTTCTGGTCTAGGAACACTGTTTGGCAAATAATGGAAAAAATGTCGATAAATAAATATAAAAAGGTGTTTCTGGGGCTAGAACTCAGGACCCTTAACACTAATGTTTTATGCTCTCACTCTCTACCACTGAGGTGGTTATACATCCGGTATCAAAAACAAAAGAATAAACATATATTACAGATTAAGTTCTGATGATGAACTTCATCTCCTTCTCCATGTCAGTCAAAGTATCTGCAACTTAGTCATTTCTCAACAAAGAAAATGGAAAATGCAAACATAGCCGTTAGGGAAAATTTCATCATGTTTCAGAAATACAAAGCATCAAAATTGTAAACCAGAAGCAAATATGAGTGTTGCTAATCCTAATTCTGCATCCTAATTTCCTCAAGAAGTTCTGATTTGAAATTCTCTTCTTAGGCCATATACATGAAATATATATATATATATATATATATATATATATATATATATATATATATATATATATATATATATATATATATATATATATATATATATATATATATATATATATATATATATATATATATATATATATATATGTGTGTGTGTGTACAGATTCAGAGTCATGATATCTACATTGTATCCTTGGAAATGCAAGCCTAACAATGCATAAGTAATGAAATAAATGTCAGAAGAAACTTACCTAGTTGTTGGAAATTGTTCTGTGAATTAGAGCCTGGTTCAGGTTGCTGTGATGTTCTGACCAGCTTCCTTAAGTTCTTAGAAAGCTGAAGCAACTCTTAGCTTGAGCTATGACTGATGGGAAAGTTCTGGTGCAGTCAAGGTGCAAAATTCTGGTTTTTTGAAACAGAGAGTGGTGAATACTGTTTTACAGTTTGAAAATAGGTTGGGGAAGTTTCTATGTGTATTTCTAGAACTGTATGGATGATTTGGTCCAGAAACACACAAGAAAAATTAGAGTTTAAATGCAGAAATTAGAAAACTAGCAGGTTTTGTGTTTATGTTTGCAGTTTTTCAAGTTCTTGGGGTTTTTCAGCAAGGTTTCAATGCTTATTTCAATGTTTTTCCAACCTCCTTAACAGTTGCAAATGAAGTTCAATTTATAGGCAAATGATTTAGAAGCTTGGAGAAGTCAAGAGTACAACCATCATCTGTTATGGACAGTTGACTTGTTTTTGAAGCAACTTTAGACAAGCATGGTTCAAGGCACCAATAGAGTGGTTAGCAGCTTTAGCTGCGCCTAATTTGATTTTGTAGGCATGATTTATGGAGAAGTACATTCAGAAGCAAAAGTAAAGCATGGGCCCAACATAAACTTTGTACAAAAGTTTACTTTCCAAGGACAACAGTGGTACTTTTAGGCCACACGTGGGAAAATCCTCCGGATAAAGACTCAAAAGTGGGCACGAGCATTAAATGATGATGAGATTTATCAAACTAGAAAACCTGCAACATGAGATAATGCATCGTAGCTTGAAACTGGATCAGAAGTTCAGCGTAAACGTAACTTAAATTGAGAACAAATGTCCAATTTCTGATATTTAAATCTCCCTGCTCCAGTATGATCTGAAGGAGTTCTCAGACTTTTCAGAAAGCTTGTAACATGCTTTGTAAACTATCTTTGAACTATCTTTGCAAACTCTGATTGAATCTACGTGAAAACTGGCCCAGAAGTTTTAGCCAAATTCTGACTTGGAAACGCTCAGAATTTACCAAGTGTTTTGGTCTTATGGACATGTCTTCAAAGATTTATAACTTGAAATCCCAGCATTTTCAGGATAAGCTTTGTTCTGCAATGTTTCAGATCTCATTGAGATCTACAACTCTTGTGTCAGAAGTTCTTCATGAATCAGCTTGCATCATGATGAAAATCTGGCCAGAAGTCATGAACTTATCATCTCTTCTTAGTACTTAGGAAAATTTCTAAGTGTTTAGAATTTTGATTTCTCCTAAGTGATTTTGAATTTTGACTTTCTTGATGAAACAAACTTCATATTATAACATGTCTTGATGAAATATGATTCTTGAAACTTGATTTTGATCCAAAAGTCAAAGTTTGACTTTTCAGTGTGCATTTTGACCATTTTGCCTTTGTGCCAATTCCAAACCTAAATTGATGTATTAGTGTTGCAAACTTGAGTCATAGAAGATCTTGTGAGAAAATTCTTGAAAAATGAGAGGGCAAATTTTGGGGTATAACAATTGGGATGAAACCTTTTAAAGCATTGTATGGTCGGAGATGTAGAACTCCTTTATGTTGGCATGAATATGGAGAAAGTGTAGTTCTTGGACCTGAACTTTTTTGTGAGACAACTGAGAAGGTGAAGTTGATTCGGGAAAAGATGAAAGCTTCCTAAAGTAGAAAGAAGAGTTATCATGATAAGCAAAGGAAGGATTTTGAATTTCAAGCTGGTGACCATGTTTTTCTGAGAGTTACACCTGTAACTGGTGTTGGGCGAGCATTGAAGTCTAAGAAGCTCACTTATCATTTTATTGGTCCATATCAGATTTCAGAAAGAGTTGGGAATGTGGCTTATAGAGTGGCTTTAGCGCCTAATATTTCGAATTTGCATGATGTGTTTCATGTGTCACAACTCCAGAAGTATATTTCAGATCCATCTCATGTGATTCATATGGATGATGTGCAAGTAAGGGTAATCTTACTATGGATATGATGCCTGTACGAATCGGGGATCGTGAAATGAAGACTCTGAGAGGTAAGGAGATTACTGTGGTGAGAGTAGTCTGGTTAGGAGCTGTTGGAGAAAGCATGACTTAACAGTTGGAAAGCAAGATGCGGGACTCCTATCCTGAGTTGTTCGAATGAGGTAAATTTTCGAGGACGAAAATATTCTAAGTGGGGGAGAGTTGTAACTCCCGTAATTTAATTAATTAATTAATTATTTAATTAAATTATTTTTGGATTATTTGTGGAGTTGCGAGATGGTAAGAATTATCGGTGTGAGTTATTGGATTATTATTATTTAATTAATAATAATTATAACGTGGAATTATAGGGAATATGTGAAGTAATGTTGGACTTACGCCATTAGTTAGAAATAGTAAAGTGGGGGTGTAGGTTAGGCCCAAGAGGATTGTTATATAAGGAGAAGCTAACACAAGGATTTGTTTTAGTTGGAGAATAAGGATTTTTGTACGCTGCCCAGAAGAGTTGCACAGAGAGAGAAGCAAGCTGCCCGATATCGAGCAGAACGAAGCAAAGATGTCATATAGAGTTTTTGGTTAAGCGACCTTCAATCAAGGTAAGGGTGGGGTTCTGACCTTATAATGGGACTTATAATGTATATTACGTGGGAATTGGTCGTTTTATGATTGTTGTACATGGATGTTTCTGAATTGCTACCGAAGTTTCCCGTTTATTCATGTTGTGGCCGTTGGGAAGAACCGTATGACCGTTTAATAAATCTATTTTAGGAAGTTGCCCAATTATGTGTCGTGGACGTTTTGAGTTATCTGTGTGACTGCCTGATAGATTTGATGAGTAGGTTAGTGTAGATTGTTTCCTGTTGTTGTGGTCGTTAGGTTGTTGTGGTCGTTATGATGGTCTGGTCGTTACGATGTTGTAGTGGTTCGAGCAGTTGGCAGGAAGTTAGAAAATTTTGGTTGTAGTCGGTCTTGTATAATGAACGAATCTGTCGATAGGAATATAGTTTCCTGTTGCTGTTTTATTCTAAGCTGTTGTACCCCAAAATTTTCCCTCTCATTTGTCAAGGCTTTTCTCACAAGATCTCTTTGACTCAAGACTGGATTAGGGTTTGGTCAGCTCAAGATATCTCATCTTGAACTGATGACCCAAAATTAGGGTTTGAGTTTTCACAAGGATTTTTGGACTATCAATGCTTCATAATACTTTCAAACATCATTATGGACCCCTAATATTACTCATGACAAGTTTCAAGCCTTGAACCACATTTTTGACCAGTCAATTGGACAGTTGACCTAAAAATCAGCTGTATTGGGGAAAAAGTCAACCATGGCCAATTTACAGTCAAACTTCATAATTTTTTATCCACATCAACATTTTAGACTCATATGTATCATTTGATCAAGTTTTGATTACAATTCCTCAAGAAATTTGATCAAATCATCAAAAGGGACAAATGGTCAAAATTAGGGTTTTGACCGAGGAAGGGGCAATTTTTGATTTTTGACCTAGCAAATGACCAATTGAGTTAAAGAATGATTACAAGGATTAAGTTGCATCATCTTGACCTAATTACATGGTTCAAAACTTTTCAATTTCATTGATAGACAGATGAAATTTGCAGTAAACTGATCAAAAGTCAATTGTACACTAAAAAGTCAAACTTTGACTTTTTGGTCAAAATCAAGTGCCAAGGGTCACATTCATCAAAACATGTCAAAATTTGAAACTTGTTCATCAAGAAATCAAGGATTGAAGATTAGGGTTTAAAATTGAAAATTTTCTTAACTTAGAAAATTTTCTAAGTATAGAAAATTTCTTATTTTTTCTCAACTTTAGGCCATTTTTTCACCATGATGCAAAATGATTCAAAGGAAGTTCCCAACATGAAAGTTGTAGACCTCCATGAAATCTACAACTTTTATTAACACACTTTTCCATAAAAATTCTTGGATCTCAAGATATAATTTTATGAATACATGCTCATGAACTAAATAACTTAGTGAATTTTTGCCCTAATTTAGGCAGGTTTTGGACCCAACTTCATGGCAATTTTTCACCTAGTTCCAAGAGGAGTCTTGAAATTAATTTCAAATATGAGTTATAGATCATATTGCAAGCTTTCCAAAATGTCTAATAACTCCTCAAGATCATTTTTTAGTAGGGAGAATCAAAGAGATGAAGTTGGCAATTTCTCACTTTTTATTCAAACCATTTCATGAAGAACAAAGTTCCAATCAGTACCTATGCTGCCTAATCCAAGCTTTACAGGTCCCAAAATTGTTTCTTATTCCATAATTTAATGCTTAATCAGTTGAAAAAGCTTTAATCCAATCCCTATAGCCATTGTCCAAGTTGTAATTCCATAAATGGCATAAAGTGGCCATTGCCATTTTGAAATAGCTCAACTTTTGTCACTTTCCGATTCTTGAGCATTGAACCTGTCTCCATTTCAAATATAAGTCTTACAGGCCTAAATCAAATTGTACAAAGCATATATCAACCCTAAGCAAGCCAGTACAAGCATGTGAAGCCTTGTCCCTTCACTTTGCTTCAAAAGCAAGAAGGGTTGCCAAAAGGCTAGAACTTACAAATCTGTTGGAGAGATGACTTTAAACTTATCCCATACTAATACACAAACATATTACAATTAGAAACACGATTGCTAGAATCCTGAAACACTCCCAAACTTCCTTTCAGCAAAAAACTTTCAAGACTTGCAGTTTTTGCATAAGCATAACATTCCCTCATTTGGCTCGTGCGTTTCAAGTTTTAACCATCAAAACACTTTACCTATTTGATATCTAACTGATCCAGACCCTCATCCCTGTACTGTAACTCCTTCTCCATCATCTGCCATTTCTGTTTTCAAAGCTTGCAGGTTGACTTGGATAGAGAGTTTCAGGAACTTCCAAAGCAAGGCAAGGATTGGAACACACTCAGGGAGGTTCAAGCAAGCTCAAGCAATCATCAGGCCTTCATAAAACTCACTCCAACTCCATCCACGATTTCAACTGAAAGAGGTAAAAATCTCAACTTCTATCTCTTCATACAAGCATCCATTGGCCACGATTTGTGAATAAACAATGTAGACCTCATTGCTACGAAGTTGTACATGTATATATCTTGCATTTATTTGGCCTGAGTGGAGAGAATTTTGAAGTTCAAATTCCTGTAAAAATTAGGTTAAGATTTAGGGCTTTTAAAATTCATCTTGATCTTTGATTGTTAGCTTATATGATTTATATGGTTAGAATCGTGAGACAAAATGCTACAACATTCATGTTATGAGTTTTAATTTTCATGGAGAAATGAGAAAGTTACAGAGCATCTGGCTGGCTAGAGGAAGAAGACGACGTACAGGGCAAGGGCTTTGTTTTTGTTATGTAATTTTTGTTTCACATTAATCAACGGATGTATGGCCACCCCAGTGGCAAGGTAGCGCGCTGGTGAGACCCATGTCCTGGGTTCGAACCTTGGCGCTACCTTTTGTTTTTTTTTCTTCATATTTTTCAGTTTTCATTTTTGGCTTATTTTTGAAGGATGGGCTTGATTCTCTTGGCCTAGCGTTTTTTATTAACATACCGCTCCCAATTTCCTTACAGCACCCCTGGCCCAAACTATTTTTATATATTTATTTATTTGTTTTCATTTTCATTTTTATTTTAAAAAATATTTCTTTAATATCTAAAAATCATAACAAATATGAAATATGATAATTTTGCATTTGTTTATTTTATTTTTATTTTCACATTAAAAAATATATTTTTATTAAACTATATATTAATTCTTTTTCTTGAATAAACTTGTAAACTTAAATAAAATAGGTTTAATTTAATTTGTTTTATTTTCTTTTCATTTCATACTTGTAAAATATTTATTTTGGCATATATAAAAACTAAATATTTTTATAAAATATTATTTATTATTTTTAATACAAAAATACACAAAATAATACATAAGAACTTTATTTTCTTTTTAAGCTAGAAATTAGGGTTAATCCTTTTTAAGAATTAATTTCTTTTCCTTATATTTTTAGGATTAGATTAATTTTTTATTTTCACATAAAAAAACAAAACAAAATCTTTTTCTTGCGTAAGTACATAATATTGCATATTTAAATATTGTATTTGTTTATTCTAATATTCGTACAAATTCGATTTGGTTGTAATAATTTATTTAGATTTATATTCTTGCGAATCCCTATTCAAATTTGTATTCCCCCCTCCCATAAATTGTTGTAATAGCTTAGTAATCTTTACATTACACAATTTACCGCTTTACATGCCATGATAGTAATTAGGGTTTGTATGGTAAGATCAAAACAAAGCAAATAGAAAACCCTAATGCAAGATAAAATCAAAGCATGAAAATAACACACTTGCACACAAGCTTCCTTAGGGTTTCTCCACTTGGTTGCCTTACAAAATAGCCATATTACACATGCGAAGTATCTTGGCCAAACAAACAAATATAAGATCACAGTCCCTCAATGACGCTATTCAAGGTTGCCTTACAAAATGATCTTGGTCCCTCAATGGTAAGACAACAATGTCAAAGGAATAGAAAATGCACAAGAAAGACATTTAAGTAGGTAGATTACTTCTAGTTACTTGCTCTATTTTCAAACAACTATCCTTGCTATTTTTAAAACAAACACACACATTTCAAAAACATCTTACAAACATTGAAAATATTTTCAAAAGACAAACACCTTTGTATACATTCTTACGAACGAGAATCATTACAAATGTTTCCTAAACAATGGCCTATTTTACAAAATACTTTCAAAAACCATACAAAGCATAATTTCAAAACAAAAAGCAAGTGATCTAGTAAGTAACTAAGAGCCCATGGAAAACCATGGATGAAAAGGGTGCTAATACCTTCCCTTTTCATAATCTACCCCCCGAACTCAAGAAACAATCTCAAAGGTCTTTCCTGTGCTTTTTCACCTTTCCTTTTGGATAAAAGAAAAGTCGGTGGCGACTCTTGCTAACCGCAACATTTGCGATAAAATGCAAAACCCTCAAGTCAGTTCTCTCACCGTATCACAGAACTGGCGACTCTGCTGGGGACTTAATAAAAGTGGGGTTACCTTAGGGCTAGATCATATTTATTTGCTTACATTGTTTGACTTATTTGCTTCACATTATGGTTCTTTCTTTGGGTTTGAATCCTCCACCCGGATTTGGGAAACATTATAGGTAAATAGCAATATGTTATGGAAACTGTGCAGGGTATACCGACAGGGTCTAAGCAATAGCTATGTTAGTGTGACATATTTGTGGGTACTGGTAGCCTTTGAGTCAATCAAAGAGAATACGGGGCCGCTGAGTGATGTCATGAAGCACTAATGAACTTCTAGAACCCTTTACATGACTAACTTGGCCTTTAGGATGTAGTGAGATGACCGACTTTGGTGCAGTCCGAAGTTGGTAGATACTCGATACTACACTCATTGAGATTTGGTTTCTTGGGATATTTCGGTCGCCATTAAAGAGGCTTGAGCTGAAACAATGACCAAGGAAACAATCCAGTGATATTGAGCTCCTTAGAACCCGATTACTATTACTAGGACAAGTTTAAGCCGACTAAACTTCAAGAGGGTACTTACCAATAAAACCCCATGCAAGCCTAAACTAAGAACTTGTTTGTTTTGCTTGTATATGCATACTTGTACATAACATCATGGACATCATAAGAATCATATGCATTCACTAACCATTTCAAGGATTTTGGAGATTCATCTTTGTTCTTGTTTTGTAGGATATGGATTCACTTCGCAGGAAAACTATCCAAGTCAACCTTGTAAGAATTCCTCCACAACTCAAGGAGCTAGCTTCAAGGATCCTTGAGAACTCTCCATTCACCGAGAGGCATGGTCGTCTACTCAACTTGGTCACCTCCAACATAGATTATGATATGATGAAAGTACTCTTTCAGTTCTTTGACCCTTTGCACCATTGCTTCACATTTCCCGACTATCAGCTTGTGCCTACTTTGGAATAATTCTCTTAACTATTGAGGATTCCCATTCTCATTCAACCACCTTTCAACGGTACGAAAAGAGTCACAAAGCCAAAAGAGATTGATCAAGCTCTGCACTTGCACTCATCTGATGTCACAGCTCATTGGGAAACTAGAAGTGGTGTCAAAGGCTTCTTAGCAAAGTTCCTGTTTGAGAAAGCCCAAAGTTGTTGGAATTCCCTAGACTTGCAAGCTTTTGAGGAGATTGTGGCTATTCTTATCTATGTGATGGTCTTGTTTCCCAATCCTGACCAACTCATAGATGTGAGTGTTGTTAAAATCTTCATGTCATGCAATCCGATGCTTACATTTCTAGGGGATATCCTGCACTCTTTTCACACTCGCATAATGAGGAAAAGAGGTGTCCTTATGTGTTGAACTCCTCTCCTGGAAAGATGGTTTATTTCTCATCTTCCCCAATCAGTATTAAAGAGTGAGCAAGGATTAAGGTGGTCACAAAGGTTAATGACGCTCAAACATTCAGATATTCATTGGTGCTCTCGATCCAAAGAGAATGTTATCATTGTTGACCGTTGTGGGGAATTCCATAATGTCCCTATACTTGGCATTAGGGGAGGCATCACCTACAACCCATTCTTAGCTCTAATACAATTTGGTTATGCCCGAAGGGATCGCCCACATGAGATGCTGATTCAAGGCTGGGTATTCGACTACGACAACGACGATCGAGGTCTTTGCCAGAGATTCATCCGAGCTTGGAGGATGCTAAACAAGGTGGATAGCAATACTTTGGGACACAAGAATTCCATCCCTCTTGAGCCTTACCTCAAGTGGGTACGAACCCGCGCTCAAAGTCTTATGATGCCTTATCCTTCAATTCTCTCGGTGATCATTGAGCCTGTTAAGGAAGGAGAAGTTCCATACACTATCCTACATCCTGACATGCCCACATCTCTTGAAGACCTACAAAGGGATTGAATACAGCTCAAAGGAGAGCGAGATACTTTCGAAGCCCAATTCTACGCAAGCGAGAAGAAGGTTTTGGAACTCACTAGGCTACTTCATGAGGAGCAGACTCTAAATGCCTACATTGCACCAAAGAGGATGCGCACTAATTTTTTATCTTAGAGTTTTGTATTATTTAGCCCAATGGGAATTGATGTATTTAAACTCTATCTTATTAATAAAATGTGTGTTTCTTTTTGTCTAAAACGAACTTGAATCTTTTAAAATCCTAGAAAATATTACATATGCACATATCATTCATCATGACATAAATAGGTCTCTTGCAACGAATTTCCTCATCTCTCTACTGTTTCTTTCAGTAAGATGGATCTCGAACAGACAGTCAAAGATCTCCAAGTACAAAACACGCAGTTTCAACAGTTACTCATGACCCTGGCCAAGGGGCAAGATGAGTTGAAGACTCTGTTAGCTGAAGAAAGAAAGAAGAAAACAAAGAAGGCCACTGGGGTTTTGAACATGGGGAGAAGGTTTCAGGGACAGATTAGAAGAACCTTGAATTTTGCAACCACTTTCGGGGAAGGAGAAGGGAAAGGAAAAGAAACAGCGGTTCTGTCAGAATCTGAAGAGGAGGAAGAAGAGGAAGACTACTCCGAGGAACAGTATCCTCCAGCAGATGATAAGTACAAACATCTTGAAGAGCGTTTAAATGCTATGGAAATACAAAAGGTGCCAGGTCTAGACTTTGAAGAATTGGGACTAGTATCGGGAATTGTGATTCCACTGAAGTTCAAAGTGTCGTTATTTGCAAAATATGATGGGGTGTCATGTCCTAAGATGCACCTCTGGTCGTATGTGAGAAAGATTCAACTGCACTCCGCCGATAAAGACCTGTGGGTACATTTTTTCCAAGATAGTTTATCTGGAACACAACTCGATTGGTTTTACCAATTGGAAAGGGCCGGTGTCCATAACTGGGAAGACCTTTATGCAACTTTCTATAAGTAATAACAGTATAATACAGATTTGGCGCCTACCCGTACTCAGCTTCAGAGTATGGCTATGGCTTCAAATGAAGGTTTCAAAGATTACGCGCAGAAATGGAGAGATCTAGCTGGGAGAGTGCAACCCCCTCCGTATGAAAGGGAGTTGGTCGACATGTTCTTAGGCACTCTATCAGGCCCTTTCTTCAACCATTTGATTGGGAGCTCATCTGCTGGATTTATTGAGTTAATACTAACCGGAGAGAGGGTGGAAGATGACATAAAAAGTGGAAAGATTCAGAAGGATTCATCTGCCTCTACAGCTGTGAGAAAGCCTTTCATTGGGAAGAAGGAGGTATCTGCTGTTTATCCATAAAGGAACCAAGGGAGAGCTGAGCGCCGACCAATGATAGGGGTCGTTATGATCCCAAAGCCTACATCTGATCAACCAAGAAGTAACCAACCGAGGGTGGAAAGGCCAGTCCGGCAATTCACCAGAATTAATATGATTCTAGCCCAGGTTTTACCACATCTTCTGAAATCTAATTTGAAAACTCTGAAGGAAGTTTCAAAGAATCCCAAAACTGCGTCCCCTCATTATCACCCAAATTCCAGATGCGCATATCATTCCGAAAGTCCGGGTCATGACACGAACAACTGTTGGACCCTGAAAAACAAAATTCAAGACCTTATAGATGCAAAAGAGATTGAGTTTGATGCACCCGATAAGCCAAATGTCATTTCTGCTCCCATGCCTAGGCATGGTCACAACACCAATGCTATCGAAGAGGATTTGTTTGCTACCACAGTTGATGAACTCTTGACTCCACTCCCAATCATTAAGATAAACTTGTTGAAAGTTGGTGTATTCCCGGGTTGTAATAAAGACTGCCATCTTTGCTTATCCTCACCAACTGTTTGCCCTTTGTTGAACACAGGCATTCAACGCTTGATATACAACCAAGAGATTCTGTTTGAAAGTGCTCCTATTTCACATGTTCCTGTTGAAGACGTTTCAATTATAACCATCTCCGCCAATCCTTCCAGGGTCCCCAAAAGACCCGTTAGGATTACATTGGTTCCAAAAACTACTCCTCTTATAATCACAATGCTCGGGCCGGTCCCATATGAATCAAACAAAACAGTGCCGTGGAATTACGATGGAGACATCTACTACCATGGTATCAAACAAGATGGGCTGGCCGCCGAAGATATGAGTTTCGAAGAAGAAGAATCTGACATTAGCAATATTGTCGGAACTAGTAAGATTACCCGTAGCAGTAGAATCTTCTCTCCAAAAATTTCCCCTCCAAAGGCAGTTTTTGGACCCGTGGCTGTTACAAAGGTTACCTCTGTACCAATAATCATATCTACAAGTGCTCCTGTTGACAAAGACGACACAACCCCTGCTGTTATCCCTACCAACACATCTACTGCTGAAACTCGAGGAAAAGGTATTCAAGAAGAGCTTGTCCAGACGAAGGCTCAACCACTGACTATCCCTGAAACCTCCAAGAAAGAGATGGAGGAAATCCTGAGAATAATAAAGAGCGACTACGACGTGGTTGAACAGTTGGGGAAAACTTCCTCCAAAACTTCCATGCTAGCATTATTACTGTGCTACGAGGCACATGCGAAAGCCCTGGTGAAGTTTTTGAAGACAACCCATGTGCTTCAAGAGACGTCTGCTGACCAACTTCAAGATTGTGTAGCCAGCTTGACAATGGATAACGGCCTAGGATTCTCTGATGCTGATTTGACACCAAAGGGAAGAAAGCACAATGAGGCATTGCATGTCTCTGTGGAATGTAGAGGAACAACTCTGGCCCATGTCTTGGTGGACACCGGCTCATCTTTGAATGTTTTACCGAAGAAAGCTCTCGATAGATTGGACTGCGAAGGACTGACGTTGAAACCCAGTAACATGGTCGTAAGAGCATTTGATGGCTCAAAGAGGATTCTTCACGGGGAGGTGGACATCCCCAGAAAGGTCGGGGCTCAAACTTTCAACTCAACTTTCTATGTAATGGATATTCGCCCCTCTAACTCCTGTCTGCTAGGACGACCGCGGATCCATAATGTCGGTGTTGTCACCTCCACACTGCACCAGATGCTGAAATACCTGGTCCATGGAAAGATTATCACAGTCCACATAGAGGAGGAGTATATGATTAGCCACCTTAATTCCTTTTGGTATGTGGAATTGGACGACGAGTTCATTGAAACTCCTTTTCAACATTTCAAAGAAGTCTCTCAAGAGGTAGAAGTAACCAAGACGGTGTCCCAGATCCCTAAGATTACAAGACCTCCGCTCCGGATGTCATCTATGAAGGACGCCAAGGAAGTAGTAGAGGAGGGTGGATGCACCATCTGGGGGCAACTCCCAGATATTATGTATAAATATGACAAGTTTGGCTTAGGGTTTACTTCAAGTGCTCAGAAGGCTGTGCGCCGTGCCCGTGCCGGAGGGCCACCATTGAAGATTAGTAACCGAGAGGTCAATGCAATGGAAGATGGTGAAGAGGATTGCAACTTGGAAGATTGGATATTTCCTACTGTCAACGGAGGACTTCGCAATTGGGAAGCCAGAGACTTTGTCCCAATAACTTTCATCCCTTAGTAATTTATCTTTTACATTTATGTTGGACTTGTAATATTCACAAACAATTCGCACATTTAAAACCTTGTGTCTTGCCCGAGGCACAATGGTCCATTTGTAAGGGTTTTTATTTCATCTTCATATGACATTCAATGAATCATGGACGTTTTTTCACATACAAACTTTTATGCTCATTTTCTTTCTTTTACATTTTATTCTTTAAGGATGGCTATACCCTTACACACACCCACACTCACAAATGCAGGTACCCCTCCATTCTGGATCCCATGGGTAATGATATTGCTATGGCCTTTTGTGACTCTGAGGATCTAATCTACCAAGCCGAAGACGAAGGTGAGGAAGATTATGAAGTACCATGGGAATTGGCCAGACTACTACAACAAGAGGAAAGAGCTATTCAACCTCATGAGGAACCGGTGGATACAATCAACTTGGGTACCAAGGAGGATATAAAGGAGGTCAAGGCGGGTGCCAATCTGGAGCCTAGTGTTAAAGAGCGTCTGATTTAGCTGTTGCATAATTATGTTGAGATCTTTGCCTGGTCTTATGAAGACATGCCGAAGCTCGATACAGACATCGTGGTACATCGTCTACCAACAAGAGAAGACTGTCCACCAGTAAAACAAAAGGTTAGACGCATGAGACCTGGCATGTAAGAGAAGATCAAAGAGGAAGTCATGAAACAATTCAATGATGGATTCTTGGCTGTCACTTCCTATCCCCAATGGGTTGCCAACATTGTTCCTGTGCCTAAAAAGACGACAAAGTACAAATGTGTGTGGACTATAGAGATTTGAATAGGGCCAACCCTAAAGATGATTTTCCACTTGCCCACATAGACATCCTGGTTGACAATACGGCCCAGCACAAAGTGTTTTCCTTTAAGG
This sequence comes from Vicia faba, assembly GCA_948472305.1. Classification (NCBI taxonomy): domain Eukaryota; kingdom Viridiplantae; phylum Streptophyta; class Magnoliopsida; order Fabales; family Fabaceae; genus Vicia; species Vicia faba. The sequence goes on along the minus strand of OX451736.1, from coordinate 759,820,717 downwards.
ACGGATTCTCAGGTTACAACCAAATCAAAATGGCACCTGAGGACATGGAGAAACCAACATTTGTCACACAGTGGGGCACATTCTGCTACAAGGTGATGCCATTCGGACTAAAGAATGCTGGGGCAACCTATCAGCGCACCATGGTAGCTTTGTTTCATGACATGATACATCATGAAATAGAGGTCTACGTAGACGATATGATAGCCCGATCAAAAACTGAAGAGGAACACCTTGATCACTTGCAAAAGTTGTTTGAGAGATTGAAGGAGTACAAACTAAGGTTGAATCCAAACAAGTGCATATTTGGAGTACGGTCCGGTAAACTTTTAGGTTTTGTCATCAGTAATAAAGGCATCAAGGTCGATCCTGCCAAGGTTAAGGCAATACAAGAAATGCCTGCTCCTCGTACTGAGAAGGAAGTCAGAGGATTCTTGGGACGCCTGAACTATATTTCTAGATTCATTTCTCACCTAACAGCTACTTGTGAGCCAATCTTCAAACTATTGAAGAAAAATCAAGTAGTCAAATGGAATGATGAGTGCCAGACTGATTTCGACAAAATCAAAGAGTATTTACAAGATCCTTCTGTTTTGATGCCACCAGTCGAGGGAAGACCACTGATCATGTATCTGACTGTTTTAGAGAATTCAATGGGGTGTGTATTAGGGCAGCATGGCGAGTCTGGCCGAAAAGAGCACGTTATTTACTACATGAGCAAAAAGTTTACCGACTGTGAAACCAGATATTCACTACTCGATAAAACTTGTTGCGCTCTGGCATGGGATGCTCGCCGGCTAAGACTGTATATGTTGACTCATACTACCTTGTTGATATCTAAGATGGATCTGATAAAGTACATATTCGAAAAGCCTGCTTTGTCTGGGAGGATAACTAGATGGCAGATGATCCTAACAGAATATGACATACAGTATACTACCCAGAAAGCTATAAAGGGCAGTGTATTAGCTGATCACGTTGCTCACCAAGCTGTAGAAGATTATCAGTCCATGAAGTTTGAATTCCTAGATGAAGACATAATGACATTAGACAACTGTGAAGAGATCAGGCGATACGATGGACCTGAACGAGGATCCCGATGGAATCTGTTCTTTGATGGGGCATCCAATGCACTTGGTAATGGTATCGACTCTATACTCATATCTCTGGAAGGGTGTCATACTCCCTTTACCTCCAGGCTTTGCTTCAACTGTACGAACAACATGGCAGAGTACGAAGCATGCATCTTTGGTCTCAAGGCTGCCATAGATATGGGAATCAAATCTTTAGATGTGTTTGGAGATTCAGCTTTGGTCATCAGTCAAATCAAAGGGGAATAGGACACTAAGCACCCAAATCTTATCCCTTATAAAGAACATGTTTTGACGTTGCTACCACATTTTGAGAATATTACCTTCGAACATTTCCCGCGAGAAGAAAATCAGCTAGCAGATGCTCTAGCCACAATGTCATCTTTGTTTAAACTTAATTGGGATAACGAGGCTCCCCAGTTCAGCATCGAACAAATGGATGAACCAGCACATTGTCACAAGATTAATACTGAAGAGGTAGTGGACCAGCCTTGGTTTCATGAAGTCAAAAGGTATCTCGAGGCTCAAGAATATCCAGAAGGAGCTTCAATCAATGATAAAAAGTTCTTAAGGAGATTCTCTGCTAAGTTCTTCTTGAGTAATGGCATCCTGTACAAACGCAATCATGACTCCATTCTGCTTCGGTGTGTGGATAAGATTGAGGCAGAAAGGATCATGGTTGAATTACATGAAGGTACTTTTGGCACTCACTCCAGTGGGCATACGATGGCGAAGAAAATCCTACGGGCAGGCTATTATTGGTCTACCATGGAAGCAGATTGCTATCAACACTCTCGGACCTGTCATAAGTGTCAAATTTATGCTGTCAAGGTGCACGTACCTCCGGTTCCTCTAAATGTCTTGACGGCTCCTTGGCCCTTCGCCATGTGGGGAATTGATATGATTGGAGAGATCAAACCTACATCCTCCAATGGACACCGTTTCATCCTAGTAGCCATTGACTATTTTACCAAGTGGGTTGAAGCAGCTTCCTTTTCTTCCGTTACTAAGAATGTTATTGCCCGCTTCATCAATCAAAATCTCATTTGCCGGTACGGTATCCCAGAAAGGATCATCACTGACAATGGTACAAATCTCAACAACACTATAATCACTGCTTTGTGTGAGCAATTCAAGATTCAGCATCACAATTCTTCTCCCTATCGGCCAAAGATGAATGGTGTTCTCGAAGCTGCAAATAAAAACATTAAAAAGATCATATAAAAAATGACAGTCACATATAAAGACTGGCATGAGATGCTACCATTTTCTCTCCACGGGTATCGTACCACGGCTCGCACATCAAATGGGGCAACACCATATTCTTTGGTATATGGCATGGAAGCTGTTTTGCCTATTGAGGTCCAAATCCCCTCTCTAAGAATTATGAAGGATGCAGGTTTGAATGAAGATGATTGGATCCAGACTCGACTTGATCAACTGAACTTAATCGACGAAAAAAGACTTACTGCTGTTTGCCATGGTCAAATGTATCAAAAACGAATGATCAAGGCTTTCAACAAAAACGTCAGACGCCAAGTATATCAGGTTGGGGATCTAGTGATCAAACGTATCATTTTGCCGCAAAGTGATCTCAGGGGCAAATGGACTCCTACCTATGAAGGACCATTTGTAATCAAGAACATATTCTCCGGTGGAGCAATGATCTTGACCACCATGGACGGCGACGACCTGCCACACCCTACGAACGCAGACATAGTCAAAAGATACTACGCATAAGAAACCCGCTAGGTTGATAAACCTAGCCAAAACAAGGGCATCCCGGCGAACCAAAAAGGTTTGAGCAAAAATCAGGGATAAAATAAAAAAATCTGTACACCCGACAAGTTGAAAACCTGAAAGGGCGACTTGGGCAAAAAAGGGTTTCCCGGTGGACTGAAAACCCGAAAGGGTGGTCCAGGCAAAAGTTAGGGAATTAAAACGTATGACTATGTCCCGTCGGATCATGCGGACAACCTTTGACTTCCACTGACAAACTCGGAGTTCCTGATCAATTCAATCATCTTCGGACAAAGCAACAAGTAGACAAGATGCTCAGAGATACGAAGGCTATAGCAGAATGGGAACCCCATGGGATTATTACACATAACTATCTTTCTTTGTATAAATTTTTCTTGTTTTTTATGGCACCATTCTCTTACTAGAATGTTCATCTCCTTTGTACAAAATACTTATTCAAAGTCAAATACAAAGACATCTCTTTGAAAGTACAGAAAACTATTTGTCTTTTTATTTTCACTTGTGTTTTATTTGCAAAAACGTCCAATGATTCATTAATGAACATATGCATTTGAACATAATTACTGTTTACAAATAAACAAAATGGGAAAGATAATTAATGATAGGTTGAAAAGTCAGGAAAACGTCTCTAGGCTATTTCGTAAGTAATCCCTACAGTACGTCATTTAAATCCCCATCGAAACAAATCTCAAACTATTAATCCCCTGTGGAAATCGTCAGATTTCTCAGGATTCCCTAAAGCAAATCTTATAAGCAGTACATGGAATTTCCATCACAATAGAATTTACTTCTCTCAACAAGAGTTTGTCAGTACTTCAACTTCAAGACATGGAAATTCAACTTATCTCCAATAGCATTCAGGGATTTATTTTCCTCAAATCAAACAACAATACAGCAAATCAGCTTACATGCGCATACATTGCATCCATATATCATAAACATTGATAAGGAAAATACATTGCATCATACATTTCATACAATATAACTTTGCTTCAACTAACATTTTACCCTTTTCAGGATAAGATTAAACAGCTACCATTAACAAATATGCAATCAGATACAATGCAGATACGCTCTAGACACGGATGCCATTCTGATACTCATTCAGATTCAACTTCCAGATACAGTTCATATATGCTCCAGACACAGATGCCATTCTGATACTTTTTCAGATTCAACTTCCAGATACAGTATGGATACGCTCCAGACACGGATGCCATTCTGATACTCATTCAGATCCAGAGTTCAGATATAGTACGGATATGCTCCAGACACAGACGCCATTCTGTTACTCATTCAGATTGCAACTTTACAATACAACACGGATACGCTCCAAACACGGAGGCTATTATGATGCTCGTACAAATTTAGTCTCCAGATACAGTTCAAATACGCTCTAGACACAGACGTCATTCTGACACTCATTCTTTCAGTTTACAACTTACAATTTAACAAACATTCTTGGATGGCATCTATAAGCCCATCTCCAACAAGATTCTGTCACTTCTCCAAATGGCATCTTTAAGCCCATTCCCTCAACTACACATCATCGAGTGAAAATTTATGGGCACTCTAGTGTCCAATCATCTTTCACCTTCAAGTCACGAATGGCGAAGCTCGCCAATCTAACTCCTCAGGTTTAAGAAGATTGAATAGGGGCAGCTGTTGTACCGCAAAATTTTCCCTCTCATTTATCAAGGCTTTTCTCACAAGATCTCTTTGACTCAAGACTGGATTAAGGTTTGGTCAGCTCAAGATATCTCATCTTGCACCGATGACCCAAAATTAAGGTTTGAGTTTGCACAAGGATTTTTGGACTATCAATGCTTCATATGACTTTAAAACATCATTATGGACCCCTAAGATTACTCATGACAAGTTTCAATCCTTGAACCACATTTTTGATAAGTCAATTGGACAGTTGACCTAAAAATCAGCTATATTATGGAAAAAGTCAACCATGGCCAATTTACAGTCAAACTTCATAATTTTTTATCCACATCAACATTTTAGACTCATATGTATCATTTGATCAAGTTTGTATTACAATTCCTCAAGAAATTTGATCAAATCATCAAAAGGGCAAAATGGTCAAAATTAGGGTTTTGACTGAGGAAGGGGCAATTTCAGATTTTTGACCTAGCAAATGACAAATTTAGTTAAAGCATGATTCCAAGGATTTAATTGAATCATCTTGACCTAATTACATGGTTCAAAACTTTTCAATTTCATTGATAGACAGATGAAATTTGCAGTCAACTGATCAAAAGTCAACTGTACACTGAAAAGTTAAACTTTGACTTTTTGGTCAAAATCAAGTGCCAAGGGTCACAATTCATTAAAACATGTCAAAATTTGAAACTTGTTCATCAAGAAATCAAGGATTGAATGGGTTTAAAATTGAAAATTTTCTTAACTTAGAAAATTTTCTAAGTATAGAAAATTTCTTATTTTTCCTCAACTTTAGGCCATTTTTTCACCATGATGCAAAATGATTCAAAGGAAGTTCCCAACATGAAAATTGTAGACCTCCATTAAATCTACAACTTTTCTTCACACACGTTTCCCTAAAGATGCTTGGATATCAAGATATAATTTTATGAATACATGCTCATGTACTAAATAACTTAGTGAATTTTTGCCCTAATTTAGGCAGGTTTTGGACCCAACTTCATGGCAGTTTTTCACCTAGTTCCAAGAGGAGTCTTGAAATTCATTTCAAATATGAGTTATAGAGAACATTTCAAGCTTTCCAAAAGGTCCAATAACTCCTCAAGATCATTTTTGAGTATGGAGAATCGAAGAGATGAAGTTGGCAATTTCTCACTTTTGATTCAAACCATTTCATGAAGAACAAAGTTCCAATCAGTAACTATGCTGCCTAATCCATGCTTTACAGGTCCCAAACTTGTTTCTTACTCCATAATTTAATGCTTACTCAGTTGACAAAGCTTTAATCTAAGCTCTAGAGCCATTGTCCAAGTTGTAATTCCATAAATGGCATAAAGTGGCCATTGCCATTTTGAAAAAGCTCAACTTTTGCCACTTTCCAATTCTTGAGCATTGAACCTGTCTCCATTGCACATATAAGTCTTACAGGCCTAAAGCAAATTGTACAAAGTATATACCAACCCTAAGCAAGCCAGTACAAGCATGTGAAGCCTTGTCCCTTCACTTTGTTTCAAAAGCAAGAAAGGTTGCCAAAAGGCTAGAACTTATAAATCTGTTGGAGAGCTGACTTTAAACTTATCCCATACTAATACACAAACACATTACAATTAGAAACACGATTGCTAGAAGCCTGAAACACTCCCAAACTTCCTTTCACCAAAAAACTGTCAAGACTTACAGTTTTTGCATAAGCATAATGTTGTACCCCAAAATTTGCCCTCCCATATTCTTCAGGAAATTGCCAAGTCAAACTGCAAAAGTTCCCCAAGGGTTGCACAGTTCAAGGGCCTCCTAAACAGTCAAGATTAGGGTTTGTGTTCTGATCAAGAAAATGAAGTTTCCAAAGGTCCAATCAAGTCTCATATGCCTACAAATATGGTCAAGTATCCTCATATCAAGTTTCAAGGCATTCAGCTCAAAATTGCACAGTCAAAAACCCTAATTGCACTACAGTCAACTGTAGGGGCAAAATGGTCATTTGACAGTCAGAAGTTCAAATTTTTGGTCAACATATCATTTTGAAGCCACAAACATCATTTGATCAATGCTTGATCATGATTCTCAAAATTTGGCTCAAAAATCATCAAAATGCAAAAGTTTCCTTATTTGGACAGTTGGAAAAGTCAACTGTAAATTGACCAGGGCATAACTTTCACATGGATTATCAGAAAAATTCCATCCAAAGCTCATTTTGAATAGAAAGACATTTCCTACAACTCATCTTCATACTTCAAGTCCAAGAAATGCTCTCACAAAAAGTTATCAATTTCAACATTATAGGTCATTTTCAAAAGTCAACAAAAAGGGACTTTAAGTCAAAGGCCATAACTTGAGATTGGTAAATCAAAATTACATGGGACCAAAGGCATTGGTTAGAGGACTCAAAGACCTTTCCAAAATGTCCAAGAACATGAGAAAATCTTAAAAATTGAGCAAGTTATGCCTTGTGGAAGTTGGGAAATGTTTGGATATTTTGAAAAGTCAACATTGATTCAAATGACCTAAAATTGCTAATGGGCCCATTTTTCTTCCATAATTCATCATCCATGGCATGTGCACGACCACTTGGCCCAAAGGGAAGTATTTTTTCATTTTTTATTTATTTATTTGAATTTTTATTTATAATAATTCACTTAAATCAATTAAATATGGGGAAAATGATTAACTTAACCTAACAAATCTTTTTGTACATGTTTTGTTCTCAATAATTCGTGCATATCCCAATATAGAAAGATTTGGAGAGATTGGAGTTGATTGGTATCAAAAAGCACATGGAAAAGATTGAAAAAAGATCCTAGAAAATCAATTTTCAAAATCAATGAATGCAATGGATTTGTTCTATTTTTCTTGACCTAATGGACTCAATACAAAAGCCAAAAGACAACCCTAATGATCACACACACGCAGCTGCTGAGAAAACTGAAAAACAAACTTGAAATTTTTTTCTAAAAAACTCAATTCTGAAAACCCTTTTGCAGGTTGATTCAAGGCACGATTTCCATTCCATTAGCTTCCTTGAAGATTACTGAACGTGTTCCAATCAAAAACATCCATCAAAGCTCAAGAAATTGGTAACAAGAACCGCCCCTGTACAGAAAAAAATCCATGATCGTGTTTTGACATATAGGCATTCTTATGGCATTTTAATTGTTGATTTACATTCCTTGTGAAGTTCTGAAGCTAACCAATATGTTTAATTGTATTTTTACGTGCTATACACGATTTCGCCATTGATGATATTTAGGGTTCAGGAAGCTCCAAATTGGGGATTTTTAAATGAGGAAAAATTGGCCCTCAAGACCACCACCATTCAACTCAGCGCATGTGGACGAAGATAATGGAACTATCGCGCCTAATTTATGAGTGCCCTAGTGCTAATCGTTATTTTCTGTAAAGATACTTTCTGCAACGGTGTAAAAACCGTTGCTTATGTTGTTTGTATTTCAGGAACATGAAGAAGATGATGTGTTGGCCGACGCTGATTGGAGGGTTCAAAATTTCGCGCGTTTTGAATCACTAATGCAACTGTTCTTTTTATAATATTTGTTGATTATTTAATATTAACAATGCACGAAGTGACTCAGTGGCAAGCATATCTGGAGATAACGCATATGACCTGGGTTCGAACCCCAGGTCTTCAATATTCTCAATACTATTTTGCAATTGATCTTCACATGTAGTGCCCAGGTTGAAGCGCACCATGCACCTTCTCCATCAAGCGTACACGTATCCAGCCTCATCAGATCAAAGGCTGAGAGTTGGAGAACACACTAAGTCCTAGTCAACGCATCACACGCGTCCAGCAAAAGTCAAACGGACCAATATCTTAATGGGCCTGGATTTCTAAAGAATACCTCCTAATTTGGGATCTGAACCCCCTTTGGTTTGCAATTCTTCCTATTCTCTTTATTTTTTCTATTTTTATTTTTCTTTTTAATTGTTGTTTTAGTAATTAATTTTATTATTTTCACAAAATATAAAAAACACATAAAATTCAGAAAAAGAGAAAAAAAAACAATAAATAATTTTTATTTTAATATTTTCATGAATAAATTTGCATGTAATTAAATTTAGTGTAAATTAGGTTTTATTTTAATATTCTCATAATAAATTTAAAAAAAACTTAGAATTAGGGTTCAATTAATAATTTTTCACTTTTCTTTTATTTTTCTTTCTTAAATATTTAATATTAATTATTTTTATTTATTTTCATAATTAAATTTGTATATAAAAATTAGGGTTAATTTAGGTTAAAACTCAATATTTTCTTAATAAATTAAAATAAAATAAAATTAGGGTTAGCATTTAATTCCAATTAATTTTTTCATATTAAATCCTAAAAATACTAAAAAATACCTGTTGTACCCCAAAATTTGCCCTCCCATTTCCTCAACATCTTCTCATCACAAGACCTTTGAAGATCAAGATCCAGTTAGGGTTTCCTCTGCTTAAGACTTCTCCTTGCACTGTGGACTCAAATTAGGGTTTGTGTTTGCCTAAGGATGTTTTGACCTAAAATGCCTAAGATGACTTTCATGCTTCATGTTGGACTCCCAAGTTTACCTATACCAAGTTTCAAGTCTTGATTCCAAGTTTTGCCCAGTCAATTGGACAGTTGACCTAGAAATCAGCTGTATTGGGGAAAAAGTCAACTGTGGCCAATTGACAGCCAAACCTCATGAAATTTGATCCACATCAACATTATGAACTCATATGAACCATTTGATCAAGTTTGGATCACAATTCCCCAAGAAATTTGATCAGATCATCAAAAGGGCAAAATGGTCATTTTTAGGGTTTTGACTGCACAAAGGCAATTTTTGACTGTTTGACCTAGCCAATGGCAAACCAAGCTCACATATGGCCTCAAGGACCCCATGGAATTATCTTGACATGTTCATCAAGCTCAAAAGATCCCAAGTACACAAGATTGATAGTTGAATTTCCCAGTCAATTGATCAATTTTGACTGTATACTGAAAAGTCAAACTTTGACTTTTTGGTCAAAATCAAGAGTCAAGATTCATTTTTCATCAAAACATGCCAAATCATGAAACTTGTTCACCAAGAAATCACAAAATGCAAATTAGGGTTTGAAAATGGAATTTTTCATAACTTAGAATTTTTCTAAGTTATGAAAAACCCTAATTTTTTCCCAACTTTGCCCCATCTTTTCACCATGATCCATTTGGATTCAAACAAAAGTCAAAACATGAAAGTTGTAGCTTGTTGCATAATCTACAACTTTGATTCACAAAGTTTTCTCATTTGAAGCTTGTATCTCAAGTTATAATTTTTTGAATAAGGGCACTAAACCATCTTTTAACTTAGTGAAATTTGACCTATTTTGACAAGGTTTTCTACCCTACTTCAAGGCCACTTTTCATACCCTTCCACTTGGAATTTTGATTTGCATTTCAAAGATGGATTGTAGTACACATTCCAAGCTTTCCAAAATGTCCAAGAACTCATCAAACAACCTCATAACTTGAGAGATTCGAATTTCACAAGTTAGCAAAAATTCACTTTTGTTCTTCATCAAAGCATGTTCATAAACTTGGCAAATTTGAACTCAGCATAGTTTGTGCTACTTTACAGGTCCTAAAACCAAATTACACTCCTTAATTTAATGCAAAACCATTGAATCAAGTTGTTATTCTAAGCCTTTGGTCATTACACAAGGAATTAAGCCTAAACTAGAAAAAGCATTATTTCCATTCTTGAAAAGAAGAACTTTATGTCAAGTTTGCAATCCAAGTGGTACAAGCAAGATCTTCTTGGCACAAGTTTGTGAGCAAATTGCACTGATCAAGGCAAGGGATAGCAGCATAGTTAGAGGGCCTGTACTGACCTAGAAAGCAAAGTGGCATTTTGTAGCTTAAGTGTGAAGTAACATCCATAACTTATGCTATCTCTCATCTCAGCTTAGGAACACAAGAAAGAAGTTGTCAAACACATTACACATAACATATCCAAGCTAACACACGAGCTTTTGACCTCCAACACACCCTCCATCTCAGAATCATCCTCAAACTGCAAAAACAGAGTTGCCTCTGCAGTTTGAGTGCCAACTCCCATTTCCTTCGAGCATTCTTGTCCAAACCTGTTTCTCTACTTTCCTTACAACATATGCAAGCTAACCATGGCCTAAAACCTGACCTGTAATCACCCTAACAGTTTCCACCATTTTCATTTTTTCCTTTTGCAGTTGAAGTTCCATAGCTTGATTCAGAAGCTCTCAAGACAAAGTAAGCATTGAAACAGCATCCCTGGACCTCAAGGAAGCTTTTCCAATCATTACCTTGCACTAGAAGTTCCTCATTCTCCAGATAGAAGTTCAGCTGCACAGGTAAAACTTGGAACTCGTATCTCTCTTATCATGCATTTTTAGTCTTAAGTTTGTGAAGAAACAAGGTTCTACTCATAGCCCTGAGCATGTACATATCTTTACATTTTATTTCTTTTGCCTGAGTAGAGAGAATTTGTAGTTTGAAAATGGCAGAAAAATTAGGTTAGGATTTGGGGGAGGAGAAATTCTCCCTCATCTTAGAGAGATAGGTCAAGTTCTTTATATGGTTAGAACCGTCTCTTCATGCTGAACATTTCTTGTGTTATGAGTTTTTGCTAAAAAGCCAGGAATCAAGAGTTAGAAGGAACTGAACATGGCGCGCGTTTTTCAAATATTTTGTGCTGAAGGTTGAAGAAGGAGTGGAGTGGGCTGGGCCTGTGATTATTTTGCTTTTCACACCATATTTTTTAATTCACACCCCCCTGAGCCCATTGGTTCATTTTTTATCATTTTTGACTTTTTCTTTTTTGGTTGACTTTGTTTTTTTTTCTCATGGCATTTAAAAATTAAAAATATTTTTTCCATCATTTTTTGCATTTATTGCATATTTATTTGTTTATTTTCTTTGTTTATACATAAAATATATATATATATCATTATTAGAATAAAAATAGGAAAATGGTGTAAATACATTTTTATTTGGCTTAAATGCAGTTTTGACCCCCCTAGTTTAAGGTTTTTGGAGTTTAGATCCCCCTAGTTTAAAAGCCAGGTTTCTAGTCCCCATAGTTTTCAAATTTGGGATTTTTGAAGCCCCCCTCCATCTGGCTGCCCAAAAAGTTTTCAAATTTGGGATTTTTGAAATCTCGTACGGGCGGATGGAAGAGGAAATTAGGTTAAGCAATTTGGGATTTTCAGAAAATATGAATTATGAAATTAAAAATTCATTTGGAAATTAATATCACTTATTTAAATGTTTAAAAAATATTATTCTAAATAAGAAATAAGAAAATAATACGTGGCATTACTCTCCCTGTGCCATGTCACATGGAGGGGGCTTCAAAAATTCCAAATTTGAAAACTTTTTGGGCAGCCAGATGGAGGGGGGCTTCAAAAATCCCAAATTTGAAAACTATGGGGACTAGAAACCTGGCTTTTAAACTAGGGGGATCAAAACTCCAAAAACCTTAAACTAGGGGGGTCAAAACTGCATTTAAGCCTTTTTATTTTTATTTACTTTCTGAAAATATTTCACATAAAAAAATACTATTTTTATTTATTTTATTAAAATATTAAATAAATATTTATTTTTTGTATAATACATATTTAGGGTTTAATATATATATATATATATGTATATGTGATTATTAATATATTTAAGAAAAAATATAAAAATACTTGAATTTTTCATTTTATTAATATTTGATACAAAAATACTTTTTCATAATATACTTCATTTTATTTTTTTTTATTTTTGTAAATAATAAATAAATGTTTATATTAAATCAATTAATATCCATTTTCATAAATTAGGGTTTTTGCCCTAAAAGTTAAAAATACTCAAAATAATACCTTTTTTATTTTTTATTTTATTTTACATAAACCATATTTTCTCATACACATAAAAAACTTTCTTTTTGCATTTCACATATTTATTTAATTTACATTTAATTATGTATTATTTAAATTGCAGATATTCAATTGATGTAATAATTTAGATTTAAATTCTTGTCAATATCCCCATTTGAACATTTGTACCCCCCTTCCCATATTTGGTTTTGTAATAGCTTAGTAATTTTAATTTCGCACTTTATCGCTTTCTAATGATAACATGTTAGAATTAGGGTTTGTATGCGAAAAACGATAAAAAATAGTTTGACCTAATACAAGATAAACAAGCATGAAAATGGACACACAAATCACACTTGCACCCCCTAGGGTATTCCACTTGTTGCCTTCAAATAAAGGGGCCATATTGCATGTTAAACTTCTTTGGGCAAAGCAAAAAATTTGAATGATCATAGTCCCTCGATAAAACTTTTCAAAAACAAACAAAAACAAATGATCAAGTCCCTTAGAGAGATTGCTCAAAGACATTTAACGTCGTTGCAATTATGGTCTAAAACGATGACCCGCGCCTGTCCCTTTCACATCCTAACACAAGGTTGCCCACCAAATACAATGGTGGAGCAAACTTGTTAAAAGGGTTAAAGTATAGCAATAATCTTTTGAGAAATTTAGGAGTAGATAACCTCTTAGTTACTTGAATCAACTTGCAAAACAAAACACTTGCCTAATTTCAAAATCACACATCACTACACTTTCAAAACAACTTTCAAAAACAAATGAAAACTTTTTCAAAAGACATACATCTTTGTATACATCCCCACATGGATCATTACAAAGGTTGCCACCACATTGGCCTCTTTTCAAAAACATTTTCAAAACCCACACACTCAAGCACCATTTAAAACAATTGAAAACAAAAAGGCAAGTGATCTAAGCAAGTAACTAAGAGCCCATGGATAACCATGGATAGAAAGGGTGCTAATACCTTCCCTTTCTATAATCTACTCCCCGAACCCAAGAAAACATCTCAAAAGGTTTTTGCTGTGCTTTTTAACCTTTCCTTAGGATAAAATAAAAAGTCGGTGGCGACTCTTGCTAACCGCAACATTTGCAAATATAAACGCAAACCTCAAGTCAGTTCTCCCACCGTATCACAATACCAAAAAATAAGTTCTTTCTTTTTTAATTAATTAACTCTGTTATTAATTTAATTTTTTGCAAAAGGGTCCAACGCCCTCGTTTCGTTTAATTCTTAATTCGCATATTTCTTTTATTTCATTATAATACTTATGTATCTCTCCCGAAGCCATGTAAATTACTTCTCGCACTTTTATTTCTTTCTTTAATTTTCTGTCAAATCGGGTTCGAGAAACTTTTGGCGATGTGGACCCGCGCCGTTTGTAATAGCTTAGAATTTACTTTTCTCGCAACTTTTTAATTGTTAATCAAATGACATGAAAGAATGTATGGACAAAATAAAATCAAGCGTAGAACACCAATAACATGACAAGATAAATGCAAATGAAAACGACACACAAATCGCACACACCACCCCTAGGGTACGCCTCACTGTTGCCTTGCCTCGAAAGGTGATCGTCGAGTAGAGGATGTCTTAGTAAGTCCTCATGATCCGGGAACCTGGCATGAGGGTAGCTTCTAAGGTGTCTTCCCATTGCTCCGGTGATCACCATGTCCCTAAACTCGAATTGACCCGAACACCTCCAACGGTGGTGCTACCTATCTCTCAATGGTGGGATGGCACTACCTTAAGGACATTTACACAGCCTAATTCCTTAGGGTAGGTGGACGACTCTAGATACTTGCTCTAAATTCAAAACAAATTCAAAAATACTTTTCACACCGACACCTTTTCAAAAAGCTTTCGAAAGCAACTTTTCAAACACTCTTGAGGACTGATACAAGAGTCGAACTGGAATTTTCAAAGAAACTTTTTTTAAAACCCACAGTTGAAAAGCAAACAAACCATTTTTGAAAATGCAATGAGCAAGTATCTAAGAGCCCATGGATAACCATGGATAGAAAGGGTGCTAACACCTTCCTTTTCTATAACCTACCTCCCGAACCGAGAGCAATCTCTTTAAGGAATTTTTCTGTGCTTTTGTCCTTTCCATTTGGAGAAAATAAAAGACGGTGGCGACTCTTGCTTCCGCGACATTTCGCGAACCAGCGTTAAACAGTCAGTTCCAGATCCACCGATCATAGAACTGGCGACTCTGCTGGGGATTGATACTCTTAAAGTGAGGTGTACCTTAGGGTTAGTTCATAACTGTGTTTTCAATTGTATTGACTTGTCTGCTTTAAATTTGTGGGTTGCATGGGAGTTACATAGATCCTAACCCGGATCTGGGGATACCCTGTTTAGGTAGCATAAGCTGTGAGGGACCTGTCCGGCGTAGACCGACACGGGTGAAACAGTGGCTACGTTGGTGTGGCACCTTGGTCTGTACCGATATCCCTTGTGTTGCAACGAGGAGAATATGGGTCTTCTGAGGAGTCATTAAGCACCAACAACCTTAGAATCTTAAATGACACAACTTGGCCATTAGAACAGTAGCAGTATGCTACGCCCATTGAGGCTAAACTCTCGTGATGGTTCTGGCCGCAAGAAAAGATTATGATGCTGGAGTTATGACCGATTGAGGGTAGTCAATGATATTGGGATCCTCTAAGAACCCGGTTACTTTAATAGGACAGGTTGAACCCACCAACTTCAAGAGGTTACTACCCAGACCCCATGCTGGCCTAAACTCTAAGGGTTTCTCTTGTGTGACTTGTGTGCATTCCAACTTGACTATTTGCATACTTGTTGCCTGACACTTGAACTTCTTGCAGGTTTTGTTTATAGTCCTTAACTAGGACTCATAACAAGGTTTACTAAGTTTCTTGCAGGTTTTTGTTTTAGTCCTTAACTAGGACTCATAACAGGGTTACCGAGTTTTGCAGGTTTTGTTGCAGTCCTTAATTGGGACTCATCACAGGGTTACTTACATTACCTCATGCATAACATAACATCATACCATTGCATACATCCTAACCCATTTCAAGGATCTCAAGGGCTTGTGATGCAGGTCATGATGAACTCACTGTCCAGCAAGGGGCAAAAAGGGGATTTATTTTCCTCTAGACAAGGTTGTCAGAGGCTATGACCCACTTGATATGGTGAGCTTTGACTCCTGAAGAAGGTTCCCCTAGCCAAGGTTGTTTGGAAAGCAAAATAAGGTTGATGACTTGAGTCAGGGGCTATGACCCACTTGATATGGTGAGCCTTTGACCCTTGGAAGAAAGACTCTCAACAAATATGAAGTTTCTTTCAATCAAGCTACCGGATCCAAATGCTAACAAATTTCCTTGTTTATCCCGCGAGGTCCTTGAAATCATTACATGCATATCATACATCTCATTGCATAACAGGTACCCTTTCTTTGCAGGTTACTTACCTTCTTCGCTGTTTATTTCAACAGTCTCGTCATGAATCCTGAATCCTCAACCGAGCACACTATCAAGGCCCTCCAGGCTCAGAACGCCCAGTTCCAAGGGCTGATCATGAATTTGACCCAGGGGCAACAAGATCTGAAGGCTCTGCTCTTGAAGAAGGAAAAGAGGAAGAAGAGGACTGTTTTGTTCAGCCCTAGACGCAGATCTGGGAACACCCTGCAGGATCAAGCTGAGAGGACAAATCCATCTGTGGGGAAAGGCAGTCATCAAGAGGAAAGGGTTCCCAGTCCAGTGGTCTCCGACAATGAGACAGATTTCAACGACGAACAGTATCCTCCGGCCGAGGATAGGTACAAACAGTTGGAAGACCGGCTAAGTGCTATGGAGATACAAAAAGTGCCTGGCCTGGACTTCGAGGATCTAGGTCTGTCTTCTGGGGTAGTGATCCCACACAAGTTTAAGGCACCTGCCTTTGCTAAATACGACGGGGCATCCTGTCCTAAATTACATCTCAGGGCTTACACAAGAAGGATCCAGCCCTATACAGCTGACAAAAACTTATGGATCCATTTCTTCCAAGAGAGTCTTTCAGGGACTCAGCTCGAGTGGTTCTATCAATTGAATGGAGCCAACATCCATACCTGGGAAGACCTAGCCACTGCTTTCTACAAGCATTACCAGTACAATGCCGACCTTACTCCTACACGTACCCAACTCCAGGGTATGTCGCTGGGGTCAAGTGAAGGTTTCAAGGAATACGCGCAGAGATGGAGAGACCTTGCTGGAAGGGTGCAGCCTCCATTAACTGACCGGGAACTCGTTGATATGTTCTTGGGGACCCTATCCGGGCCATTCTTCAATAATCTCATTGGTAATTCATCTGCAGGATTTACCGACCTCATCCTGATTGGCGAAAGAATTGAAGCTGGTATCAAGAGTGGGAAAATCCAAGAGGCCACACCTTCTGATACTCACAAAAAGCCTTACACGGGAAAGAAAGAATCTAATGCTACATACAGCCAAAAGAGTCGCCGTGACCAACATGCAGGGGCAGTCATGATCTCTGGTTCTGCACCACGCCGCCAACCACAAAAGGGAAACCAGCGAAGGCCGGATGAACCTAAAAGACAATTCACCAACATTAACATGCCATGGTCACAAGCATTGCAACACATGTTGAAAATGAACCTGATTGCAGTGATCAACCCTCCAGCAAATCCCAAGACCTCCTCTCCAAGCTACAACCCAGAAGCGAGGTGTGCTTATCATTCTGATAGCCCGGGGCACGATACTGAGGACTGTTGGGCACTGAAGTACAAGATTCAGAACATGATCGATGCCAAAGAGATCGAGTTCGAGCCTGCCGAGACTCCTAACGTGATCACTGCTCCATTACCAAAACATGGCTAGGGTCGAGAGATTTTTGTTCATTTGAATTCAAGTTATATTTTTTCTTTTCTTGTTCAGATAAACAATTATCATGTTAAACTCTTTTATTTCATGAATGCATTACACATGTCTGTCTTGATTTAATTATGTTTACTATGCTTAAAACTGCTTTCATATTTTTGTGATGGTCAACTCTCAATTGAAAATTCTAAGCCTCTTGAGGGAGGATGACGAAAACGATACCATAATTTACAGTATGCTTTTGAACAGACCCCGCTGATGAGGTACAGGCATTGTTTCAATCCCTAAACACTGGAGTTATAAGGAAGATAATCCCTCGTCAACCCCTTTGAGCCAAAGAAGTAGGAGTTTTTCTTTTCGAAATTTAAAACCCTTAATCATAACCTGGGGCAGGGTAGTCTCTCAGTTGATCCAAGTGCATAACGAATGGCACCAAAGAGATCCTTACGAAAAAAGAAAGACAGTGATGGTTCAGAACAATCAAAAGGACAGGCAGTCATTATCAAAAAAAAATCATAAACGAAAAGCCCAAGAAGTCAAAACCTATAAAAAGGGACTTATGAAACTGGGGCATCCCGCTGACTGTAATTCCAAAAAGGAAACAGTTCAGGCAAAAAAAGAAAAGGATAACAAAAAAAACGAAAAAAGAAAGAGGTCTTACAAACCCTCGACAAGGATGACTGCCTATTCAAAATAAGTCATCAACATCCGAATCATCACCGGAAAATCAAAGCAAAGACTCAAACAAGGTCTAACGCACGATCAACCGAGCTTAGGTTTGAAGAACATCACGAAGAGCGGGTGGGTACAAATAATTTGAGCCTTTATCCTTTGTTTCTTAAACCATGAATCAGGCCACGTTATAACCCTTAAAAGTCCTAGCTGAAGCATGGGTTAGTTCGAAAGCATACTGTTACGAAGGTATCCTGACTCCTGAAGGTTTGCTGTAAAATCTTGAGTTGACACCGCACTGCATTACAAAAAAAAATGCATTTTCAAAATTCAAGACAGACATAGGCTTTTGCATTCTTAAAATAACCTTGTTTGCATATGACTATTTGTTTGAACAGCAGGGAAATTCGCACGATGAACACCTTGTGAACAGAAGTACCTCCAATCAAGGGGCACAGTAGGAGCATTGCCCATTATCTGGGGCATGGCAAAATACTTCCAACAGGGGCAACTCCCTACATTTTGAGAGCGTGGACATAGTCGAAAAAATACTGCGCCTAATCAAAGACCCGCTAGGTTGAGACGCCTAGGCAAAAATAAGGGCTTCCCGTCGAACCAAAAGGGTTCGGGCAAAAATAAGGGATGAAAATGGAAAAATATGTACACCCGGCAAGTCGAAAACCTGAAAAGGCGGCTTGGGCAAAAAATGGGTATCCCGGTGGACTGAAAACCCGAAAGGGCGGTCCAGGCAAAAGTTAGGGATCAAAGCGTACGACTATGTTCCGGTATCTCATCACTTGTCTACCCGAAGATTTGTCAATCACCCTCACAGGTATCCTCTTCCCTCACTTCCGAAACAGGGGCAATAATGAGTTATCCAGGCGATCCATTTGCTCTGTCAACCAAAACACTAAGGTCAATATAAAGATGATTACCATCTACCTCTACAAATCCCAGATTAACATTGATAACAAGCCAGTGAAAATCAGACAACCTTACCCCGGTTCCTCCAGAAGTCTTACACGGATTTATCTCAAGTTTTACACGAACTTACCTCCAGGTAGCCTTACCCCGGTTCCTCCAGAAGTCTTACACGGATTTATCTCAAGTTTTACACGAACTTACCTCCAGGTAGCCTTACCCCGGTTCCTCCAGAAGTCTTACACGGATTTATCTCAAGTTTTACACGAACTTACCTCCAGGTAGCCTAACCCCGGTTCCTCCAGAAGTCTTACATGGACCTATCTCAAGATGACCTTGCCTCGGTTCGTCAAGAAGTTTTACACGAACTTATCCTACAGCAACCTAACCCCGGTTCCCTCCAGTAGTCTTACATGGACCTATCTCAAGATGACCTAACCCCGGTTCATCAAGAAGTTTTACACAAACTTATCCCGCCGTAACCTAACCCCGGTTCATCAAGAAGTTTTACACGAACTTATCCTGCGGCAACCTAACCCCGGTTCCCCCCAGAAGTCTTACATGGATTTAGCTCAAGATAACCTCACCCCGGTTCATCAAGAAGTTTTACATGAACTTACGACATCAAGCAACCCTACACCGGTTCCCTCTCTTCAAGATGCAGTTTTACATGGACTCGTCACCCAGAAACCCTACACAGGTTACACCATTCCAAAAACGAAGTTTTACACGAACTCATCATCAACGTAATCCTACACAGATTCCTTCTCCATTTCAGATGCGGTTTTACACGAGCTCGTCAGCAGGCAACCCTACATAGGTTCCCTCTTTCAACTTACAGAATTACAGTTCAAAATCTCCCCAGGAGAGTCCAATCCAGTTTCCCCAGGAAAATTGGAATCCATATCCCCAAGCAGTAAGCTTATCCCCAGTAAATTCTGGAAGCTTATCCTTCGCAGAGCACGAACGCGTCGCCCGGCTTTATTTAAAGAGTTATTTCCTTAACAGGATATAACTGGGTTATCCTCAGCCAAAAGCCACGGAAAGATCGTCGTCGACAAAGTCTTCTTACCCCCAGCGAAGTCTATTAGCACTTCCAATACAGCAAAGATATCCCCAGCAAGCTATTGTCAACATTCAACAAAAGTATACCTCTCCCCACAGAGTATCACTCCCCAGCATGGTCGCTAGAGTATTTTTCTCCCCGCAGAATCTTCCATTTGCCAAGTTTATTCCTCAACGGAGTCATCCTCTCCTACCGGTATTCTTGCAATTATCATCCCCAGCGGAAGCAAAATCTATTCTTCAGCATTAGCCCAGGATATGAATTCCCGGCACCCGTCAAGGATTTACTTTCCTAGACGAAAACATACATACATAAACATCACATACATCATTATAGCATGCATAGACGCATCATATCATACAAATCTCATTTATGTTGAGAACATCATTGCTTGATCCGTATCATGCATTGCATATGACTGACCTCTACCTTTCAGGAAAGATTCAGCTAAATTCTCAATCATCTTTTAAGACCTAGACCGGTTCAGTTAATCGACTTCAAAGATTTCTTATCCAGTCCAAGGCCTTCTCTAGTCCAGCTAAATCGACTCCCAACAGATTTTTCTGATGAAGACTCAGTAAAAGTGATTCGAGATTATAATTTCCTATTGGTTCTCTCTCCGACGGTGCATGAGATTTCCATTTTAGGTTTTCTTTGAGATTATAATGTCCTATTGGTTCTCTCTCCGACGGTGCATGAGATTTCCATTTTAGGTTTTCTTTGAGATTATAATTTCCTATGGTTCCCTCTCCGACGGTGAGTGAGGTGATAATTCCTTTCCTAATGGTTCCCTCTCCGATGGTGCGTGAGGTGGTAATTCCTTTCCTAATGGTTCCCTCTCCGATGGTGCGTGAGGTGATAATTCCTTTTCCTATGGTTCCCTCTCCGATGGTGCGTGAGGTGGTAATTCCTTTCCTAATGGTTCCCTCTCCGATGGTGCGTGAGGTGGTAATTCCTTTCCTAATGGTTCCCTCTCCGATGGTGCGTGAGGTGGTAATTCCTTCCCTAATGGTTCCCTCTCCGATGGTGCGTGAGGTGATAATTCCTTTTCTATGGTTCCCTCTCCGATGGTGCGTGAGGTGATAATTCCTTTTCTATGGTTCCCTCTCCGACGGTGAGTGAGGTGATAATTTCCTATGGTTCCCTCTCCGACGGTGAGTGAGGCGATAATTCCTTTTCAGATTATAATTTCCTATGGTTCCCTCTCCGACGGTGAGTGAGGCGATAATTCCTTTTCAGATTATAATTTCCTATGGTTCCCTCTCTGACGGTGAGTGAGGTGATAATTCCTTTTTAGATTATAATTTCCTATGGTTCCCTCTCCGACGGTGAGTGAGGTGATAATTCCTTTTCAGATTATAATTCCCTATGGTTCCCTCTCCGACGGTGAGTGAGGTGATAATTCCTTTTCAGATTATAATTCCCTATGGTTCCCTCTCCGACGGTGAGTGAGGTGATAATTCCTTTTCAGATTATAATTTCCTATGGTTCTCTCCCCGACGGTGCGTGAGATGTAATTCCCTTTCAGATTATAATTGCCTATGGTTCTCTTCTCGATCCTGCGAAGATGGTAATTCCCACCAAGATTTTCTCAGCGAGCGTTGTTGAAGTTAAAGTCACCCAAGGTTCTCTTACCATTCACGCTAAGGTAGTAACCATCCCTGGTTCATTCATCATCTTGTGAAGCTCCAGATCCAGCTCCCGTAACCAGTCAGGACATATCTATGCCAAGCATCTGAAATCAGCTCCTGCAACGTGTTAGGTACTCATGTTTCTTTTGCAGGTATGCAGGTTCTCGCTAAGGAATCTCTTACGCGATCAACATCCAGATGGCATCTATAAGCCCATCATCCTATCCAGCAACCTCTAAATGGCATCTATAAGCCCATTCCACCATCACTGCTACTATGTGAGCGCAAATTTCTGGGCACTCTAGTGTTCAATCATCTTCCACCCTCGGATTACGAAAGGCACGACAGCCAATCTGCATCCTCAGGTCTAAGAAGATTGAACAGGGGCAACTGTTGTACCCCAAAATTTGCCCTCCCATATTCTTCAGGAAATTGCCAAGTCAAACTGCAAAAGTTCCCCAAGGGTTGCACAGTTCAAGGGCCTCCTAAACAGTCAAGATTAGGGTTTGTGTTCTGATCAAGAAAATGAAGTTTCCAAAGGTCCAATCAAGTCTCATATGCCTACAAATATGGTCAAGTATCCTCATATCAAGTTTTAAGGCATTCAGCTCAAAATTGCACAGTCAAAAACCCTAATTGCACTACAGTCAACTGTAGGGGCAAAATGGTCATTTGACAGTCAGAAGTTCAAATTTTTGGTCAACATATCATTTTGAAGCCACAAACATCATTTGATCAATGCTTGATCATGATTCTCAAAATTTGGCTCAAAAATCATCAAAATGCAAAAGTTTCCTTATTTGGACAGTTGGAAAAGTCAACTGTAAATTGACCAGGGCATAACTTTCACATGGATTATCAGAAAAATTCCATCCAAATCTCATTTTGAATAGAAAGACATTTCCTACAACTCATCTTCATACTTCAAGTCCAAGAAATGCTCTCACAAAAAGTTATCAATTTCAACATTATAGGTCATTTTCAAAAGTCAACAAAAAGGGACTTTAAGTCAAAGGCCATAACTTGAGATTGGTAAATCAAAATGACATGGGACCAAAGGCATTGGTTAGAGGACTCAAAGACCTTTCCAAAATGTCCAAGAACATGAGAAAAGCTTAAACATTGAGCAAGTTATGCCTTGTGGAAGTTGGGAAATTTTTGGATATTTTGAAAAGTCAACATTGATTCAAATGACCTAAAATTGCTAATGGGCCCATTTTTCTTCCATAATTCATCATCCATGGAATGTGCACGACCACTTGGCCCAAAGGGAAGTATTTTTTCATTTTTTATTTATTTATTTGAATTTTTATTTATAATAATTCACTTAAATCAATTAAATATGGGGAAAATGATTAACTTAACCTAACAAATCTTTTTGTACATGTTTTGTTCTCAATAATTCGTGCATATCCCAATATAGAAAGATTTGGAGAGATTGGAGTTGATTGGTATCAAAAAGCACATGGAAAAGATTGAAAAAAGATCCTAGAAAATCAATTTTCAAAATCAATGAATGCAATGGATTTGTTCTATTTTTCTTGACCTAATGGACTCAATACAAAAGCCAAAAGACAACCCTAATGATCACACACACGCAGCTGCTGAGAAAACTGAAAAACAAACTTGAAATTTTTTTCTAAAAAACTCAATTCTGAAAACCCTTTTGCAGGTTGATTCAAGGCACGATTTCCATTCCATTAGCTTCCTTGAAGATTACTGAACGTGTTCCAATCAAAAACATCCATCAAAGCTCAAGAAATTGGTAATAAGAACCGCCCCTGTACAGAAAAAATCCATGATCGTGTTTTGACATATAGGCATTCTTATGGCATTTTAATTGTTGATTTACATTCCTTGTGAAGTTCTGAAGCTAACCAATATGTTTAATTGTATTTTTACGTGCTATACACGATTTCGCCATTGATGATATTTAGGGTTCAGGAAGCTCCAAATTGGGGATTTTTAAATGAGGAAAAATTGGCCCTCAAGACCACCACCATTCAACTCAGCGCATGTGGACGAAGATAATGGAACTATCGTGCCTAATTTATGAGTGCCCTAGTGCTAATCGTTATTTTCTGTAAAGATACTTTCTGCAACGGTGTAAAAACCGTTGCTTATGTTGTTTGTATTTCAGGAACATGAAGAAGATGATGTGTTGGCCGGCGCTGATTGGAGGGTTCAAAATTTCGCGCGTTTTGAATCACTAATGCAGCTGTTCTTTTTATAATATTTGTTGATTATTTAATATTAACAATGCACGAAGTGACTTAGTGGCAAGCATATCTGGAGATAACGCATATGACCTGGGTTCGAACCCCAGGTCTTCAATATTCTCAATACTATTTTGCAATTGATCTTCACATGTAGTGCCCAGGTTGAAGCGCACCATGCACCTTCTCCATCAAGCGTACACGTATCCAGCCTCATCAGATCAAAGGCTGAGAGTTGGAGAACACATTAAGTCCTAGTCAACGCATCACACGCGTCCAGCAAAAGTCAAACGGACCAATATCTTAATGGGCCTGGATTTCTAAAGAATACCTCCTAATTTGGGATCTGAACCCCCTTTGGTTTGCAATTCTTCCTATTCTCTTTATTTTTTCTATTTTTATTTTTCTTTTTAATTGTTGTTTTAGTAATTAATTTTATTATTTTCACAAAATATAAAAAACACATAAAATTCAGAAAAAGAGAAAAAAAAACAATAAATAATTTTTATTTTAATATTTTCATGAATAAATTTGCATGTAATTAAATTTAGTGTAAATTAGGTTTTATTTTAATATTCTCATAATAAATTTAAAAAAAAACTTAGAATTAGGGTTCAATTAATAATTTTTCACTTTTCTTTTATTTTTCTTTCATAATTATTTAATATTAATTATTTTTATTTATTTTCATAATTAAATTTGTATATAAAAATTAGGGTTAATTTAGGTTAAAACTCAATATTTTCTTAATAAATTAAAATAAAATAAAATTAGGGTTAGCATTTAATTCCAATTAATTTTTTCATATTAAATCCTAAAAATACTAAAAAATACCAAAAAATAAGTTCTTTCTTTTTTAATTAATTAACTCCGTTATTAATTTAATTTTTTGCAAAAGGGTCCAACGCCCTCGTTTCGTTTAATTCTTAATTCGCATATTTCTTTTATTTCATTATAATACTTATGTATATCTCCCGAAGCCATGTAAATTACTTCTCGCACTTTTATTTCTTTCTTTAATTTTCTGTTAAATCGGGTTCGAGAAACTTTTGGCGATGTGGACCCGCGCCGTTTGTAATAGCTTAGAATTTACTTTTCTCGCAACTTTTTAATTGTTAATCAAATGACATGAAAGAATGTATGGACAAAATAAAATCAAGCGTAGAACACCAATAACATGACAAGATAAATGCAAATGAAAACGACACACAAATCGCACACACCACCCCTAGGGTACGCCTCACTGTTGCCTTGCCTCGAAAGGTGATCGTCGAGTAGAGGATGTCTTAGTAAGTCCTCATGATCCGGGAACCTGGCATGAGGGTAGCTTCTAAGGTGTCTTCCCATTGCTCCGGTGATCACCATGTCCCTAAACTCGAATTGACCCGAACACCTCCAACGGTGGTGCTACCTATCTCTCAATGGTGGGATGGCACTACCTTAAGGACATTTACACAGCCTAATTCCTTAGGGTAGGTGGACGACTCTAGATACTTGCTCTAAATTCAAAACAAATTCAAAAATACTTTTCACACCGACACCTTTTCAAAAAGCTTTCGAAAGCAACTTTTCAAACACTCTTGAGGACTGATACAAGAGTCGAACTGGAATTTTCAAAGAAACTTTTTTTAAAATCCACAGTTGAAAAGCAAACAAACCATTTTTGAAAACGCAATGAGCAAGTATCTAAGAGCCCATGGATAACCATGGATAGAAAGGGTGCTAACACCTTACCTTTCTATAACCTACCTCCCGAACCGAGAGCAATCTCTTTAAGGAATTTTTCTGTGCTTTTGTCCTTTCCATTTGGAGAAAATAAAAGACGGTGGCGACTCTTGCTTCCGCGACATTTCGCGAACCAGCGTTAAACAGTCAGTTCCAGATCCGCCGATCACACATAACAATCCCTAATTTGGCTCGTGCGTTTCAAGTTTTAACCATCAAAACACTTTACCTATTTGATATCTAACTGATCCAGACCCTCATCCCTGTACTATAAATCCTTCTCTATAATCTTCCATTTCTGTTTTCAAAGCTTGTAGGTTGACTTGGATAGAGAGTTTCAGTCACTTCCAAAGCAAGGCAAGGATTGGAACACACTCAGGGAGGTTCAAGCAAGCTCAAGCAATCATCAGGCCTTCATAAAACTCACTCCAACTCCATCCATGATTTCAACTGAAAGAGGTAAAAATATCAACTTCTATCTCTTCATACAGGCATCCATTGGCCACGATTTATGAATAAATAATGTAGACCTCATTGCTACGAAGCTGTACATGTATATATCTTGCATTTATTTGGCCTGAGTGGAGAGAATTTTGAAGTTCAAATTCCTGTAAAAATTAGGTTAAGATTTAGGGCTTTTAAAATTCATCTTGATCTTTGATTGTTAGCTTATATGATTTATATGGTTAGAATCGTGAGACAAAATGCTACAACATTCATGTTATGAGTTTTCATTTTCATGGAGAAATGAGAAAGTTGCAGAGCATCTGGATGGCTAGAGGAAGAAGACGAAGTACAGAGCAAGGGCTTTGTTTGTGTTATGTAATTTTTGTTTCACATTAATCAACGGATGTATGGCCACCCCAGTGGCAAGGTAGCGCGTTGGTGAGACCTATGTCATGGGTTCGAACCTTGGCGCTACCTTTTGTTTTTTATCACATTTTTCAGTTTTCATTTTTGGCTTGTTTTTGCAGGATGGGCTTGATTCTTTAGGCCTAGCGTTTTTTACTAACATACTGCTCCCAATTTCCTTACAGCACCCCTGGCCCAAACTATTTTCATATATTTATTTATTTGTTTTTATTTTCATTTTTATTTTAAAAAATATTTCTTTAATATCTAAAAATCATAAAAAATATGAAATATGATAATTTTGCATTTGTTTATTTTATTTTTATTTTCACATTAAAAAATATATTTTTATTAAACTATATATTAATTTTTTTTCTTGAATAAACTTGTAAACTTAAATAAAATAGGTTTAGTTTAATTTGTTTTATTTTCTTTTCATTTCATACTTGTAAAATATTTATTTTGGCATATATAAAAACTAAATATTTTTATAAAATATTATTTATTGTTTTTAATACAAAAATACACAAAATAATACATAAGAACTTTATTTTCTTTTTAAGCTAGAAATTAGGGTTAATCCTTTTTAAGAATTAATTTCTTTTCCTTATATTTTTAGGATTAGATTAATTTTTTCTTTTCACATAAAAAACAAAACAAAATCTTTTTCTTGCATAAGTACATAATAACGCATATTTAAATATTGTATTTGTTTGTTCTAATATTCGTACAAATTCGATTTGGTTGTAATAATTTATTTAGATTTACATTCTTGCAAATTCCTATTCAAATTTGTATTCCCCCCTCCCATAAATTGTTGTAATAGCTTAGTATTCTTTACATTACGCAACTTACCGCTTTACATGCCATGATAGTAATTAGGGTTTGTATGGTAAGATCAAAACAAAGCAAATAGAAAACCCTAATGCAAGATAAAATCAAAGCATGAAAATAACACACTTGCACACAAGCATCCTTAGGGTTTCTCCACTTGGTTGCCTTACAAAATAGCCATGTTACGCATGCAAATTATCTTGGCAAAACAAACAAATATAAGATCACAGTCCCTCGATGACGCTATTAAAGGTTGCCTTACAAAATGATCTTGGTCCCTCAAAGTGCTAAGATACTTTGCAACATTGCTAATCATGGTTATACGATGAGCCACGCCCGTCCCGTTTACATCCAAAGATAGGGTTGCTTACCAAATCAATGGTAAGACAACAATGTCAAAGGAATAGAAATGCACAAGAAAGACATTTGAGTAGGTAGATTATTTCTAGTTACTTGCTCTATTTTTAAACAACCATCCTTTCTATTTTCAAAACAAACACACACATTTCAAAAACATCTTACAAACATTGAAAACATTTTCAAAAGACAAACACCTTTGTATACATTCTTACGAACGAGAATCATTACAAAGGTTGCCTAAACAATGGCCTCTTTTACAAAATACTTTCAAAAACCATACAAAGCACAATTTCAAAATAAAAAGCAAGTGATCTAGCAAGTAACTAAGAGTCCATTGAAAACTATGGATGAAAAGGGTGCTAATACCTTCCCTTTTCATAATCTACCCCTCGAACTCAAGAAACAATCTCAAAGGTCTTTCCTGTGCTTTTTCACCTTTCCTTTTGAATAAAAGAAAAGTCGGTGGCAACTCTTGCTAACCGCAACATTTGCGATAAAACGCAAAACTCTCAAGTCAGTTCTCCCACCGCATCACACAAGCGATTGGCCGAACGTTATGAATGGTAATGGTGTGGTTGTTAAGACGTTGTATCGTGCTGTGCTGTTGACTGAACTAGTGATCGAGGAGAATACTGATGGCGTTAGGCACCGAGCGGCATTTTAGGCTGCAAGGCATGTCAGAGAATTATGTGTTGGATTGTCGAGCAGTACTAGGTTGCAGGATATGTCGAGGAGCATAAGTTGTTCGTTATCCTATTTCCCATGTGCGTGTCGAGGAGTATGGATTAGTTGTTAGGTTGTCCTAGTTGTTATGCATGTCGAGGGGCATGTAGTTCCCTATCCCTTTTGCCCGTACATGCTGTGTTTTGGTCGTTAACTGTGCCGTGTGAAATTATTGTTAAGTTGTTGTTTGATTATGTTAATGATTGAATCGTTGATTGATGTGATAGGCTTATGGCCAATGTTGATTTATGTTGAGTTATTGTGATGTTGTGATTACTGTGAATATTGTTGATAATGCGAAGTTGCAGGGAATTTTATGTGATGATGAATTACCTCTATTTACTGGTAATAATGGTGATGTAGGCTTATGCCTTGTGATGATGATGATTGTTGTGAGTATGTAATAGTGCATTCATATACATTTTCATACTCTGTGATGGCCCAGATTGACAAACTACGAAGAAGGCTTATGCCTTGTTGATGCCTCTATTAATTGGCAATTTGTAAGATGGGAGTTCTGCTCCGTTTTTAAGATGAGAGTTCTGCTTCAATGGTACCACATGCATTCGCATAATGTTGAGTCGCATTCCAAGTAGTATGATTGAGTTGCTGTATTGATGAATTAATTGTTGTATTTTGTTGATATCATGTTGTGATTGTTGTTGTTTATAAGTTGCGAAGTGGTGATTTTTGCAAGAATTGATTCCAATATAATATTTATCAGACGTTCTATTATAGTGTTCGATATCTCACACCTTCTGTTTGAATGTTACCCTTATGTTGGTAACGTGCAGGTAATCCAGAGTGAAGGCAGTTGACCTTCAGTAGTTCGAGTCAGTGTCATTGCTCTGATACGTAACACCCGGGGGGATGAACGCTTGTTGCTTTAGTATTTGTTATTTCAGTTGACTGAACTTTAAGTTGATTGTTATTAAGTACTTGTTATTCAGAAGTTGCTTTAATGTTGGATAAATATGTTATTATGATTCCGCTGCATAGTTGTTCAAGTTGTTGATTTAAAAGATTAATGTTGGTTCAGCTGAAGTTTTAAAGTGTTATGTATCCATGTTGAATGCAATGGTTTTTAAATTGAATTTGTGGCATCCTGATTCAGTTGTATAATTTTTATAACTCTGATTTACATTTATATTGTCGTGTAGAATTGGGGTGTTACAATTATGACCGATCAGAGTCAATCATTCCAATCAGAACCGTCTCAAGTTTTTGGAGGCCTTGTATAGGTTAGCAACAATTTAACTATGAAAACATAAATAGAGACCTTACTTAATCACGATTTAACTCGACAAATATTTTATGAGGCCTTATTTGCCTATAATTTAACCTAGAGAAACTTGAGGCCCTGTACGATAGCCCGTCTTACACGCCCTCAAAAATGACCCTGATTCCAATCACAACAAAATTAGAGATACTGCTACTAAAATTTTTTCTACAATGCAGAATTTTACATAAATAAGTAAGTAAATTATAATTCTTCTTTTATCTCTAGATGACGGTCACTTACAACTCCAAGATGTATTCACCGACAACCCTCATTTTTATCCGATATTATTAAAATTACTTATAAAAAATATTATATTTACAGTATTTTAATTATTATGCAAATATAATAATATGAATTGTTTGAATTCAAATATATTTATTATGATTATTTATTTTTAGGTTTGTGTTTAAAATTAGTTTTGACCTTTGAAATTTTCATAATTTAAAATTAAAATTGGTTTTGATTTTTAAAATTCTCATATTTTAAAATCGAAACTGATTTTAAAATTTTAAACTTTTAAAATAATTTCTTTTTAATTTGAAAAGTTAAAAACAAAAAACAATCCGATTAGAGCCTATGATTTTTGGATTCAACTTTTAGAAACACACATAAAGTTAGGACAAACTTTGAGAATGATAAATATCTTTTACATTGAAGAAGTGCAATGAATTTAATAGTCTCGTATAAGGGATACACTATTGATTGCAATGCAACCAAAACATATATATTCTCTGAATATATTTATAAAAAAATTTTTTTTTATAGATTTATTAAATAAATGATGTATCTAATCATTATTTTATATCAAATACATTAATTATTCAATGAATTTAAATAATTTATTATTATTTATAAATATATTTGAAAGATGTACAAAATTTGAAATTGCGCCACCTTCCTATGACATTAAATAATTTGAGTCCAAATTTTAAAAGATAAGATGCTAAAATATACATGTGCTAACACCAAATATAGAATATATAATGAATGATTGTTAAGTGGCATAATTAAATCAAATATATATATATATATATATATATATATATATATATATATATATATATATATATATATATATATATATATATATATATATATATATATATATATATATATATATATATATATATATATATATATATATATATATATATATATATATATAGTGACGGAGGGAGAGCATAATGAGAGGGTTCAATTGAATCCGCTGGACTAAAAAAGAGTACACCAATATTCTCATTTAATTTAACTTTAAATTTCTTGAAAAAATATTTTGCACCCTTTGTCCAAGTTTAAATTAATTTTTTTTCAATTTTTTTTCTGGTTCATCTTCTCTCAAAGTCTCTCTCTTATCCTAAAATTCTCTCAACTAAAAATCTGAACTTCCATAAAAACCTGTGATTGTGTCGATGTGACCACCATTTTCACTCGTCCTCCACCATCATAACCATCATTCCTTCTTCTCTCTCGCTAAGATAATCAATTTTAAAAATTAATTTTAAGGTTTTGTGAAATTTGTTTTTCCTTCTTTATATTTGCTTTCTCTTCTCTATTTCTTTTTTAGTTTAACCAATGTCATATATGATTTCTTTTAATTTACTTTTTGATGCTACAGGTTTTTTATATTCTTGGTTTTGTTTTACTATTGTTTAATAGGTTTGAGATTTACTTTTTTATGATTCTGGTTTTGGTTGTATAACTTGGATGAAGTCCTGTTTAATCAAATTTTACATAAATACAATTTTTGCTTCTAAATATATTTTTTTCTCGTGAAAAAGGTAAAAATTAAAAAATGTAAAAAGATCACTAAAATTTGAGTATTATATTCTTGAGATAAAGAAATAGATCATCATTTGTCAGCATTAAAGTAGTGAGCCTTGTAGCTAGTATTTGTTAGTTTTTTTAGATTGTAGAACTCTTGAAATCTTAAAGAATAGTGACATCAATCTTATCATGTAAGAAGACAAATTAACTTGTTTAGAAAAATACATTCTTTTGGTGAGACAAAAATACACTTGTTTATCTCTTCTGTAAAGGATAAAAACATTATTACTTCAAAGGTATAAGGATTGTTTAGATCTTTTAAACTTGAATTTGAAAATCTAAAGTGTTTTATATGGGTCTTTTGATAAGGCTTGTTTCTTTTTGTATGTGACAAATGAAATAAGGACTTGTTCCTTTTTATTTTTACTTGAAAGGTGAAAATAAAAACTAACTTGTGAGTATTTATTTTGCAGACTTAGCAGCGGAATCGAGCTTGCATTTTTGTGACAAGTTCTCCTATCCTTTGTAAATCATGGATTAATATATTTCTTGAACTTGGGTATGAATATATTGTTTGCCATCATAGATTCTTCAAATGTTCAAGTTGATTTAGTTTATTCTTCTCAACTTACGAAAAAAAAATTTCTGAATTTTGAGTTTCTGTATTCTAAGAGTATTCCATAATTCTCTCAATACAATTACAGGTTTGCTTGGCACATTTTATGCAATTATGTTTTCTACCAAAGCTTTCTTTCGGCTGAATTCTATGTTAAATTATATGCATATGCTTCATTGCTTTAATTTACATAGTTATGCAACTTTTATTGAAAATGATTGTGCAACAAATTTGATAACAAGTTGGTTATTCAACAATTTCATAATATTAAACTACATAGAAGACAATTTTTTAATACAATGTAAATTTTGTAAATATATATTATTTTAATCTTTAGTAAATGTTCTTAAGTTTGCACCTCCTGGACTAGGTTTCTGCCTCCGCCATTATATATATATATAGCTGGTTTTATAACCCCGCGAGTCTGGACACGCGCCCAAACTCAATCTTTATATTCTTTGTATTTCCTCCAATCTAATAATCGATTTTTAGACAAAATCAGAGGCAAAATTTGTAAAAACAGGGACAAAGTTAGAAAAAATAGGAGAAAAATTAGCATATTTTATGACTATTTATATATTATGTCACATGTAATTTGCAGTTAAAATTTTTGTTCAGACTGTCTAAAATTTCTGGCTCCGCCACTTTATATATATATATATATATATATATATATATATATATATATATATATATATATATATATATATATATTATGAGTGCAATTTTACCATTAGATATTTTGCATGATGTCAAAACTAAGAAAACTTATCATTTCTATATATTGGACGGTATCTTTATGTCATATGGTGCACCCTAGTATTAGAGGTCTTAGGGTAAGAATGAGTTTTTGTTAAAATAATAAGGGTATAAATGGAAGAAAACGTTACAAGCTAAAAGCTACAAGCTACTTCAAATAGCTTTTGAAAGAAAAGCCAAAAGCTAGTAAAAAAGCGAAAGGCTAAAAGTTAAAAACGGTTACCAAACAGAGCTTTTTTATTTATTAGAGTTGTAAATCTAAAAGCTCTTTTTGTAGTCTTACCAAATAGACTCAAAATTCATGTGCCGACACATACGATTTTTAGGTCGACATATGTTACTCAATAATGAAGCATGTAGCTTATGTTTTGTACAGGACGACACATGCAGTCTTCAGGCTGGCATGTACTGTAAGTTTCAGTTCTATGTGCTGACACATATGACATTCAGGACGATACATCAGTCTCAATATTGAAGTTTGTAGCTTCTGTTTTGCATAGGCTGCCACATAAGCCTTTTCAGGCCAGCATATATTGTTGTTTTCAGCTCTATGTGTCGGCACATCTGTATTTCGGGCGAGCACATAGTGTTTGTTTGGGTCAATTTTTCAAATTGTTTTAATTCCAAAAATTATCTCTTTGCATATAAACTTCCATAACTATAAATACATCATTCACGCATCTTTCCAACTCGATGAAACTATAAAAACTTACCACTATTTCTCTTCACCTTCAACCTATATATACACACCTAAAAATCACACATAATCATCTTTTGTCGGGGTTCTATCTAGGCGAGGTTTGATAACATCCAATTAAGTTATGTGTAACTAAGAATATTGGGTTGAGAATTATGGAGGGTTTCATATAAAAAAATGTAAGCTTTATCCTCCAAGGTCTTTGGTAGATTTGGCGGTTTTGTATAAGAATTTCCAAAGAGGATTGTGGCTAAGTGAAAGCTTTGGAGTTAAGGTAACCCAAAGGAGTAGCGAGAGAACGACGAATCAAATTGAAAGTTCTTTTGTTACATGGTTACAATTGAACATGCACGAAAGAGCTTTGATAAATCAATTGGGAGTTATTGCAGCTTGGTCTTATTGAAGATCAAAAGAAGAGAATGGATTAAATCAACAACAAATAGTTAAGGGTTGTAGGGTTTCTCTTGGAACACTTCTCTTATGATCAACTTTTTCTAAAGTAAGATTGATATCTCAGTTTCATTTGAAATTGGGGTAGATGTAGTCATATCGAGGAAGAATGTTGAATTACCTAAACAAATTCTTGTTTTTCTCTCTCTCTCTCTCTCTCTATCTCTCTCTCTCACACACACACACTCTCTCTCTCTATCTCTTTACTCGCTCTTATTTTTCATTATGTAATCTATTGAATTCCATTGTTTGATTGATCAACTCATAAGAATTTTTCTATGATTGTTTTTTGTTTAAATTGGTTTGTTGATTAGCTTATAATCACTTTTATTATAAGTGCTTTTTCATATCAACAAAATTCAAAGGAAAATTCTAAAAATTCATTCCAACATCAAGTGTTCGACAAATTGCATTGTTCTATATTTTTGTTTAATTACATTGGAAAAATGTTTATAGTTAATTGTGATAAACGAGTAATAAAGTATAGATTTTTTTAAGTGTATTAATTCCTATTCATTTATTCCATAAGGATTTTTTCATATCCGAGTTCTAATAACTAGGTTCGTATAGACGACTTTTATCGATCTACACTAAAACCTTCCAGTTGCACTCTTTTCAAATAAATTTTTTAACTACCAAATTTTATTGGTATTTTTGGCTTGGTGATATATTCACCCCCTCTAGATAAGTCGTCGGAATCTAACAAGTGGTATCAGAGCTCTAGTTAATTATGTGCTTCAAAACTCTTATTAGAAAATGGCGTATGGACCTAAAGGGGATTACAAAAGAGCCTCAATCTTCACGGAAAAAATTATAGTTATTTGAAAGCTTGTATGCAAATTTACGTTAGCCCATATGATAAGTGTGTGTGGGAGGCCATTCAAAATGGTCCAACACCGGTTACACATCTTGTTGATGATGTTGTCAGACCTAAGCCGAAATCACTATGGAATGAGGAAGATATTAAGAAGCAAGGACACGATTGGAAAGCGAAAAACATTATCATATCTATTCTTGGAGTTGATGAGTTTGATCACATTTCTCATTGTGAAATCTCTAAGGCTATGTGGGACTCTCTACAAGTTACCTATGAGGGAAATAATAAGGTCAAACAAGTTAGAATTGACACACTTAATCAATAGTTTGAAATCTTTTGCATGAAGCATGGTTTCTCACGTCTTATTAATCGTTTAAACTTTCTAGGTAATCATATTTCCAATTCAATTTCTACTAACAAGGTTTTGATATGTCTTACTAGGAATTGGTAACCAAAGGTCACAACTATCAAGGACGCCAATAATCTTGCAACACTTAATCTTACCATTTTTTTGGAAAGTTGGAAGAACACGAGCAAGAACTCACTTGCTTGAACAATCATGAAAATAAACTTGATAAAAATAAGAAAGAGGAGAAAAACATATAAGGAGGAAGGAACAAAGTCTAAATCTCTTAGGGATTCGAGTTCAAGGTCCTCAAAAGGTGAGCACGTTTATGATAGTGATTCTTATGATGAAGAAGATTCATATGATGAAAAATGAGATTGTTTGTGAGGAGTTACAATAGATACATTCGTAAGAATGGTGTTAAAAACTCCGATAAAAATCTTGTAAAACTTAGAAGGCAATTCACATCCTCTAAAGATGAAGACAACAAAAAGGGTAGACCAAGAGGTATATACTATGAATATGGAAAACCAAGTCATTTTAGACCGGATTGTCCCTCTCTTAAAGATGAAAAAGGAAAGGGCCAACAAAATAAGTCTAGGAAAGCTAGAATAGCCTATGTTGCTTAGGATAAAGATAATGATGTCTCAAGCAAGTAAAGCTCAAGTGATAGCGATGAGGAGTAAAATTATTGTTTAATGGCCAATCAACATCAAAGCAAGAAAAAGAATGTAAGTCATTCTAAATACTCTAACATTGATAAGTTCTCTCTTATTGAATTGAAAAATACTTTTGAAAATCTATAAAAATATGCATTACGGGCTTATAAGAAATTAGCTCACAATGATTTTTTTTTTACATATTTGGAATCAAAGGTTTAAGAAACCGATAAGTAATTTGAATCATTAAAGTGATCTATTAGAGATAGTTAAAATCCTAAAAAGGAAGATGAGGAACCATGTCGGTTTTCATGTGAAACTTATCAAATTTAGCAACAAGAGGTGAGTACTCTTGAAACCAAAGTGGAGAAGAAATCACAACCATGTGTTACCTTTGATATTAATCCTTCATAGGTTACAAATATTAATAATAAGTATAGTTTGATCAAGAAGGATTCAAATAGCAAAAGTAAATTTCATCATAATTTTTTTTGTCACTATTGTTGCAAGAAATTTCATACTATTGAAAAATGAAAATTTAGGTTATTCAATGGTTTCCCAAATGCAACCATTTTTTCATTAACCCCCAAAGACCTAATTAAGATTAGGTACCTAGCTTGTCTTGTTGATTTTGTAGAAAAATATCTTGACTATATGAAAAGAATACAGGTTCACATTTATGGTAGCTCAAGGCATATGATGGGTAACATATCCTAATATTATTGCATATGTGGCAAGAAGAAGGATTATGTAACCTAGAAAGCAACAACAAGTATTCTTTAATTGATAAAAGATGCATAAATTACTTTTAATGTTGGTATCCTAGAATATTTGTAAAAGGTATTTTGTTTCATAATGTAGTTGTATCTTCAAGAGACATACTCAATTAACACCAAATAAGGAATTGATCTAGCTAAAGTGGTGAAACTTATAGAGGATTAAGATAACTATTATTAAAAGAACTATGATGAAAGTTTAATTAAATAGAATGATCATCAAATCAATGAACTTCTTGGATTCATTACAATTTATAATTTTTTTTGGTACTTTGTGAAAGTGAAAAGTGGTAAGATAGTGGTTTTCTACAGTTTTTATGGCATATTTTGCATTTGGTTCAACTTTCTTTCGAGAGTTCCTTGTGAAATACAAGTGCATTCTCAGTCATATTTTATGATGAGGTAGTATCGTTTCAATTTTTGCTTTGTTAGTAAGTCCTTTGTTTTACCTGTTTATTTTTTAAGCACACACACACACACACACACACACACACACACACACACACACACACACACACACACACACACACATATATATATATATATATATATATATATATATATATATATATATAACCTATTTTTTAATTGATAATCATGGTGCGTTATCAATTTATATACTTATAATGACCTCATCATATTATATTTTCATGTATTTTTATTACAAACACTTATGTGTACATAAGCATGTTTAACTTCATTAAACATTAAGCATAACGCATTTGACGTTATATCATATTTGACTCTACTAACACACAACTTGTCAAGGAGTTCTATAAGCTTACGCATGGAAAGTTTGAAATGAGTCTCATATGGGAGTTGAATTACTTTCTCGGACTTCAAATAAAGAAACTCGAGGAAGGAACATTTTTGTTTCAAGAAAAGTATTGTCTTGAATTACTAAAATGATTTGGCATGGATGATGCATAGCAAATTGACACTCCCATCGCAATAAATGGAAACTTGAAACCCCCAGGGGTTGGTCTAACAGTGAATGCTTGCGTCTTGAGAGTGTGCTCCTCTCAAGGTTCTGAGTTTGAATCCTGCTAGGTTCTAACAATCCTTGTGTTTGTCCAGTACATACATAACTTTGTTCTAGATTTAAATAGGGCCCACGCTAATGGACGGTGGGATTGGTCCCTCTTGGATTAGTCGGTCGCAAGGTCGGATACCAAGATTTCCAAAAAAACAAATGGAAACTTGAATAAATATGAAAAGGGTAAGGATTTAGACGTCAAGAAGCATAGAGGTATGATTGAATATCTTCTATATCTTACAGAATCTAGGCTCGATACTATGTTTAGCATTTGCATGTGTGTCTGATATCAATCAGCTCCTAAGGAATTGCATTTGGAAGCGGTTAAGCGTATTCTTAGATACCTTGTTGGTACTTCTAAGTTTGAGCTTTGGTATTACAACGGAAGTGATTGTAGCTTGTTTGATTACTCTGATTCCAATTTTTCCAATTGTAAATCGGATAGGAAAATTACTAGTGGAAGTTGTCATATGTTTTTAAATTTCTTAATTAGTTGGCATAATAAAAAGCAAGTTTCGTAGCTTTGTTAAGGGCTAAGACGGAATACGGGGCAGTCGATAATTTTTGTACCCACATATTATGGCTTAAGCAACACTAGTGCAAATGCTAAACATTTGATGTGGGTACAAAAACTACCGATTGCCCCATATTACTATCATGTGTGACAACACTAGTGCAATAAACCTAACTAGTGCTATATTCTCGCACTAAAGATATTGAGATACGTAACCACTTCCTTCATGATCATGTTGAAAAAGGGGATGTTGTATTCGACCAAGTTGATAGTAAAAATCAACTTGTCAACTTTTTACAAAACCTCTTGCAATCGATTTTTTTAACGTACGTTAGGAATTAGGGATTATTTATATCTCCAATGTTTCTTAATCACTTTTATTGCATGCACTTTTATATATTTTCTCTAACCTTTGTTTAATTATTTAACAGTATGTGAGTGCATCTTCCGTTCCATCAATATTGAGGTAATGTTGTTCCAAATTGAAAGTAAGACTTTTCTTATTGCATGTTTTTTTATGTTCCAAATGCTTGATATATTCTAAATGATAAAAACTCATTAATGTTCATTTCCAAAAATTTCAATTGACAACCATTGTGTTTTTTTTAATTTATATGCTTATAATGACTTCATGAATTAACTCTTTATCTTTTGAAATGTATATTTTTGGTGTACAAACATGTTTGCTATATTATTTTCTGCATTTGTGTATGAGTTGAATATGTGTATGTTATCTTGCAATTGTTGTTCTTGTTGAAGTTGTGTCACATGATATGACAATATCTTCATCTTGGATTTAGTGGTGATATATATTTCGACAAGCTAGGGAAATGCATGTGAGCATCGAGAGCTCCATGTGATGTGTTACATAATCGTGACGCTAGAGAAGCAACTCAAGAAGTTTGCTCTTGCATAGAATTCTTTATTATTCATGTATTGCATTACTTGTTGGTCTTTTTGCAAAAATGCCTCTGAGTGATATATTAGTATTTGTGTTGAATTATGACACTTATCACATTTTTTATCCTTCTTTTTGATGTTGTCAAAGGGGGATAGCATATGCAAGATGAAGTTGGGAAGTACAATGTCAGGGGGAGCCTTCGATAACAGCATGAAATGCCTCATTGCAAGTTTTTCCATCATAAAAAAAGGAGAGCATGTGAGTACAACTTCACCATTAGAAGTTTTGCATGATGTCCAAACTAGGAAAACTTAGCATTTTTGTATATTGGAAGGTATCTATATGTCATATGGTGCACCCTTACATTATAGGTCTTAGGAATGATTCAAAATCACCTTGAAATTGGCCAAAAACATCAAAATTTGTTTTTTGCACAAAAATCACATGCATGTGTCGCCACATATGATTTTCAGGATGACACATGTAACTCAATAATGAAGCATGTAACTTATGTTTTATACAGGCTGACACATAAACTCTTCAGGCCTACACATACTTTAAGTTTAAGTTCTATGTATCAACACATACGACCTTCAGGTCGACACACCCTCCTCAATATTGAAGGCTATAGCTTTTATTTTACATAGGCCGTCACATAAGCCTTTTCAGGATGACACATATTTTTGTTTTTAGCTCTATGTGCCAACACATCCCACTACTACAAAACGTGTAAACAACAATGTCATGGTCACCACGGTTCTTCCCTACATCGTGGTGACATCACTAAGCTAAGGCGCTACCATATTATTTTTGTTTTTTGATTAAAAATTATTTGTTTATAACAACGGTTGAGGATCCAACCATGGTGATACTACCAAGATTTCATGGGTTAAACCTCAACACCCTCATATATATTATTCCTTTAATGTTAAGGCACGCCTTTTCTTTTTTATTTATTTTTAAATAAAAAAACTTAAAGGGTTATGACTATGATTGTTATGATCCACTATTGTGATATATTTTGTTTTTTTATTTAAAAATTTTAAATGTAAACTAAACTCTGCGCTTCTTTAAGAAATTTCATTATGAAAGTAATATACACTCCTAGCTAGCTTGTCTCTTCAATATCCTTTTTTCCATTGAAATAAGAAACTAGACGAAACAATACACGATTTCGACCCAAAACCATAATGTTCAATACTGTGAAACAATACACGATTTCAACCAAAATACCATCATTCACCCTAGCTTGTCTCTTCAGTATCCATTCTTCACTGTGTATTTGTTATTTTCGTCATCATCGTCGAGGAAGTTGACAAGACCATCACGATCGTGACATCGAGAAGGAAGATAACAACAACACCGTTGTTTCTGTAAGAAAGGAAGACAACACCAATACCAACATCATTTACTTAGTCATCAAGTTTAGGGTACATAAATATTTTCCCCATGCATCTAGGGTTAACTTCATTTGGCATTGTTGTAGTTTTTGTTGTTTATGTTATGGTTGTTGTTTATGTTCTTGTTGTTCATCTTGTTGTTTTTGTTTTCGAACATAGATGCCGACCTTGTCTAGTTCTTAATCAGATACTAGCAAATAAACTCAAACAAATGAG
Organism: Vicia faba; assembly: GCA_948472305.1. Taxonomy (NCBI): domain Eukaryota; kingdom Viridiplantae; phylum Streptophyta; class Magnoliopsida; order Fabales; family Fabaceae; genus Vicia; species Vicia faba. Next base: position 759,780,241 of record OX451736.1, on the reverse strand, counting down.
AGTTTTGTGAATGAAACTCAAATAAATGATACTCAATTAAAAATATCACAAAGAGGTGTCACAATGTACCCCCAATTTGTCACTATGTTAATAACAGGTTAAAAGCGAAGTAGGAATACGAAACAAGGCATAAAACATGTACCCCCATACATTGTCTCGTGGAGATTACAGGAAACTTGATAAAAGAGTCAAGCTTGAAAAGTAACCACAAATAGGAGATGATCACATCCCATCTCCATCGTCAAGACATGAGAAATGGAAGAGGTCTCGATTAAGACCAAATGGAGAGTACACCTCTAAGGCGTCAAAATTAGTTGTTGCAAAAATTGTAAGTATGGTTTATTTTGCTTATGTAATTTTTTATTTAAATGCATTGGTAACAATATATGTAAGTTGCTTATGTTGTGTGGGATAAGTTGGTTAAGGTGGCCCGTGAAGGCACATTTGTTCCAGAAGCACGACATGACATATTAGTAGAAGCAATTGAAACAGATGAGCATGGTGGATATGTCTGTGGTGTTTGAGAAGCGGTCGGCTTGAGGTAATTCTTTGAGTCTCAAAGAAAAAGTACCAAAAGCCTGAAAATTAATGCACAAAGACAAAAGATTGAGAATGTTTAGAAGCAATTAGAAGAACAAAGGAGGATGTTAGAAGAGGAGAGGGAAAAATGGAGAAAGATATGGAAAGGTTTCAAGAGTTATATTCAGTATGTACTTTGTTTGAGATGTTAGTGTTTTATCGCAAATGTATGGTATATATTGTGCTTATTTTTGTTTTATGTTCTAATTGAATATTATGATGTAGAGATTAAGTGAAAACCTCGAACAACATACAAATGAAGATCAATGTTATGTTGATGGTGATGATGATGATAATCAAACTCCAAGTATAAGTGTTATACGTCGTGCTTCTACAAAAGGAAGTAATTGTTCCCCCTCTAGATAACCATAATGAGTTAATGGACCCTAACACAAATGAAATCACCATGTTATACATGAATTTTACGGTGATAAATGATACACAACCTCTCCCGCTAGAACATTATCCATATATGGAGTTATTCTTTTACAGTCCTGAAGATGTAAGGGATTTTTTCGGTGGATATAAGTGGTTGGACATAGGGATATTGCATGTTTGGTGCATGTAAGTATATATAGTTGAATATACATGTCATTATAGAACATTATCATGTTTTGTATTTCCTCTCTTAATTTATTAATTTTCTTTAACCATATAGGTACATTCACTGTGTTTGTATAGAGTTAAATAAATCGAGTATTTATAGAATCGTGGATCCTCTTTTTATTCGATGCATGTTTAATCAACCAAAAGACATTCAAGAGTACTTGAAAAAATGGTTAAATGAGGGAGGAAAAGAGTGCTACTTTGCACCATTTCTCTGTTTGTAAGTATTTTGTAATTAAGGTTTATGTATTATATATTTAGTTTTGTTTTAGAAAATCTTAATAATATATATGCTCATGTTTATTCAGTGGTCATTGGAAATTGATTATAATATCATTTAAGACGAATACGGTAACTATACTGTGTTCCTTGCACGATCCACTCGAAAAGAAAATGAAATAGATTATTAATTCGTAAGTCTATGTTTAATTCATTTTATTTGATATTGTAATTAGTTTATCATGTAATATGTTTAATCCATTTCTAATGTACAGTGTTATGGAGCAAGTGAATATGGTGAACAATATTATAAGAAAGTCCTCATGGATCTTTCCTAAAGTAAGTGGCCCAATCACCTATTTCTTTCACTTACATTCATGTGTGGTTATATTCATGTAATTATTGCTTAAATTTGTAGACGAGGAAATAACCAGGGGGTTACGAGTGTGGGTATTATGTCATGAAACACATGTTAAACATTGTCCTTTCCAACATTGTTGATTCATGGGATAAGGTATATATGTCATAAAATGTTTACATATATTAATATATAAGTTGACTATTGAATTATTATCATGCATGATATTCACTTTTTTGCTCTTTCTTATATAGATGTTTAACAACAAAACCCCATTCTCCATTGAGTACTTTGTAGATCTTCGTAAATGTTCGATGTATATCCACAACATGCTTAAGGGTCCTGCTAAATGATTTAATGAGATGTGCTAATGACTTATTTTCTGTATTGCTGATGTGAATATTACTTTTGACTTAAACATATTGTGTTTGATGTCAATATTAATTTTGGCTTTTGGTGCACAATGTTAGCTATTTTTTATGCTTTTTATGTATGGTTAACAAAATTACGGGTAGTTGTAAATTCTCTATATGGTTATAATAGTTACATGATAAAAAATGGGAATAATTTGAAAAGCAGAGAATTGCAAATTTAAAACAGAGGAAGTTTTGACTGCGGTTATAAAACCTAACTGTGATTGTATATAGAATGTTGACCAGAATAATATAAATTACAAAATGTTGATTATGAGAAATGAACCTGACACCTTTAGTTCTATCACAACGGTTGGTTTAACTAACCGTTGTGATATGGCGTGCGCTTTCTAGAATAAAACAACAGTCTCAAGACCGTGATTGTAAGTCCCACATATACAACCACACACTATATAACAACGTCTGGTTCCGTATGGTTATATATATTTCCCAACCGTTGTTAAATGCCTTTTCTATAGTATTGTTTGTATTTCATGCTGGCATATATTATTTGTTTGGGTCAATTATTCAAATTGTTTTAATTCCGAAAATTACCTACTTGCGTACAAGCTTTCCCATCTATAAATACATCATTCATGCATATTTCCAAATCAATGAAACTATAAACACTCACCACCATTGATCTTTACTTACAACCTCTAACCTATGCATACACACTGATAAATCACACATAATCTTCTTTTTTTGGGGTGCCATCTAGGCGAGGTTTGATAACATCTAATTAGGTTTTGTATAACCGCGAATATTTGATTGAGAATTGTGGGGGGTTTCATTCGGAAAACCATAGGGTTTGTCCTCCAATATCTTTATAAGATTTTGAGGTTTTGTACAAGACTTTTAAAAGAGGATTGCAGCCAAGTGAAAGCTTTGGAGTTAGGGTAACCTAAAGGAGTAGAGAGAGAACAAAAATCAAATTTAAAGTTCTTGGGTTCAATAGTTACAGTTGATCGTGCGCAAAAAAGATTTAGAGTTAAGGTGACCCAAAGGAGTAGCAAGATTCGATAGATTAATTGGGAGCTATTGTGTCTTGGCCTTGTTGAAGATCAAAAGAAGAGAAAGGGTTGAATAAAAAACAAACGGTTAGGGTTTGTAGGGTTACTCTTAGAACACTTCTTTTGTAATCAACTTTTTACAAAGGTAAGATTGATATCTCAATTTCATTTGAAATTGGGGAAGATGTAGAGCTATAGCAAGGACGAATGGTGAATTGCCTAAACAAATTCTTTTATGTCTCTCTCTCTCTCTCTCTCTCTCTCTCTCTCTCTCTCTCTCTCTCTCTCTCTCTCTCTCTCTCTCTCTCTCTCTCTCTCTCTCTCTTATCTCTTTATTCACTCTTATTTTTCATTAATTTTATTTATTGAATTTCATTGTTTGATCGATCAACTCGTAAGAATTTTTCTGTCATTTTTTGTTTAAATTGGTTTGTAGAGTAGCTTATAATCACTTTGATTATATGTGCTTTTTCATATCAATAAAACTCAAAGGAAAATTCTAAAAATTTGTTCGCATATCAAGTTTTCGACAAATTGCATTATTCTATATTTTTATTTAATTACATTGGAAATAGGTTGCTAGTTAATTGTGATAAACGAGTAAGAAAGTGTTGATTGTTTTAAGTGTATTAATTCCTCTTATCAACTCATTTATTCCATAAGGATTTTTGTATATCCAAGTTCTAATAACTAGGTTCGTATAGAATACTTTTATCGATCTACACTAAAACCTTTCGCCTACATACTTTTCAAATAAATTTTTTAACTACCAAGTTTTTTATTGGTGTCTTTTGCTTGGTGATCTATTTATCCCCATCTAGATAAGTAGTTGTCGTATAACATATATAATTTTTTTATCTTACAAATCAATATAATAAAAATTGAATTAACTTAATATAAGAACTTTGTAAATTACTAGTATTAGATATAATTGTATTAGTGCTTTGACCTTTGGTTATTCTACTCTTTAACTGTGTAATGCTATCAGTTGTATGAGGTAGTTATACTAGCTGTATTTTCTGTTAGGCTATGTAACTGATTTACTCTTAACCCATATAAAATGGGATTTACGTAATTGTTTCTATTATGATGATAAATGAAAAATCTGTAGAGCATTTTATACTTCAATATGTTATCAATCGTGTACGATCCATCCTCTCTTCCTCCATGTACTTTATCATCTTCATCTTGTATGGAGAATCGAGCTTCAGTAAAGCTCAAACCTGGTGCATGCATAAAGTTTCATAGAAACTCATACTCGCATCGTTGATTCTTGCTATGCTTCAAAGAAGAGTCTTCCATGGCGAACATAGAATAAGATGCACAGATACCACCTTGCACAGAGCTATTGCAACCACATCAGTTCCCAAATTCATCCAATCAAACCGTCTTTAGACTAAAACTCTCCATCAAACTTCATGAGAACAACTTTATCCTCTAGAATTAATAGGTTGAAGGCATCATCCTCTCACATAAGCTTCATAGGTTCATTGTAAATCCCCAAACTTCTTTGATTTTCAAGACTGATGAAGATCGCTTGGCTAACATTCAATCAGAAGAGTATGAATATTAGATTGTCCAAGATCAAGCTATTTTCACATTGTTGTACCCAAAAATTTTCCCTCCCATATTTCTCAATACATTTCAAGTAAGGTCTTCAAATTGCCCAAGGAAGTCCAAGAGTTGACCAGACAAACTCTCTCCTAAAGGCAGTCAACCTCAAATTAGGGTTTCATTTTGCATCAAGCTGTTTGAGTCCAAAGGGTCCCAAATTCTCACTATTGTCCTAATATGTTCTCAAGATCATCCATGTCAAGTTTCAAGCCTTGCAGAGGAAGTTTGCTCAGTCAATTGCTCAAAGGCCTGAAAGTCGACTGTGTTAGGGCAAAAGTCAACTGTGGCCCACATATAGTCAAACTTCAAGTTTTTTGGTCCACGTCCTCATTTTGAAGTATTATTCATCATTTTATCAAGGGTTGATCATGATTCCTCAAGGATCGCTCACAATTCATCAAAACCAAAAAGTTGATAAATTAGGGTTTTGTAGGAAACGTCAACTCAACTTTGACCAAGCATAACTTTCTCATACTTTATCATAAATGACCCATCCAAAGCTCATTTTCAAAAGGATGTAATTACCTACAATTCATCTTCATCCCAAAAGTTCAAAATATGCACTCACAAGAAGTTATAAATTTGGACATTATAGGTCATTTTGAAAAGTCAACAAAAACACCTTTTGGGTCAAAGCTTTTTACATGAACATGGAAGATCCAATTGATATGAAACCAAAGAGGTTGCTTAGGGGACATCCTAAGCTTTCTAAAAAGTCCAAGAAAACCGTCATAAGGTTAAAATTGAGAGAGATATGCATTGTCAAAGTTGGATAATTTTTGAAAAATGCATGAAGCAAATATTGACCAAACTTGGATTTTTTTTTCCAAATGGGCCTGTCTTTTCAAGTTTGAAACTCATTCCTAACATGGTCCACGACCTCTAAGCCCACCCATACATTTTTCTACTATTTATGCTATTTATTTTGATATTTTATTCATTAAAATTCAGAATTAAATAAATAAATAATAGAAATAATGTAAATTTTGATGTGAATCCATTTTGGGCAAGTTTTATGCTGGTTTATATCAATTGATTTCGTGCAATAACCCTTCAAATATGTCCAGGTTCATCCACATGTGAAAATGGCATAAAATCATCAAATATGACATTTTTTTCAAATCTTGATCATGGTCTTAAAACACAACATTATGAGGGAGATTATTTCCATGCTTTCTTGTCTCCTCATTCTCCTCTATAAATATAGAGCCATACAAGCTTGAAAGGAATGAAATTCCTCTCTAAAAAGCTCTCAAAAAGCTCTTCAAAAGCTCTCCAAAAGCTCTTCAAAAAGCTCTCCAGAAATTAAAGAATTGGTGCAAGTCATATCTCGAGGTTCCGGTCTCTCTCAATTGGCATCAAGCCTCAAACCATCCTCTTGAAGTCCTCAGGAGTCTTACAAGGCCCAAGAGCAATCCATCACACGCCTAGCACGCCCCCCATTTGACAATACCGGTTTGGTAAAATTTTAAACTTCAAATCTCTAATTTTAATCACATTTTATGGTATGCTAACGTTTGTTTGAGTTTATATAGAACAATTACGGATGGTTGAATCATAGGTTCCACGCAAGAATAAAAAAACACCATAGTTAGAGCATAAAGCTTTCGAAGATTCGGGCCTAGGGACTTCTGATGATTGCACCCCCTGTTTACTTTTGCTACTAGGTCCATCTTTATTTTCTTGTTTTATTCATTTCATTTATTTCTTTTAATCCTTTTTTTTAATTTTTATCAATAAACAAATATAGAAATCACATAAAAATAGATTTAGGATTTTTTTTCTTAATTAAATTTTAATTTTGGTAAATTAATTAACTAAACACTCTAACTTTTTTTTTAAAATTAAAATTAATAGAACTTAGGTTTAATTTCATTTTAATTCATTTTCCTTTTTGTAACAAAAATACCAAAAAAACATAGAATTAATTTTTTTTATTTAAATTTCATGTTTCTTTAATAATTATCTTTTTTTTTAAATATAGATCTAGATCAATTATTTTTTTAACCTAAACCATTTTTATAAATTAAAACAAAAAACAACAAAAAGATTTTTTTTTTATATCTTAGGATTTTTAGACGTCTTTTCAAATTTGCGTGTTATTATTCTTTCTCACTTCACTTTATTGTTGTAACTGTATATTGGGATGTAATAGATGATTAGTAGGATCTTTACCGCTTTTATTTATTTTTTTCCCCAGTTTTGGATATGTACATAATCCCCCTCCCCGAAGCCTTGTAATAGCTAGGTTTTATATTTCTGCACTTTTAAATTACTGCAACTATTAACTGCTAGATGTATGACTAATAGGATTGTATGGCAAGAATAATCAAATATTAGCAAACTTAACACAAGACTAAAATAACTGAACATAACACACCTTGCACATATGCACCCTTAGGGTATACCTCACTTGGTTGCCTCGGAAAATAATGGTCATGTCCCTCGAACGTAGGGATACCCTTAGCAAAGGCCCTCGGTTAAAATCATCATAAAGATCATGGTCCCTCGATGTCCCTCGAAGGTGCCTACGGTATATGATCTTGTTCCTCGATGTTGCCTACGAATATATGATGATAGTCCCTTCGAAATGCTAAGGTATCCCTACATGTTGCCTTCAATGACCATTACGTCCCTTTCAAATTGATCCTTACAACTCCAACGACGGTGTTACCTACTTCACAATAGTAGGATAGCGCTGTCTAAAGGAAATAAGAACAGAAACAATCCTTTTTCGAGTAGGTAGATGCTAGTAGGTACTTGCTCAAAAACAAACTTTTTCACACTTACACTTTTCCAAACAAAGTTTTCAAAAACACTTTGTAACACTCTTGAAGACAAAAGTAAGAGTTAAAACAAAGTCAAACAAAACTTTTCAAAACACACAAACATGAAAGCAATTTTAAAATGATGAGCAAGTACCTAAGAGCCCGTAGAAAACTACGGATAGAAATGGTGCTAATACCTTCCCTTTCTATAATCCCCGTACTCAAAATCTCGAAAAAAGGAATTTTTCTGTGCTTTTTTTCCTTTCCAGTTGGATAAAATAAAATTCGGTGGCGACTCTTGCTTACCACGATATTTTGCAAAGAAAAACGCAAAATGCAAACCAGTATTAAATAGTCGGTTCTGCCACCGTATTACAGAACTGGCGACTCTGCTGGGGAAAAGTTTATAAGTGGGGTATACCTTAGGATTAGTTCATCATAAATTGTTTCTCTTGTTTGATTTGATTGCTTTACTTTTGAGGGTTTTGTATTGGGAGTTACTATAAATCCTAACTCGGATCTGGGGGACACCTTTTAGGTAAGTAGCAATAAACTGTGAGGGAACTGTACGGCATAGACTGATACGGTTGAAGCAGTAACTACGTTGATGTGGCACATTGGTTGGTACTGGTATCCCTTGTGGAGAAACAAGGAGAATACGAGGCTGCTATATGTGTCGTTAAGCATCAACTGACCTTAGAACCCATAATTGACCAACTTGGCCATTAGGAAGTAGTGAGATAGCTGGCCTCGGTGTAAACCTGAGAACTGGGTGATACTCGATGCTACACTCATTGAGACCATACTCCCGAGATAGTTCCGGCCGCAAGAAAAAATTACGTGAGCTGAAACCATGACCGATGGAGGATGGTCAGTGATATTGAGAACCTCTAGAACCCGGTTACTATTATTAGGACAGGTTAAAATCAACTGAACTTCAAGAGGGTAATACCTAGACCTCATACAAGCCTTAAACTTAAGGGTTTTTGTGTGACTTGTTTACCTTTACCATGTCTGTTATCTGTTATACCTGTTGTTTGTTTTACCATGACATCATGCATCATAACATAGCATGCATACTTCACTATACTAACCATTTCAAAGACCGAGGGGATTTATCTTTGTTTTGTTTTGCAGATCATGGCTTCCATGTGCAGAAACACCATCCGAGTTAACTTTGTGCAAATACCTGCTCAACTCAAAGATTTAACCTCAAGAGTTTCTGATACTTCTTCATTCATTAGAAAACATGGTCTACTTCTTAGCTTGGTTACCTCAAAGTTTGATGAGCAGATGATGAGTGTGCTTTTCCAGTTCTTCAATCTGGTGCATCATTGTTTCACCTTCCCGGATCATCAGCTAGTTCCCACTTTAGAAGAGTTTTCTCACTTATTGGGCATATCCATCCTTGAGCAGATGCCCTTCACAGGTCTGGAAGAGACTCCTAGACCAGAAGACATTGCTTCAGCTTTGCATCTAAAAAGAGCTGATGTAATATCCAACTGGGAGACACGGAGCGGGGTTGAAGGTTTCTTAGCCAAGTTTCTGATAGATCAAGTTCAACTATTCTGGGATAACTTGGATTTTCAGGCTTTTGAAGACATCTTGGCTCTCCTTATCTACGGTTTGGTTCTTTTCTCGAATCCAAATTCCTTCATAGATGTGAATGCGGTTAAGATCTTCCTGTCTCGCAATCCTGTACCTACTCTCCTAGGTGATATTTTGCATGCCCTATATACCCGTACCGTGCGAAGAAGAGGGACTCTCATGTGTTGCATGCCGCTGTTGGCGAGGTGGTTTATTTCGCACCTCCCCAAGTCCGTGTTGAAGAGTGTAGGATGGTCTTACATGATAATGTCCCTTGCCCATACAAACATTCTTTGGAGATCTAAGGCTATGGAAAGCATTGCTATCATTGATTGATGTGGAGGATAACCTAATGTCGCATTGCTCGGAATTAGAGGGGGAATAACCTACAGTCCTTGTTTAGCTTTATGACAATTCGGTCGTGCCCAGAGAGACGGTCCTCATGAGCTACTTCTTACAGATATTGCCTTTGACTACAAGGAGGACGTTGACGAGCACCGCCAGAGGTTTATACGAGCTTGGGGCATGGTGAATAGATCTGACCCTTAAGAACTAGGACCAAGGACTTCTCTCCCTGTGCAGCCTTACCTCCAGTGGGTCCGAGCTCGAGCTCAGAAGCTTGGGATGCCTTATGAAGCTGTGTTGCCAGTGATTGTGGAGCCCACCAATGAAGAGAGCATTCCTTATACAGTCCTTTATCCCTACATGCCCACTGATCTTGGGGCATTGAAGAGATCCTGGGTTCAGCTGAAAGAGGAGAGGGATACCTACCGGGAAAAGTACCATGAGCAAGAAAGGAAGATCTTGAAGCTCACCAGGCAACTTGAGAATGAAAGAACGATCAATGACTACTTCAGCACCAAGGGGAAGCGTCCATGGGATTTCTGATTTTGCTTTTTCTAGTTTAGATTTGTTCTTCATTTGCTTCTTTGTAAACGCCTTAAAGGCATTGTTGAAACTTTTTACAAGTCTAATCTAATAAAGTTTGTTTATTTCTTGGTTTGAAAATTTAAATCTCCCAAAGTCTTTGAAATCATTACATATGCATCCCATTATCATGCACACCATTACAGGTACCATAACAGGTTTCTCATCTTCTTCGCTGTTTATTTCAGCAGAAATGTCTTCCGATCAAGCTATCAGAGATCTCCAGGAACAAAATGCCCAATTCCAAGAGATGTTCTTGAGCTTGGCTAAAGGGCAAGAGGACTTGAAAGCTCTCATTCTGAAAGAGAAAGAGAAGAAGAAGAAGAAGAAGAAGAAGAAGGTTGTTCTACTGAGTATGGGCAAAAGGTTTGGGGATAGGTTGAAACAGTTAGCTGATATGTCCTTTTCATCCAAGGGAGGGGAGGACCAAGAAGAAGAAAAGGGCCCCAGTCCTGCAGTTTCTGATGATGATACAGATTATGATGAGGAACAGTATCCTCCTACTGAGGATAGGTACAAACAACTTGAAGACCGTCTAAGTGCTATGGAGATTCAGAAGATCCCTGGTTTGGATTTCGGAGATTTGGGACTGGTATCTGGAGTGGTGATCCCTCAGAAGTTCAAAGCTCCAGTTTTTGCTAAGTATGATGGGGTGTCCTACCCAAAACTCCATCTTTGTTCTTATGTCAGGAAGATCCATCCCCACACAGCTAATATAAATCTATGGGTTCACTTCTTTCAATATAGTCTATCAGGAACTCAACTTGAATGGTTCTACCAGCTAGAGGGAGCAAATATCCGAAACTGGGAAGATCTGGCTGCTGCTTTCTACAAGCAGTATCAGTATAATGCCGATCTTTCTCCTACTCGTACTCAACTTCAGAGTATGTCCATGGGTGTAAGTGAAGGATTTAAAGACTATGCCCAAAAGTGGAGAGACTTAGCTGGAAGAGTCCAACCCCCATTGTCTGATAGGGAGTTGGTTGATATGTTTCTGGGGATGTTATCTAGTCTATTCTTTAATCATTTGATCGGCATCTCGTCAGCGGGTTTCACCGAGCTGATTCTGACTGGAGAAAGAGTAGAAGCTGGGATCCTGAGTGGTAAGATCCAGAAGAATACTTCTTCGAGTACAGAGAAGAAGTCATTTGGTGGCAAGAGCGAAGCTAATGTTGTGCACGGCCAGAAGAGGCGTAGCAAGGCAGACTACCACCAATCTGTGGGGGCAATGTTGATCTCTAATTCGGCACGCACACAACAACCACAACAACGAAACAATCAGCCAAGGGTGGAAAGACCTCAAAGGCAGTTCACCCAAATCAACATGCCATTGTCACAAGCATTGCAACACATGTTGAAGATGAATCTGATTACGGTGATAAACCCTCATCCGAACCCTAAGACTTCTTCTCCTAACTAAAACCCGGATGCAAGGTGTGCTTATTATTCTGGTAGCTCGGGGCACGATACTAACGATTGTTGGGCGCTGAAATACAAGATTCAGAATATGATTGACGCCAAGGAGATCGAATTCGACCCTCCTGAGACTCCCAATGTGATCACTGCTCCCTTGCCAAAACATGGCTAGGATTGAAAGCATTTTTGTTCATTTGAATTCTGAAGTTGTATTTTCTTTGCTTATTCAAACGATTATTGTCATGTTAAACTTTTTTATTTCATTAATGCATTACACGTGTCTGTCTTGAATTAATTTTTTTTCATTATGCTTAAATTGCTTTATATTTCCTTTTCGTGATATTCAACTCTCGACTAAAAAAATGTAAGCCTTTAGAGGGAGGATGACGAAAACGATACCACAATCTATACAGTATGCTTTTGAACAGACCTTGTTGACGATGTACATGCGTTGTTTCAAATCCTAAATAGTGGAGTTATAAGGAAGATAATCCCTAGTCAACCCCTTCGAGCCAAAAAAGTAGGAGTTTTTCTTTTCACATATTAAAACCCTTAATCATAACCCGAGGCAGAGTAGTTTTCTCAGTTAATTCAGAGGCGCATTCAGTCACAATCTGCCGCTTCGTACACAATGAATGGCATCAAAGACATCCTTCCGAAACAAAAGATGGTGATGGTTCCCTATAATCATCAAGATAGGCAGTCATTATCTCTCAAAATAAAAGCCCATTAAGTCAAAACCTATGAAAGAGACCTAAGAAAAAACACGGGGGCATCCCACTGACTGTAATCACAAAAAGAAACAGTTCAGGCAAAAGACAGGGATAATAAAATAAAAAAGAAAGAGGTCCTACAAACCCTCAACAAAAAATAAATGACTGCCTATTCAAAATAAACTATCAGTATCTGAACCATCACTGGAATATCAGAGCAAAGACTCAAACGGGATCTAAATGCACAATTAGCTGAGTTTAGGATCGAAGAACATCACGAAGAATGGGTAGGTACAAATAAAATTTGAGCCTTTATCCTTTGTTTCTTAAACCGTGAACCAGGCTACGTTATAACCCTTAAAAGTCCTAGCTGAAGCATGGGTTAGTTCGAAAGCATACTGTTACAAAAGGTATCATGACTCCTGAAGGTCCGTTACAAATCCTGAGTTGATATCACATCTTTGCAAAATTCTATTTTTTCTATAAAAAAACTACATTTTCAAAACTTCAAGACATACATAAGCTTTGCATTCTTAAAATAACATTGTTTGCATATGACTATTTGTTCAACAGTAGAGAAATTCGCATGACGAATATCTAGTGAACAAAAACCTTCTCAATAAAAAGGATCACCTCAAGTGGAAAAAAACTTCCAACAAAGGGGCACGACATGATCATTGTCCATCATCTGGGGCAATCAAGTCAAGATTTAAGGAATCTCTCAAAGATGCCAAATAGCCAGAGGCAGATCTCCATCTGAATCACTTGGGGGCATTGGGCATGAATTCCAGCAACGAATCATGTACGGTCAAACAAACATATTCTGGTAGTGTGGCAACACAACACTACCTACAATAACAACTCTCTACACCTGAGAGCATGGATATAGTCAGAAAATACTGCGCATGAACAAAGACCCGCTAGGTTGACTGGCCTAGGAAAAAATAAGGGCATCCCGGCGAACCAAAAGTGTTCAGGCAAAAATTAGGGATAAAAACAAAAAAGATATGTACACCCGGCAAGCTGAAAACCTGAAAAGGCGGCTTGGGCAAGAAAGGGTATCCCGGTGGACTGAAAATCTGAAAAGACAGTCCAGGCAAAAGTTAGGGATTAAAGCGTACGACTATGTCCCGTTATCTTGTCACTTGCCTATCAGTAGAAGACTTATCATTCCGATCGGAAGTTACCAAGCACCTCATAAGTTGGGATGACACTCAATCCACAAGGCCTCTGCAGGCACTTTCTCCAGCAGGTACAGGGGCAGAAAAGTCTTGATGCGAAGTCATTGTCATATCCTTAACATGCGTCCCAGTAACATTTACACTCCTCATGGAGTAGAAGCAACCAAAGTTTTGATCTCTGCTTCCCCAAATAGGAGTTACTTTCCCCAACCAAGCTCTTTCGGAGAGCCGACGTCTATATTCCCCAACCGAATTTTGTAATCGCAAGCGGTTCATATAGTTTTCTCCCAAGCAGAGTTTATTTCTCTGAATACGGAAGCTCATCCTCAACGGAGTTATTCTCCCGCAAAGTTATTCTCAAACAGAGTCTCTCCCTCGGTAGAGTAGCTGTAAACAAGGGGAAAATACCCAACATAGTCATCTCTGGTTCACCATCCCCAGCGGAAGTAGAAGAACCACTTTTTCTACGACAATCAGGAACTCAATTTCCATTACTCTCCAACAACAGTCAGGGATTTATTTTCCCAAACTCGGACGTGTCACAATAGCATTTCATGTTCATATACCATGACATACGCGTACATATTGCATACGACATAATCTCATTTATTTTGAGAAAATCATCATACAATGCATGTCATGCATCATATAGGATTAATCATGTACCTTTTCAGGAAAGATGGTTATCATCAACAACTTCCAGCAAGTTCAAGATTATCTCCGGAAACTAAATAGAGTAATTATCTGCACAATCAAATGCCGCTTTACACGGGTTCGTCATGAAGCAATCTTACACGGGTTTCTCCTAAATGCAGCTTTACACGGGTTCGTCACAAATCAATCTTACACGGGTTTCTCCTAAATGCAGCTTCACACGGGTTTATCCTGAAAAATATTACACGAGTATTTTCTCATAAATTTCCAAATAAAGTTTTACACGAACTTATCACAAAGTAACCTTACCCAGGTTCCTTCTGAATTTTTACACGAACTTATTACAAAGTAACCTTACCCAGGTTCCTCTTGAAGTTTTACACGAAATTATCCCGAAATAACCTTACCAAGGTTCCTCCTGAAGTTTTACATAAACTTATCACAAAGTAACATTACCTAGGTTCCTCCTGAAGTTTTACACAAACTTATCTCAAAGTAACCTTACCCCGGTTCATTTTGAAGTTTTACACGAACTTATCACAAAGTAACCTTACTCAGGTTCCTCTTGAAGTTTTACATAGACTTAGCCCAAAGTAACCTTACCCAGGTTCCTGCCGAAGTTTTACACGGACTTATCCCGAAGTAACCCTACCTAGGTTCCTCCTAAAGCCCTACATAAACTCCTCACAAAGCAACCTTACCTAGGTTCCTTCTCAGTTCAGATGCAGTTTTACCCAAACTCCTCACAAAGCAACCTTACCCAAGTTCCTTCTCAGTTCAGATGTAGTTTTACCCAAACTCCTCACGAAGCAACCTTACCCAGGTTCCTTCCCATAAGCCTTACTATCCAGGTTCCTTATCATAACCTTACCATCCAGGTTTCTTTTCTCTTATCTCTAGACAGCAGTCCACAACACTGTAAGACCTGGACCTGATCAAACACGATCGGTTTCACCTTTCCCCAGTAGGTCGCGATACAGCCTATACATTGACCAGATATGCAGTTTACCTTCAGAGTTAATTCCCCAGTAGAGTAATGGACAACTGAAGCTCCTAAAATTCTATTTCTCCCAAGACAGATACCAACATTCCTCAACAGATTCCTCCTGAACGACAAGAGCAGGGACTCTCGTCAAAGGAATATCTCAGGAAATCCACATTCTCTAGATGGCATCTTTAAGCCCATCTCAGACAATTCTCCGCCACATCCAGGATGGCATCTTTAAGCCCATCTCCGACAAATATTCTACCTCCAAATGGCATATGTAAGCCCATTCCCGATGTCACAAGTCGAGTGCCACTTCATGCGAGTGTAAATTTCTGGGCACTCTAGTGTTCAATCATCTTCCACCTTCGGATCACGAAAGGCAAGCAAGCCAATCTACATCCTAAGATTTAAGAAGATTGAACAGGGGCAGCTGTTTTACCCCAAAACTTGTCCTCCCATATTTCTCAATACATTTCAAGTAAGGTCTTCAAATTGCCCAAGAAAGTCCAAGAGTTGACCAGACAAACTCTCTCCTAAAGGCAGTCTACCTCAAATTAGGGTTTCATTTTGCATCAAGATGTTTGAGTTCAAAGGGTCCCAAATTCTCACTATTGTCCTAATATATTCTCAAGATCATCCATGTCAATTTTCAAGCCTTGCAGATGAAGTTTGCTCAGTCAATTGCTCAAAGGCCTGAAAGTCGACTGTGCTTGGGCAAAAGTCAACTGTGGTCCACATACAGTCAAACTTCAATATTTTTGGTCAACATACTCATTTTGAAGTATTATTCATCATTTTATCAAGGGTTTATCATTATTCCTCAAGGATTGCTCACAATTCATCAAAACCCAAAAGTTGCTAAATTAGGGTTTTGTAGGAAAAGTCAACTGAACTTTGACCAAGCATAACTTTCTCATATTTTATCATAAATGACCCATCCAAAGCTCATTTTGAAAAGGATGTAATTACCTACAATTAATATTCATCCCCCAAGTTCAAAATATGCACTCACAAGAAGTTATAAATTTGGACATTATAGGTCATTTTGAAAAGTCAACAAAAACACCTTTTGGGTCAAAGCTTTTTACATGAACATGGAAGATCCAATTGAGATGAAATAAAATAGGTTGCTTAGGGGACATACTAAGCTTTCTAAAAAGTCCAAGAACACCCTCATAAGGTTAAAATTGAGAGAGATATGCATTGTCAAAGTTGGACAATTTTTGAAAAAATGCATGAAGCAAATATTGACCAAACTTGGATTTTTTTTCCAAATGGGCCTATCTTTTCAAGTTTGAAACTCATTCCTAATATGGTCCACGACCTCTAAGCCCACCCATACATTTTTCTACTATTTATGCTATTTATTTTGATATTTTATTCATTAAAATTCATAATTAAATAAATAAATAATAGAAATAATGTAAATTTTGATGTGAATCCAATTTGGGCAAGTTTTATTCTGGTTTATGTCAATTGATTTCGTGCAATAACCCTTCAAATATGTCCAGGTTCATCCACATATGAAAATGACATAAAATCATCAAATATGGCATTTTTTTCAAATCTTGATCATGGTCTTAAAACACAACATTATGAGAGAGATTCTTTCCATGCTTTCTTGTCTCCTCATTCTCCTCTATAAATATAGAGCCATACAAGCTTGAAAGGGACTAAATTCCTCTCTAAAAAGCTCTCCAAAAGCTCTCCAAAAGCTCTTCAAAAAGCTCTCCATAAATCAAAGAATTGGTACAAGTCATATCTCGAGGTTTCGGTCTCTCTCAATTGACATCAAGCCTCAAACCATCCTCTTGAAGTCCTCGGGAGTCTTACAAGGCCCAAGAGCAATCCATCACACGCCTAGCACGCCCACATTTGACAATACCGGTTTGGTAAAATTTTAAACTTCGAATCTCTAATTTTAATCACATTTTATGGTATGCTAACGTTTGTTTGAGTTTATATAGAACAATTACGGATGGTTGAATCATAGGTTCCACGCAAGAATAAAAAAACACCATAGTTAGAGCATGAAGCTTTCGAAGATTCGGGCCTAGGGATTTCTGATGGTTGCACCCCCGTGTTTAGCTTTGCTACTAGGCTCATCTTTATTTTCTTATTTTATTCATTTCATTTATTTCTTTTAATCCTTTTTTTTTTAATTTTTATCAATAAATAAATATAGAAATTACATAAAAATAGATTTAGGATTTTTTTCTTAATTAAATTTAAATTTTGGTAAATTAATTAACTAAACACTTTAACTTTTTTTTTAAAATTAAAATTAATAGAACTTAGGTTTAATTTCATTTTAATTATGTTTCTTTTTCGTAACAAAAATACCAAAAAAACATAGAATTAATTTCTTTTATTTAAATTTCATGTTTCTTTAATAATTATCTTTTTTTAAATATAGATCTAGATCAATTTTTTTTTAACTTAAACCTTTTTTAAAAATTAAAACAAAAAAACAACAAAAAGATTTTTTTTTTATATCTTAGGATTTTTAGACGTCTTTTCAAATTTGCGCGTTATTATTCTTTCTCACTTCACTTTATTATTGTAACTGTATATTGGGATGTAATAGATGATTAGTAGGACCTTTACCGCTTTTATTTATTTTTTCCCCCAGTTTTGAATATGTACATAATCCCCCTCCCCGAAGCCTTGTAATAGCTAGGTTTTATATTTCTGCACTTTTAAATTACTGCAATTATTAACTGCTAGATGTATGACTAATAGGATTGTATGACAAGAATAATCAAACATTAGCAAACTTAACACAAGACTAAAATAACTGAACATAACACACCTTGCACATATGCACCCTTAGGGTATACCTCACTTGGTTGCCTCGGAAAATAATGGTCATGTCCCTCGAACGTAGGGATACCCTTAGCAAAGGCCCTCGGTTAAAATCATCATAAAGATCATGGTCCCTCGATGTCCCTCAAAGTTGCCTATGGTATATGATCTTGTCCCTCGATATTGCCTACGAATATATGATGATAGTCCCTTCGAAATGCTAAGGTATCCCTACTGTGACCGGTGGAAATAGAACTGACTGTTTTTTAGCTGGTTTCGCGAAATGTCGCGGTAAGCAAGAGTCGCCACCGTCTTTTATGTTCTCCAATATGGAAAGGACAAAAGCACAGCAAAATTCCTTATTCGAGATGTTTCTCGGTTCGGGAGGTAGATTTATAGAAAGGGAAGGTGTTAGCACCCTTTCTATCTGTGGTTATCCACGGGCTCTTAGGTACTTGCTCTTATGTTTTCAAAATTTTGTTTGCTTTTCAAGTGTGTGTGGGTTTTGAAAAAGTTTCATTTGAAAAATTTCTAAGTAACTCTTGTATCTGTCCTCAAGAGTGTATGAAAAAATTGTTTGAAAACTTTTAGAAAGTGTGAGTGCGAAAAGTTGTTTTGTTTGTTTGAAAAGAGAGCAAGTACCCAGGAGAATCTACCTACCCTAAGGAATTAAGCTGTGTAAGAGTCCTTTAGATAGTGCTATCCCACCATTGAGAGGTAGGTAGCACCATCGTTAGAGGTGTTCGGGTCAATTCGATTATCGGGACAGTGTGGTCACCGAAGCAATGGTAGGACACCTTAGAAGTAACCCTAACGTCCTAGATCCTTTGTATCCGAGGCAACCGTTTCGAGGCAACTGGATCTTTTGGACAGAAGGGCGACCTCTAAGACATCCTATACTTGATGACCACGTTCGAGGCAACCAGTGAGGCGTACCCTAAGGGTGGCATGTGCTTTGTGTGTTGTTTTTCAGTCAAGGTTATCTTGTGCCTGTTATTTGTGAGCTACGGATTAATTTTATTTACATACATTCTTTCATGCATTGTTAACAGTTAGGAGTGCGGAAAATAAATTGCAGAAATGTAAATTCTAACTATTACAAGGCGCGGGTCTATACATCGCCAAAAACAAGAACCCGTTTTTGAAAAGTAAATGCAGAAAATTAAAGAAAGCAATAAAATCCTAATTACTATTACATCCTCTGTACAGATACATAAATATAATCAGAATAAATAAATACGCGCGAATGGAAATTTCATCGGGAACGTCCTAAAGGTTTTGACCCTTTTAAGAAAGAATTGAATTTTTTGTCCTTTTTGTAATTAATGAAATTAAAACTAATAATCAAACTAATTAATTAATTAATTAAAAAATAAAAGTTTTTTTGTGTTTTTATGTTTTTTATGAAAATAAAATAAAAAGAATTGAAATTAAAAGTTAACCTAATTCTAAATTATTTTTATTTATGGTAAAGAAAAAGAGATTAAAATTGACCTAATTAAACTATTTTATTTGTTAGTATTTTATTTACAAAATAAGTTAATAAATAAAAATGTTTTTTTTTGGTTTTATTGTGAAAAATATTAATTGGTTAATTTTGGTGATAATAATAATAATAATTAAAAAAGTTAATAACTAAATTAGAAAATATAAAAATAAAAAGAAAAAGAATAAACCAAGGGAGGGGGTGTGGGCCCAATATGGAGGTGGAAATTGGAATCTGAGGCCCATTTGCACAAAGCCATGTTTGGCTTCCTGATCAGGTGTGCCAGCGTTGACTGGGGACTATTGTGGTCCTTCATCTTTTGTCATCAGATCTAGACTCAAGGACACATGGCAACTCAATGCTTGAGGGCATATGGTGGAACGCACTAGCAAGCCTGCACACAATTACATGAAGAAAAATATTATAGAAATTATGGGGGACCTGGGATTCGAACCCAGGTCCCAGTGATTCACAGCCAGCACCTGTACCATTAGACCACTCATGCGCGTTTGTAAGCATAATGAGAAATAAACATTATATAAAATAAACACGTTGTATGCTGAAAAAAGAAAATTAGCGCGCCACTTTTTGAATGGTCCAGTCCCCTTCTTCCACGTACTCCATCTTCTACCTTTTCCTGCAAAATAAAGAACTAGATAGTGGGGGTTTTTAACCCCCACAAAGCAAAACTGCAGAAAATGGCGATTAGGCGCTCAGTGTATATAAAAAGGGCGCGAGGTGTCCAATGTTTTCGTCTCACTCAGGCGGTTTCAACCATGTGCGTTTTGAGGTTTGATTTTACAATATATGAAAAGCCCTAATTCAAAAGCTCTGAAACCCTAGAACTTAACAATGGTGATTTGCGTTTCAGGGGCTCTCAGAGCAATTGAACCCTGCCATTAGCTTCCTGCGAGTTCTATGAACATGAAACAATCCACAAAACACATCAAACGCGCATGAATAATGATATGTAATTCAAAAAAATATGTGCAAACTGTACGACTATGGTGGACGATTCCTTGAGTGTTGGGGCTTGTTTATGATTGCAAATCGTTCCTGGGAGTGTTGGGAATGTGTTTGGATCAAGAGAAGTGTTTGAATTGTACTGGAAGATTGAAAACAGTTTTTGGTTTTTCTTCCAATTTTTTGAATTTGGTTATGTCGTTTTAGAGAGTTCTAGGTCGTGCTTGAGCTCTGCAAGGCTTGCATATATGTGTATGAATGAGAATCAAATGACATTAGGAGCCTTAAACCATTGCAATGATGTTTTGAGATTCTTCATAACCACCATTAAAGGAACTTGCCATGTTTGTTCAAATTTGAATTTTCATGCTTAATTCAGCTTGGCACGAATTTGGTAGGTGTATGATGACACATGAAAGCCATTCAAATCAAAAGATGTCATTGAATTAATTTTTTTTTATTTTATTTGAATTTTATGGATTTAAAATGAATTAAATCAAATAAAATTAAATAAAAATAGAAAAATTAATGTTTAATCTTGAAATTGATCATGGGACACGTGGGTGGCATGACAAGGCTGAATCAAGTGGAAAAAGTGGGCCCTTTTGTCAAAAATTGAAATTTCAAGGATAGTTGACTTTTGCCATTTCACAAAAATTTCCCAACTTCTCCAATGCATATCTTGCTCAATTTTGATCATATGAACATGTTCTTGGACATTTTGGAAAGGTCTTGAAGTCCTCTAACCAATGCCTTTGGTACCATGTCATTTTGATTTACCAATCTCAAGTTATGGTCTTTGACTTAAAGTGCCTTTTTGTTGACTTTTGAAAATGACCTATAATGTTGAAATTGATAACTTTTTGTGAGAGCATTTCTTGGACTTGGAATGTGAAGATGAGTTGTAGGAAATGTCATCCCCTTCAAAATAAGCATTGGATGGGATTTTTCTGATGAACCATGAAAAAGTTATGCCTTGGTCAAGTTACAGTTGACTTTTCAACTGTCCAAAAATAGAAACTTTTGACACCTTGATGATTTTTGAGCCATTCTTGTGAAATCATGATCAAGGCTTGATCAAATGATGATTGTGGCTTCAAAATAAGATGTTGACCAAAATTTTTGACTTTTGACTGCCAAATGACCATTTTACCCCTGCAGTTGATTGTGAAGCAATTAGGATTTTTGACTGTGCAACTTGACCTTGTGAGCCTTGAAACTTGACATGTAGGTGCTTGACAATGTATATGAGCATATGGGATTTGATTGAGCCCTTGAAAACCTCAACTTCCTTGAAGGAACCAAAACCCTAATTTGACTGGCTTAGGAGGGTGTTTGAACTGTGCAACCCTTGAGTAGACTTGAGCAAATTGAGATGATGCTTGTCAAAACTTTGAAGAATATGGGAGGGAAAATTTCGGGGTACAACAGTTGCCCCTGTTCAATCTTCTTAGACCTGAGGATGTAGATTGGCTTGTGTGCCTTTCGTGATCCGAGGGTGGAAGATGATTGAACACTAGAGTGCCCAGAAATTTGCACTCACATAGTAGAGTACCAGCAGTGTGATGTCGGGAATGGGCTTACAGATGCCATTTGGAGAGATGGTGGATAGGAGGATGGGCTTATAGATGCACTCTGGAGATGTGACAGAACCTTGTCGGGAATGGGCTTATAGATGCCATTTGGAAAGATGGTATGGGAGGATGGGCTTATAGATGCCATCTAGGTGTCGATCGCGTAAGAGATTCCTTAGCGAGAACTTGCGTACCTGAGAAAGATAATTTCTTGGCCTGTTACAGGTGTCGATCTTCACTCAGTCGCTCACAGACATGCCCTGGCTAGATACATGTATCAAATCTGGAACTTCAAAAGGTTGCTTACAAACGTGCCCTGGCTGGATACAGGAGTCGAATCTCTAAACTCTTCATGCAGACATGCCCTGGCTGGATACAGGCGTCGAATCTACAATCAGTTACTCACAGATATGCCCTGGCTGGATACAGGAATCGAATCTGGAATTAGTCATCTACAGATATGCCCTGGCTGGATACAGGTATCGAATCTTCAAACTCTTCAGACGTGCCCTGGCTAGATACAGGAATCGAATCTGGAATTAGTCGTCAACAGATATGCCCTGGCTGGATACAGGAATCGAATCTTCAAACTCTTCAGACGTGCCCTGGCTGGATACAGGAATCAAATCTGGAATTAGTCGTCAACAGATATGCCCTGGCTGGATACAGGAATCAAATCTTTAAACTCTTCAGACGTGCCCTGGCTGGATCAGGAATCGAATCTGGAATTAGTCGTCAACAGATATGCCATGGCTGGATACAGGAATCGAATCTTCAAACTCTTCAGACGTGCCCTGGCTGGATACAGGAATCGAATCTGGAATTCATCGTCAACAGATATGCCCTGGCTGGATACAGGAATTGAATCTTCAAACTCTTCAGACGTTCCCTGGCTGGATACAGGAATCGAATCTGGAATTAGTCGTCAATAGATATGCCCTGGCTAGATACAAGAATCGAATCTTCAAACTCTTCAGACGTGCCCTAGCTAGATACAGGAATCGAATCTGGAATTAGTCGTCAACAGATATGCCCTGGCTGGATACAGGAATCGAATCTTCAAACTCTTCAGACGTGCCCTGGCTAGATACAGGAATCGAATCTGGAATTAGTCGTCAACAGATATGCCCTGGCTGGATACAGGAATCGAATCTTCAAACTCTTCAGACGTGCCCTGGCTGGATACAGGAATCGAATCTTCAAACTCTTCAGACGTGCCCTGGCTGGATACAGGAATCGAATCTGGAATTAGTTGTCAACAGATATGCCCTGGCTAGATATAGGAATCGAATCTTCAAACTCTTCAGACGTGCCCTGGATGGATACAGGAATTGAATCTGGAATTAGTCGTCAACAGATATGCCCTGGCTGGATACAGGAATCGAATCTTCAAACTCTTCAGATGTGCCCTGGCTGGATATAGGAATCGAATCTGGAATTAGTCGTCAACAGATATGTCCTGGCTGGATACAGGAATCGAATCTTCAAACTCTTCAGACGTGCCCTGGCTGGATACAGGAATCAAATCTGGAATTAGTCGTCAATAGATATGCCCTGGATGGATACAAGAATCGAATCTTCAAACTCTTCAGACGTGCCCTGGCTAGATACAGGAATCGAATCTGGAATTAGTCGTCAACAGATATGCCCTGGCTGGATACAGGAATCGAATCTTCAAACTCTTCAGACGTGCCCTGGCTAGATACAGGAATCGAATCTGGAATTAGTCGTCAACAGATATGCCCTGGCTGGATACAGGAATCGAATCTTCAAACTCTTCAGACGTGTCCTGGCTAGATACAGGAATCGAATCTGGAATTAGTCGTCAACAGATATGCCCTGGCTGGATACAGGAATCGAATCTTTAAACTCTCCAGACGTGCCCTAGCTGGATACAAGAATCGAATCTGGAATTAGTCGTCAACAGATATGCCCTGGCTGGATACAGGAATCGAATCTTCAAACTCTTCAGACGTGCCCTGGCTGGATACAGGAATCGAATCTGGAATTAGTCGTCAACAGATATGCCCTGGCTGGATACAGGAATCGAATCTTCAAACTCTTCAGACGTGCCCTGGCTAGATACAGGAATCAAATCTGGAATTAGTCGTCAACAGATATGCCCTGGCTGGATACAGGAATCGAATCTTCAAACTCTTCAGACGTGCCCTGGCTAGATACAGGAATCGAATCTGGAATTAGTCGTCAACAGATATGCCCTGGCTGGATATAGGAATCGAATCTTCAAACTCTTCAGATATGCCCTGGCTGGATACAGGAATCGAATCTGGAATTGCGACAATTGATAGTAATCATCTTTGGACTGACCTTTTCCTGAAAAGGCAAAACATCAGTTGTATGCAATGTCATGATGTATGAAATGCATGATGTCATGATGTTCTCAAGAATAAATGAGATTGTGTGTTATGATGCGTATGCATGCTATAATGTATGAAGATGTGATGTTCATGAATGTATTCTCGTCTAGGAAAATAAATCCTTGACGAATGCCGGGAAATTGAATCCTGGGCTGATGTTGAAGAGTAGAATTCTTTGTTTCCGCTGGGGATGATGGTTGCAAGAATAAACCGGTAGGAGAAGATGACTCCGTTGGGGAATAAACCTGTTGGAGAGATTACTCTACGGGGAGTTGCTCTGTGGGAAGAGATACTTCGCTAAGGTTTTGATGATAACTCCGCTGGGGATACCATTGATGAGTTATGTTGGGAGATTTGATGAACTCCGTTGGGGGTAGGAAGAACTTCGCCGAGGACGATATTTCCGTGGCAATTAGCTGAGGATAACCCAGTTATACCCTGGTGGGAAATAACCTTTGAATAAAGCCGGGGAGACGCGTTCGTGCTCTGCAGGGGATAAGCTTCCAGAATCTACTGGGGATAAGCTTCCAGAATCTATTGGGGAGATTGATACAACTCTCTTGGGGAAACTTTTGGACTGCACTGGGGAAGTGGCTCCACTGGGGTGTCTTGTATTCTGCCAGGGAACAATCTTAGATCAAGACTGCCGGGGATGCTTGCTTAGGAACATTTGTGTACTCCGCTGGGGAATATTGAGATTTTCTGGGGATACCCAACTCCCTTAAGATTGATTGTAGGCTAATTCTGCTTGGGGAGAGTGCCGCTGACTTGTTGGAGATATTGTGCCTTTTGGGGCTGATTGGAAACCAACTCTACTCGGGGGAGAGTATTGTTGAGTCTTGTCTTACTCTGCAGGGAGTGAAGGTATCCTGGTTATATTCTTCAGCCGAATCTACCTTGGTACCTTGGTGGACAAAGCAACTTGTATAGTTCAGACAATTCTTATTGCCCTAATTTCCTATGGAGGTGCTTGATAACTGCCGATGGACAAATCTTCTTCTGGTAGGCGAGTGACGGGACATAGTCGTACGCTGTGATCCCTAATTTTTTGCCTGGACTGCCCCTTCGGGTTTTCAGTCCACCGGGATACCCATTTTTGCCCAAGCCGCCTTTTCAGGTTTTCGACTTGCCGGGTGTACAGATTTTTTCGTTTCATCCCTTATTTTTGCCCGAACCCTTTTGGTTCGCCGGGAAGCCCTTATTTTTGCCTAGGTGTGTCAACCTAGCGGGTCTTTGATTATGCGCAGTATTTTTTTCCGACTAGGTCTGTGCTCTCAGGATGTAGGGAGGTGCCCCTGTCAGTAGTGTTGCGTTTCCCTACTACCAGAAGATCTTTGTTTGATCGTCCAATGCCCCAAGTGATCCAGATGGAGGTTTGCCCCAAGCTGGTTAGCCTTTTGAGAGATTCTCCGAATCTTGACTTAACTGCCCCAGATGATGGATAATGATCATGCCATGCCCCTTGATTGGAGGTGCTTTTGTTCATTAGACATTCGTCGTGCGAACTTCTATGCTGTTCAAACAAATAGTCATATGCAAACAATGTTATTTTAAAAATGCAAAGCTTATGTCTGTTTCGAAGTTTTTGAAAATGTATTTTTCAGTAAAACAAGCAAGTTTTGTAAAATGTGATATCAACTCGTTATTTTACAGTGAGCCTTAAGGAGTCAGGATACCTTTGTAACTGTATGCTTTCGAACTAACCCATGCTTCAGCTAGGACTTTTAAAGGTTATAGCGTGGCCTGGTTCATGGTTTAAGAAACAAAGGATAAAGGCTCAAATTTTATTTGTACCCACCCGTTCTTCGTGATGTTCTTCAAACCTAAACTCAGCTAATCGTTCGTTAGACCTTGTTTGAATCCTTGTTCTGATATTCTGGTGATGGTTCAGATATTGATAGTTTATTTTGACCAGGCAGTCATTTCCTTTTTGGTTGAGGGTTTGTAGGACCTCTTTCTTTTTTGATTTTGTTATCCCTGTTTTTTTTTGCCTGAACTGTTTCTTTTGGTGATTACAGTCAGCGGGATGCCCCAGTTTTGTAAGTCTCCTTCATAGGTTTTGACTTATTGGGCTTTTATTTTGAGAGATATAATGACTGCATATCCTTATGATTATTCGGAACCATCACTTTCTTTTGCTTTGGAAGGGCTTCTTTGATGCCATTCGTTGTGCATTTGGATCAACTAAGAGAACTACCCTGCCCCAGGTTATGATCAAGGGTTTTAATTTTTTTGGTGAAAAAAAAAAAACTCCTACTTCTTTGGCTCGAAGGGGTTGACGAGGGATTATCTTCCTTATAACTCCAATGTTTAGGAATTGAAACAATGCCTGTACCTCATCAGCGGGGTCTGTTCAAAAGCATACTGTAGATTATGGTATCGTTTTCATCATCCTCCCTCAAGAGGCTCAGAATTATTAATTGAGAGTTGAACATCACAAAAAATGAAAGTAGTTTGAATATAGCGAATGCGAATATATTGATTCAAAAATAGACATATGCGATGCATTGATAAAGTAATAAAGTTTGCTATGACAATAATTGTTTGAACAATCAAGGAAAAATACAACTTGAACATTCGAATGAACAAAAGTCTTCTAGTCTCAGGGCTTGTCACTTCAAATGGTGAATCTCGCAGGGATAGTAGAAGAACTCGACCTGACCATCTGGGGTAAATTCCACAGCTCCTTCATCAACCAGGCTTTGGATTTTGTACCTCAACTTCCAACAGTTGTCAGTATCATGCTCCGGGCTGTTAGAATGGTATGCGCACCTGGCCCCAGGATTATAGTTGGGTGAAGAAGTCTTAGGATTAGGGTGAGGTCCTATCAACGTCACCAGATTCAACTTCAACAGGTGTTGCAAAGCTTGGGACAGTGACGTGTTGAGCTGGGTGAATTGCCTCCTGGGCTTGTCTGGCTTACTCTGATCAACCTGTTGCTCTG
The DNA here is from genome assembly GCA_948472305.1 of Vicia faba. Taxonomy (NCBI): domain Eukaryota; kingdom Viridiplantae; phylum Streptophyta; class Magnoliopsida; order Fabales; family Fabaceae; genus Vicia; species Vicia faba. Next base: position 759,753,055 of record OX451736.1, on the reverse strand, counting down.
GGCGAGGTTGTGGTTGGACCTGTGAAGTGGTAGCAATTTGGAGAGGTCTATTCTTCACCATACCAGACTCTTGTCCTCTTGGAAGCTGATCAATGACCTGGTTCCTGACTTGGATTGGTTGCTTCATGTTGTATCTGTCTTGATGAAGCTGACTGATCATGGTCCTAAACTCTTCCTGCTCCCGAGCTAAGCCTTGGATGAGATCCATTTTCCCCAGCATCTGGGTTCTCATCGTATCTACCTCAGCTTGCAGACGTTTCAGCCGTTCGTCCTTATCATCTTTGGGACTTTTCTTGGCCAAATTCCCCATGAGGAGTGTCCTCAACTCTTCCTGCCCCTTAGATAGGCTTAAGAAGATCTCCCTGAACTGAGTCTCTTGAGCATGAAGACCCTGGTTATCTTGTTGGGAAGCCATTGCTGAAATAAACAGCGGAGAAGGTAAGTGTTCTGTAACAAGGGTACCTTTCATGCAATGACGTGTATGTATGCATGCAATGTTTTCAAGGACCTCGCGGGGTAAACAAGAAAATTGTTAGAATTTGAATTTCGTAGCTTGATTGAAGGAACTTCATGTTGTTGAGAGTCCTTCTTCAAGAGTCAAGGCTCACCATATCGAGTGGGTCATAGCCCCTGACTCAAGTTATCAACCTTGGCTAGAGGAAAATAAATCCCCTTTGACCCTTGCTAGGCATCATGACCTGCATTACAAACCCTTGAGATCCTTGAAATGGATTAGTCATTATGTAGGATGTATGCAATGGTATAATGGCATGATGCTATGCTATGTGTGGAGTAATGTAGGTAAACCCTGTTATGAGTCCAGATCAAGGACTGTAAATAAGACCTGCAAGAAACTCAAGTGTCAGATAACAAGCATGCAAGTAGTCAAGTTTGAAGGCACACAAGTCACACCACAACCCTTAGAGTTTAGGCCAGCATGAAGTTCAGGGTACTACCCTCTTTCAGTTTCGTTGGTTAAGATCTGCCCTATCAAAAGTAATCGGGTTCTAGAGGATCCCAATATCACTGACTACCCTCAATCGGTCATAACTCCAGCGTCGCAATCTTTTCTTGCATCCAGAACCATCGCGAGAGTTTAGCCTCAATGGGTGTAGCATACTACTACTGTTCTATGGCCAAGTTGGGTCACATTAGGGTTCTAAGGTCGGTTGGTGCTTAATGACTCCTCAGAAGACCCATATTCTCCTCGTTGCAACACAAGGGATATCGGTACAGACCAAGGTGCCACACCAACGTAGCCACTGCTTCACCCGTGTCGGTCTACGCCGGACAAGTCCCTCACAGCTTATGCTACCTAAAAGGGTATCCCCAGATCCGGGTTAGGATCTATGAAACTCCGATGCAAAGCCCACAAATATAAAGCAATCAAAGCAAAGCAATTGAAAACATAAGTATGATCTAATCCTAAGGTACACCTCACTTTTATTATCCCCAGTAGAGTCGCCAGTTCTGTGACCGGTGGAAATAGAACTGACTGTTTTTTAGCTGGTTTCGCGAAATGTCGCGGTAAGCAAGAGTCGCCACCGTCTTTTATGTTCTCCAATATGGAAAGGACAAAAGCACAGCAAAATTCCTTATTCGAGATGTTTCTCGGTTCGGGAGGTAGATTTATAGAAAGGGAAGGTGTTAGCACCCTTTCTATCCGTGGTTATCCACGGGCTCTTAGGTACTTGCTCTTATGTTTTCAAAATTTTGTTTGCTTTTCAAGTGTGTGTGGGTTTTGAAAAAGTTTCGTTTGAAAAATTTCTAAGTAACTCTTGTATCTGTCCTCAAGAGTGTATGAAAAAATTGTTTGAAAACTTTTAGAAAGTGTGAGTGCGAAAAGTTGTTTTGTTTGTTTGAAAAGAGAGCAAGTACCCAGGAGAATCTACCTACCCTAAGGAATTAAGCTGTGTAAGAGTCCTTTAGATAGTGCTATCCCACCATTGAGAGGTAGGTAGCACCATCGTTGGAGGTGTTCGGGTCAATTCGATTATCGGGACAGTGTGGTCACCGAAGCAATGGTAGGACACCTTAGAAGTAACCCTAACGTCCTAGATCCTTTGTATCCGAGGCAACCGTTTCGAGGCAACTGGATCTTTTGGACAGAAGGGCGACCTCTAAGACATCCTATACTTGATGACCACGTTCGAGGCAACCAGTGAGGCGTACCCTAAGGGTGGCATGTGCTTTGTGTGTTGTTTTTCAGTCAAGGTTATCTTGTGCCTGTTATTTGTGAGCTACGGATTAATTTTATTTACATACATTCTTTCATGCATTGTTAACAGTTAGGAGTGCGGAAAATAAATTGCAGAAATGTAAATTCTAACTATTACAAGGCGCGGGTCTATACATCGCCAAAAACAAGAACCCGTTTTTGAAAAGTAAATGCAGAAAATTAAAGAAAGCAATAAAATCCTAATTACTATTACATCCTCTGTACAGATACATAAATATAATCAGAATAAATAAATACGCGCGAATGGAAATTTCATCGGGAACGTCCTAAAGGTTTTGACCCTTTTAAGAAAGAATTGAATTTTTTGTCCATTTTGTAATTAATGAAATTAAAACTAATAATCAAACTAATTAATTAATTAATTAAAAAATAAAAGTTTTTTTGTGTTTTTATGTTTTTTATGAAAATAAAATAAAAAGAATTGAAATTAAAAGTTAACCTAATTCTAAATTATGTTTATTTATTGTAAAGAAAAAGAGATTAAAATTGACCTAATTAAACTATTTTATTTGTTAGTATTTTATTTACAAAATAAGTTAATAAATAAAAATGTTTTTTTTTGGTTTTATTGTGAAAAATATTAATTGGTTAATTTTGGTGATAATAATAATAATTAAAAAAGTTAATAACTAAATTAGAAAATATAAAAAGGAAAAGAAAAAGAATAAACCAAGGGAGGGGGTCTGGGCCCAATATGGAGGTGGAAATTGGAATCTGAGGCCCATTTGCACAAAGCCATGTTTGGCTTCCTGATCAGGTGTGCCAGCATTGACTGGGGACTATTGTGGTCCTTCATCTTTTGTCATCAGATCTAGACTCAAGGACACATGGCAACTCAATGCTTGAGGGCATATGGTGGAACGCACTAGCAAGCCTGCACACAATTACATGAAGAAAAATATTATGGAAATTATGGGGGACATGGGATTCGAACCCAGGTCCCAGTGATTCACAGCCAGCACCTGTACCATTAGACCACTCATGCGCGTTTGTAAGCATAATGAGAAATAAACATTATATAAAATAAACACGTTGTATGCTGAAAAAAGAAAATTAGCGCGCCACTTTTTGAATGGTCCAGTCCCCTTCTTCCACGTACTCCATCTTCTACCTTTTCCTGCAAAATAAAGAACAAGATAGCGGGGGTTTTTAACCCCCACAAAGCAAAACTGCAGAAAATAGCGATTAGGCACTCAGTGTATATAAAAAAGGCGCGAGGTGTCCAATGTTTTCGTCTCACTCAGGCGGTTTCAACCATGTGCGTTTTGAGGTTTGATTTTACAGTATATGAAAAGCCCTAATTCAAAAGCTCTGAAACCCTAGAACTTAACAATGGTGATTTGCGTTTCAGGGGCTCTCAGAGCAATTGAACCCTACCATTAGCTTCCTGTGAGTTCTATGAACATGAAACAATCCACAAAACACATCAAACGCGCATGAATAATGATATGTAATTCAAAAAAATATGTGCAAACCGTACGACTATGGTGGACGATTCCTTGAGTGTTAGGGCTTGTTTATGATTGCAAATCGTTCCTGGGAGTGTTGGGAATGTGTTTGGACCAAGATAAGTGTTTGAATTGTACTGGAAGATTGAAAACAGTTTTTGGTTTTTCTTCCAATTTTTTGAATTTGGTTATGTCGTTTTAGAGAGTTCTAGGTCGTGCTTGAGCTCTGCAAGGCTTGCATATATGTGTATGAATGAGAATCAAATGACATTAGGAGCCTTAAACCATTGCAATGATGTTTTGAGATTCTTCATAACCACCATTAAAGGAACTTGTCATGTTTGTTCACATTTGAATTTTCATGCTTAATTCAGCTTGGCACGAATTTGGTAGGTGTATGATGACACATGAAAGCCATTCAAATCAAAAGATGTCATTGAATTAATTTTTTTTTGATTTCATTTGAATTTTATGGATTTAAAGTGAATTAAATCAAATAAAATTAAATAAAAATAGAAAAATTAATGTTTAATCTTGAAATTGATCATGGGACACGTGGGTGGCATGACAAGGCTGAATCAAGTGGAAAAAGTGGGCCCTTTTGTCAAAAATTGAAATTTCAAGGATAGTTGACTTTTGCCATTTCACAAAAATTTCCCAACTTCTCCAATGCATATCTTGCTCAATTTTGATCATATGAACATGTTCTTGGACATTTTGGAAAGGTCTTGAAGTCCTATAACCAATGCCTTTGGTCCCATGTCATTTTGATTTACCAATCTCAAGTTATGGTCTTTGACTTAAAGTGTCTTTTTGTTGACTTTTGAAAATGACCTATAATGTTGAAATTGATAACTTTTTGTGAGAGCATTTCTTGGACTTGGAATGTGAAGATGAGTTGTAGAAAATGTCATCCCCTTAAAAATGAGCATTGGATGGGATTTTTCTGATGAACCATGAAAAAGTTATGCCTTGGTCAAGTTACAGTTGACTTTTTAACTGTCCAAAAATAGAAACTTTTGACACCTTGATAATTTTTGAGCCATTCTTGTGAAATCATGATCAAGACTTGGTCAAATGATGATTGTGGCTTCAAAATAAGATGTTGACCAAAAATTTTGACTTTTGACTGCCAAATGACCATTTTACCCCTATAGTTGATTGTGAAGCAATTAGGGTTTTTGACTGTGCAACTTGACCTTGTGAGCCTTGAAACTTGACATGTAGGTGCTTGACAATGTATATGAGCATATGGGACTTGATTGAGCCTTTGAAAATCTCAACTTCCTTGAAGGAACCAAAACCCTAATTTGACTGGCTTAGGAGAGTGTTTGAACTGTGCAACCTTTGAGTAGACTTGAGCAAGTTGAGATGATACTTGTCAAAACTTTGAAGAATATGGGAGGGCAAATTTTGGGGTACAACACCTACATGTTGCCTTCAATGACCATTACGTCCCTTTCGAACTGACCCTTACAACTCCAACGACGGTGTTACCTACTTCATAATAGTAGGATAGCACTGTCTAAAGGAAATAAGAACAGAAACAATCCTTTTCGAGTAGGTAGATGCTAGTAGGTAATTGCTCAAAAACAAACTTTTTCACACTTACACTTTTACAAACAAAGTTTTCAAAAACACTTTGTAACACTCTTGAAGACAGAAGCAAGAGTTAAAACAAAGTCAAACAAAACTTTTCAAAACACACAAACATGGAAGAAATTTTAAAATGATGAGCAAGTACCTAAGAGCTCGTAGAAAACTACGGATAGTAAGGGTGCTAATACCTTCCCTTTCTAAAATCTACCCCCCGTACTCAAAATCTTGAAAAAAGTAATTTTTCAGTGCTTTTTTCCTTTCCAGTTGGATAAAATAAAATTTGGTGGTGACTCTTGCTTACCGCGACATTTTGCAAACAAAAATGCAAACCAGTGTTAAACAGTCGGTTCTGCCACCGTATCACACACATGGCTTCTCTCCATGATCTATGAGGTTGTGCTTCCTAGGGTTTTATCCTACAAACACTCCTATCAAATTTGGGATCAGATTCACAAACATTTTAATGCTCTCATGAGAGCTAGGGTTCATCAGCTTCGTTCTGAATTGAAGATTACAAAGAAGGAAAATCACTCATTTTCTGAATATGTCTTACGCATTCGTGTGATTGCAGATGCACTCCTTTCCATTGGGATCCTATTTCTGAAAGGGATCAAATTGATGAGTTACTTTAGGGACTTCTATAGGAATACAATCTGTTTGCTATGATGGTTTATTGCAAAATTGAATCATCAATGCTCTATGACATTGAAGCACTTATATATGTCCAAGAAGCTCAGCTAGACAAGTATCGCCAAGAAATCTCGCTCACGAATGCCACTACTAATTGCACTCACTGATGATAACTCAAGCTCTAGAACCCCCAGAGGTGGATTTCAACAGTCCAAAGGCAGAGGAAACACAAAAGGTAGGGGTCGTAGCAAAGTTTGTGCAAATTACACTTCTGGGAACATACCTACTTGTCAACTGTGTGGTAAGTATGGGCACTCTATGATTGATTATTGGCATCGTTATGATGAATCATTTGAACATTCACAACCAAGAACTCAGTCCAATTCTCAAGCTGCAATTGCTAAAGAAGAGTAGAAGAATCAGCCATCAAGCTCAACACAACCTTCAACATTCTTGACACATCAGGAGAAGTTCAACATACCAATCAATCTTGAATCACATGCTTGGTTTGCAAATTCAGGTGTCTCTCATCACCTAAGCTCTAATCACTTTTACTTTCACCACTCACAACCCTACCTAGGCACAAATGATGTTTTGGTAGGTAATGGTCAAGGATTAAAGATTAAGTCAATTGGCTCAGCAAATATTGCATAACACACTACATCCTACTCTCACTTGTCATTGAATAATCTTCTGTATGTACCTAGTATAACTCGTAATTTAATTTTTGTGTCTAAGTTTGCCAAAGATAACAATGTATTTTTTAAGTTCCACTCTAATCATTGTTTTGTTAAATCCCGGGCATCTAAGGAGGTGCTCTTAGAAGGATTCCTTGATGCTAGTGTATTGTATTTCTTTCACAACCTGCCCATGGAGTCTTCTTTTTGGCCAACTGCTAATTCTGCTAGTATTTCTTTCAATAAACAAACCATAAAAGTTTTCCCTTCAAGCTTAAATAAACTTTTCTTTGGCACACTAGACTATGTCATGCAAATGCTATAGTTGTTAAATTTGTGCTAAATATGTGTAAAATTTCCTTTAGTAATAAAGATAGTGTTAAATTTTGTAGCTCTTGTTGTTTAGGCAAATCTCATAGACTTTATGCACCTTTGACTCATACTGTTTATACCTTTCCCTTTGAACTCATTCATACATACTTGTGGGGACCTTCCCCTACTCCTTCTAGTCAAGGATATTCATACTATATAGCCTTTGTAGCTATATTCACTAAATAAATTTGGGTATACTTTCTAAAACAAAAGTATGAGGCTCTAGGATTTTTTAAACAATTTCTAGCTTTTGTCAAAACCGAGTTTCAAACCACAATTAAAGTTGTCCAATCAGATTTTGGGGGAGAATTTAGACCTTTACCAAATATCTAAATGAGTTAGGCATAGTTCATAGATTAACATGTCCATACACCTCCCATCAAAATGGAATTATAGAGAGAAAACATAGAAATATTGTGGAAATGGGATTGCCACTCTTAGCCTATGTTATTCTTCCTATAGAATATTAGGATAATAGTTTTACTGTTGTTGTCCATCTAATAAACAAAATGCCTACACCCACCTTACCGAAGTCTACATCTCCCTATCATTCCCTCTATAACCACATACCTGACTATACCCTACTAAGAACCTTTAGGTGTCCCTGATTCCCTCATTTGAGACCCTATAATAGAACAAACTCCAACTAAGGAGCTCTAAGTGTGTGTACCTTGGAATATATCCACATCATAAAGGGTATAAGTGTCTAAGTAGAGAATGAAAGATATATATATTTCTAAGGATGTTGTCTTTAATGAGAAAAAAATTCCTTATTCTAGTATGAGTCAACACATCACTGAGGAGACCTCAAAAAGTAATGAAAAATATTTACCCTTTCCTTTTATCACATACCCTCTGACAAGTCAGCCTATACCTGTCAATAGTGGCAATAGACTGCCCAGTGATGCTCATTCTGCACACTTTGTATCCACTAATTCTATTAGTATAGGACATGTCAACATCAACTCTGAGGCATCTGCTCAAGCTTCTCAGCAAACCTCACATGTCCCTAGCTCATCACTATCCATCAGTCCTAATATGCAGGATAATACTTCTCAGCCAAAAGCAACTACAAACACTACTCCTCAAACCATAACCACACACTCTTCTCCTCCTCTAACTCATTCCTCACCAAATAATAACTCACATTCTATCCACAATGAGAGTCATCCTTCTTCTACCAATAATCACAACACAGAGAGGCAAAACATGCAATTTAAAACCTAAAACCTTCCTGACTTACACTAAACCAATAAGAGTCAAACAAGCATTAGCTCAAATAAAATGGTTAGAAGTTGTGGAAAAATAGTATGATGCTCTTGTATCCAATAACACTTGGACCCTTACCACACTCCCTTTCCACAGAGAAGTTATAGGTAGTAAATGAGTGTTCAAGATTAAGGAAAACTCTTAGAACCTTGAACAAGTACAAGACCAGGTTAACGGCCCAACTTTAACCAATAATATGGCTTTGATTACCATGATACCTTTTCCCCTGTAGCTAAGCCAGCCACAATAAAAGTTATTCTTACCTTGATCTTAATCTACAAATGGGAAATTCAACAAGTTGACATTAACAATGTTTTTCTCAATTGAACACTTCAAGAGGAAGTGTATATGCAGAACCCCCCCCCCCCCCCCCCCAAGATTTGAGCATGAGAATAAGGCTCTTGTGTGCAGACTGAATATGGCACTATATGGTCTTAAACAGGCGCCTAGATCATGGTATGAAAAACTTCATCAAACCTTGATTCACTTTGGATTCATAGCAAGTAAATATGACCATTCATTGTTTACATACAATCACCAAGGTATTACACTTTATACACTTGTCTATGTAGATGACATTCTTATAACAAGGTCTTCCTCTTTTCTAATTCATAAGTTGATCAACAAACTCCATGATCAATTTTCTCTCAAGAAACTTGGGAGACCTAAATACTTTATTGGTTTAGAGGTTAAATATCAACCAAATGGCTCTATCTATCTCACTTAGACAAAATACACCAGAGATCTTCTTAGCAAAGTCAACATGGAAACTGTAAATGGAGTTCCTTCCCATATGCTTAGCCAATGCAAACCTAGCAAGTTTAGTAGTGATTGTATGCAGGGTCCTCTTCAACACATATCTATTGTAGGTGCCTTACAATATGTCACTCTCACAAGACCATGAATTGCTTATAGTGTCAATAAAGCATTTTTGGTTCATGGCTAATCCTCTTGATAGTCATTGGAGCATAGTAAAAAGGATACTTAGGTATCTCAGTGGCACTTCTACCCTTGGCTTGCTGCTTTCTCCTGCTAACCCTAACCAAGAGTTTTCCTTGAGGGCATATAGTGACTCTGACCGGGCAAATGATCCAGATGACATAAGATCTACATCTGGCGCATGTATCTTCATTGGTCCCAACCTGATTTCCTGGAGCTCAAAGAAGCAAACTTTAGTAGCCAGATCAACTACAGAAGCAGAATATAGAGCTTCAGCACACACCACATATGCGTTGCTTTGGTTAGAATCCCTACTAGCTGTGTTAAAAGTCAGGCATTTCTCACCAACTCTTCTTTGTGACAAATTAAGTGTTGTTTTATTGTCTCATAATCCCATATTGCATGCTAAGACAAAGCATATTGAACTTGATATATATTTGTTAGAGAAAGAGCTATGGCACACAAGCTTAAAATTCACCATGTCCCTGGTTATGCTCAGCTGACAGACATCATGACTAAACGTCTTTCAAGTGCAGTATTTCCAGACTTTAGGAACAAGTTCAAAGTGGTGTTGCTTCCGGCACACTGATCTTGTGGGAGAGTATTAAATATAAATGTACTAGTTATTGATCTTTGGTTATTCTACTCTTTAATTGTGTAATGCTATTGGTTATATGAGGTAGTTATACTAGTTGTATTTTCTGTTAGGCAATGTAACTGATTTACTCTTAACCCATATAAAAGGGGATTCATATAATTATTTCTATTATGATGATGAATGAAAAAACTGCAGGGTAGTTTATACTTCAATAACTAGAGTCTATTAATTTAAAGAATCCATCATTTCTATATACGTATTTGATTAAAAATAATAATTTTTTTATTTAATATAATTTAATTGTTATAAAATTTTATAAAATTATATTTAGTTAAAATTTAGACATGATAAATTTTGAATCAGGTATAATAGTTCACCTTAGATACCTCAAAGACAGTCGTGAGAATGAGAAAACATATTAAAAAAATCAAATCTAATGCGAGCTATTCATCATTTATATTTATAATTCAAATTCAATTTTACGTTAAATGATGTATTAGAAAAAAAATCATATAGCAGAGTTTAAGAAAAATTTATAAAGAGTAACACATTTTTATAAAAAATGTGTTAGATGTAATATAAAAATCTAATAAAAACATAGAGAAAAAACATAAAGGTAAAAAAGATGAGATAAATATGAGAAAAGGTGGGTAGTTATTCCTCAAAATATACAAAATCATTATCTTTTTCATATTCATCCTGATTTTTGAAATAAAATTTCTTTCATGGTTAGTGTATGTGCATTTTAAATAGGGATGACAACGAGGTGAATTTAAGTATAATCAGACTCACATCTATTATTTAGATTCAGACTCATCTATGTCTTCAAATTCGAGCAGAACTATTATTTGTTCTTCTGTCCTTGTCTCCAATAAGAAATGAGTTTTTCCGCATCCGTTCCACACTCGTCTGAATAAAATTTTATTTTTTTTAAATATATATTTCTTTTAATAAAAATAAAAATTAATAATTAAACTAAATAATTAATTGTTTTTTTAAAACCATTATTTATATTTGATATTTTTATTTAAATTATATTTTCAAGTAAAATAAACAATAATTTTAATAAATATGATATTATAACATTAAAAAGTTTCACCGCATCTGCACCCGCCTCCGATTAAACTGAATTTTCTCCATTAATTTTAAAGTGGAGGTCACTGAATCCCGAAGAGAACGGATTTATATATCATGCCTAATTTTAAGGAGCTTTATAAACGCAACCAAAAGTAGAGTGTAACTACACATGTGAAAAATCTTGGACTTGAGATTAAGTCGACGATTTTAGGGAAGATATTATTTTCTCTCATGTGCTAGCAAATTGCAAAGTAGAATTCCATTCCAATTATAGAATTAGGTGTTACCTAGAGAGGAGTGTTTATAGCGGCATAAATACGTTGCCTAAGAAAAGGAATAAAACTTCTATCCAAAAGAAGAAAAATAAAGGAATAACGTAATTTACCATAAAAATTAAAGAAAGAAACAACAAATCCTTACGGCAAAGACAAGTCTATGAGTAATAATTTATGTACTCACTCAACCATATATACACATAATATATATAATATCGACTTAACTTATCTCGCATGTAAGAATATATATGACGATTTTTTAATATAAAATCCATGTGGAAATTGGGCTAGTAGCTTCATATGAATAAGGATTTGGAGTGAAAATTTTGTCTTCTACTTCAATAATTTTTCAAAAATATCAATTTTACCTCTTAATATTTTTAACTAATTTACTATTTTTTTTATTATTATTTATCTAAAAATTAGAATTTTACACCCCTACATTTACGTTTCGGAATATTTAAAAAAATCTTCCATTACATATTATAATAAACCGAAACACTTTTCAAAACTGTGACTTAAAATAACAAAATTGTTTCTTTTAAAAAAATTATCATACTGAAACACTTATTGAAAGTATTTCAGATGGGTGTAATATTGAGACACCGGAACATTTTTTGAAAATATTCCAATTAAAAAAATTGCTAAACGAATTTCAACAACGTTAAACACCGTGACCTAAAGTAACAAAACTATTTCTTTTAAAAAAATATCATACCGGAACACTTATTGAAAGTATTCTGGTTAAGTGTATTATTAAGACATCGGAACACTTTTTGAAAGTGTTTTGGTTTAAAAAAATTGATAAAGGAGTTTCAGCAACAGTTCAAAACTGTAGTCGAAAGTAACGAGACTTTTAAAAAAAAAATATCAAACACTTCTTGGAAGTGTTACGATTGGTTGTATTATATTGACACCGAAAGACTTTTTGAAAATATTCCGATTATAAAAGTTGCTAAATGATTTTCAACAATGGCTTTAAAGTGTTCTCTGTATTGTTTAGGCCACTGTTTTAACCTGTTGTCAAAACTAATTTAGTAAAAAAAGTTTCTATCATGAACACTTTTATAAAGATGTTCAGTTTTTATGATATACTCAACCGGAACACTTTAAAAATTGATCTGATATGACATTTTTTTTTAATTTTGAAAAATGTCCAACCAAAACACTTTTAAAAATTGATGCAATATGATACTTTTTTAAATTTTGAAAATTATCCAACCGAAACATTTCTAAAAAGTGTTTCGGTATAAATTTATTTACCTGAATACCTTCAAAAAGTGTTTTGGTATGACAATTTTTTTATAGGAATACTTTCAAAAAGTGTTTCGGTATGTATTTTTATAAATCGGACTTTGAAAATGTGTTTCGATTTATGTATTTTTGAGTGTTCCGAAAGCTTTTCTAAAATGTGAGAAAAAAGTGAAATTTTTCAAACTATGAACTATTAATACAAAGATATTTCGATTCAAAAAAAAATCCGTATAGGAGTATGAGTATAATTATAGGCGTGCAAGGTTAAATTTTCGTTTGGAGTATATGGTAATAGGAGAAAGGACTCTTTTGGTTTAGTTGTTATTAGAATTCTGAGGGTAGGAAGAAGAATGAGATAAATATCCTTATAAATTTAGAAATATATCTTCAGATGTACTCATTTATATCAAACTAATTTGTAATTAAGCAACACTCTCATTTTACTATAATTTAGTTCGAAAATACATCTTTATAATAAATATGGATATACACTTCCGTAAACGCTCTTTAGGTAGTGAATTTTGACATTTATTTTTGAAATACACTGATGTAATAAGTCATGTATTATAACTATACTATCATAATAATTTTTTTATCAATTAAATCATCTACTGATCTAATAAGATGAAAATGCCATATATAAATTAATCAATCATAAATCCATAATACAACCAAAATAACAAATTATGAATGATAATATTATCCATAAGTTGTAATACAAATACTATCCTACTGGGTATATCATACCCTTTGTGTTCCTTCGTTGTCTCATGTATTGCAATATCGCTTGTGTTTCAGATAGAATTGCATCTACAATGGCCCTCCTTGAAGTGCCTTTCAGAAAGTCTCATCTCTCTATATTTACTCGTGCAATGTCCATAATACGATGACATGATGGTTACATATCAACGACATAATTTGTTCTAGCATGTTCCTCCTCTAATATCTCCTGATGAGCTGTCCTAGGTGGATCTTCTAGAACATCTAGTATCATGTAAAGATATGACACTCTAAAATACCACAAGATGTAGTTGAATGTACTGCTCCATTTTCTAGGAGCTATGACACCTTATGCTTCAACTGGTACTAAATGATTAAGAAATCTCCATGCATGGTGTGTATATATATATATATATATATATATATATATATATATATATATATATATATATATATATATATATATATATATATATATATATATATATATATATATATATATATATATATATATATATATATATATATATATAATGGGTATAACGGTAGGAGCAGGAACGAAGGTTCTCTGAGAACAACCTGCATATATCGGAATTGGCACATAACTCGCTTGGAATGATGTGGATACATTAGACACGATCCACAAGCTAATCATATATAGTAGAAGGCTATGTAATCCAAGGGACGCGTCTCACAGTGATCGCCGTACGACCAAAAGCGTATATCATTTCTTGTTTTGCAGTCAAGATACACTTTAAAGGGCTCAGCCAACTGATTTTCTCTGAGCAGGAAGAATACACAAGCACCTGGCATATCCTAGGTGTAGTCATCAACAAATGATCAGCCGGAGATGCATGGAAGATGCTAGAGGAACCATTCTTAAAAATGGTAAGCACAAATGTTATGAAAATGGTACAACAATAGTAAATGATGCAAATATATTACTGTAAACAACGTGCAACTAGTTGTCATCTATTTTCTCTTCCAATGACAATCTTTAGCTAACATGAATCCGCTCAAAGTCAATTAAGTATCTAAGATAAACCACATCGACATAATAGACACTCTTATCCACAAATATAGATGTGCCAACCAAGTACATGAAGTATGACCTTAATGCACATGCTAGGGGTGAGCAATGGACGGGTTGGGAAGGGTTTTTAATAACCATAACCATGTCTTAAATTTTGACCGGGTTATTTTAATGACCCTAGCCCGTACTAAACCCGAAAAAGCCCGATAATTTATAAGTCAGTTTAGATCGGGTTAATGTAAGACGGTATTGGGTTATGAAATTTATTGACTTATTATATAATTTTAAAATTTTCATTTAAATAATAAATATGAATAAAATGGTATTAGCATGAATATAAAACAATGAAGACACATAAAGTCAATCTTTTTAAATAAAAAATATGATGGAATTCTACTTATAAACTTACAGTATGTCATTTATATGTCATCACCCTTTTATTTTCACTCCCAACATTGCCAAAAATCCTGACAAAAGCAACATCACTAATCCAGATTTATAAAAATATTCTAACTTATAGGATCATGCCAAAATAAATCATTGACCCAAATACATTTAATTTATGAATTCACCATAACATATGTTAGGAATCAAAATCAAAATTTCTGAAAATAACAAACATGATGAAATTATATTTATAAACCATTCTAAAACATAATATAAAAATGCAAAATTTATTCTTAAAGATAACATTAATATTGCAGAGCAACTGCTTGTTTCATCCTTCATGAGTTCATAAACTAATGATCAATGATTGTGGTTTCTTGTTTGTCATTTTCTCCTTGTGACTCCACAACCTTATTGTGAACATCTATAAAAAACAATGAATTAGTTTAAAGTATAAGAAAATTTAAATTAATTAATCATAAAAAGATTTAAAAACTCACCATGAATTATCTTCTCAGTATTCTCAAAATGATCAAAATTTTCGTCGAATTTGAAGCCAAAAGGATATAACCAATTCTAAGTGCAAATGAGTGATTCAATCATTTTAGGAGACAAAGAACTACGATAAACATCAAGAACATGTACGCTGGTGCTGAAGCATGACTCAGAAGCCACTGTAGAAACTTGAACGTCAAATATATCACGAGCAATGGCAGAAAGAACTCTGAATTTTGAAGAATTGATCTTCCACCAATCCAAAATGTTGAAGTCAACATTCTCATCCCCATCTAGTATATCTTCTGCTAATTATATCTCAAGTTCTGATTTATCTAGATGAGTTTTGGCTATTTTCTGTTTTTTCCAAGCTTGTAGCTTGCTCTCCACAACAACTTTGATACCATCCTCTTTAAGTTTCTCATTTGGTGCAACATTTTTGGATGAAACTTGACCAGTCTCACTTTCCTTATGTTCAGAAATCCTTTTAGAATAAAACATATATAATTTTACCAATGTATCTTTAACCAAAATAGTCATTTCGTCTGCCAACTCTTTAGTATATATGTCCTCTAAGTTCCAAGTATTACAATCAAGTTTATACCGAGGATCCAACACAGCAGCCACAAACAACAAAGGATTAAACTTTTCAGGATTTCCCCAATATTTATCAAACTTGGATCTCATTGAACATGCTATTGAACGCAAGATTTCAGATTCACTACGACTCACCAAAATTAACTCGGACTGTATCGATGCAATTTCTTGAAAGCATTTAATTGTTGTCACATGTAAAGAGTTGGAGAAAGTTAAAGTCACATCATAGAAAATTTCCAATAACTGAAGCAATTTCCTTGCATGTCCCCAATCAAAATGTGTTGGTGGATCTTCCTTCTTTTTTTCTTTATCATCAGCATGTAACCATTTTTGAAACTATGATTCTCGATAATATAGTCTATCAAAATCTTTTTCAATTTTCTCAGCATGTTCCAACATTAAGTAAGTTGAATTCTATCTTGTTGAAACATGTAACGCCCGTAATTTAATTAATTATTTAATTAAATTATTTTTGGAATATTTGAGAAGTTGTGTTGTGGTTAATTGGATTTAAATTATTTTATTAAGTGGAGAAATAATATTAGAAGTATAATATTATTGATGTGGGCTTGCTTTAAAGGAATAGAAGTAATAAGGGGGTGTATTAGTTTTGAGCCCATTAAATAAAGAATAATAGGTTATTTTATTATTGTTAGAAAGAATAGAAAAGAAGAGGCAGTAGAAGAATAAGGATTAAGAATAAGAACGTGAAGCTGCTGGAAAAGGAAGAAAAACGGCAGAATAAGGATTCGACCGGAAGATTATAGAGCGACCTTCAATCCAAGGTAAGGGTGGGGTTCTGACTCTATAATTGGGTTCATGATGATTGGTATGTGGGGTTAGGGATGGTTGTTGTCTTGTTCATGAATTGAATGTATGTGATGTTGTATGATGAAAAATTGATGAATTATAGATGAATAATGATGTCCCGATGCGGTTTAATTGATGTAGAATTATAGGGTAATCGTAAGTGATGATTATCTATGATTAAATCAAGTTTTTAGGGCTTAAAATATGAAACCCGTAGTGAAAACACAGAGAAAATCGCAGAATTTATGTAGGATGTAACAGGATGCGTCGACCTCAAACATGATGTGTCGATACAAGAAGGTTGAGAGACTCAGGATGAGTCGACATGAAGAGGTTTTGCGTTAATACATGAGTGCTTTTAGACTTAGGATGATTCGATCCATAGGATGCATGTGTCGATACATACTGTGTGTTAGACTCAGGATGAGTCGATCCAAGAGAGGATGTGTCGACTCATGTTGTGAGTTTATTGCAGTATGTGTCGATCCAAGGAGTTTTGCGTCGACCCATATTGTCTGATTTTTGGCAGATTCAATTTGAAAATGCTGTAACTTGAGTTTTAGGATGTCATTTGAGATGCCGTTCGAAGCGTTGAATAGCTAACGCGGTGAGCTTTGATTCTTGAGGATTAAATGAAGAGTAGGAAGGATAACCCTAGTAATCCCAATTAGGACTAGAGTTAATTCCCGCGTTAATCGTTATGTTGGTTTTGTGCAGAATGATGAGGATGAAATGTTTATAGGCTGCTGTTTGATTTGTAACAGTAGGAGTAATGATAGTAATGATCTAAGATTACAGAATAGCAATATGAGTTACTGTAGTATTAATGTACAACTGAGTTGTCGATGATATGTTATTAATAATGTTGTGTTGATAATTTATGATGAATAAATGATGTTTGATAAATTATTATGACGATATGAGATGTTGATGAAGAGATGTTGAGATGCTTTAAGATGTAGGACTTTGGCCAACGATGGTGTCGTATTGAAATGTCGTTAATTTTGGTGTTGTTATGACATTCATTATTGTGTCGCATACATTGCATTTTGAGATGGAGCGTATGCTCGTTGAGATGGCCTGTATTGGCGAATATTGAGATGAAGGCTTATGCCTTGTTGATGCCTCTATTAATTGGCAATTTTTGAGATGGGAGTTCTGCTCCAATGGTACCACATGCATTTGCATAGTCTTGAGTTGCATAAAGAAGCGTGTATTGATGTTGTGAATGTGTCTTATTGTTGTGATTATTAGTGATTATGAGATGAGAAGTGGTGATGTTATATGATCTAATTTAATATATTAATTATCATACGCTTTATTATATTGTTAGATATCTCACCCTTTCTATTTGAATGTTGTCCTTATGTTGGTAACGTGCAGGTAATCGAGAGTGAAGGCTGTATACCTTCGATAGTTCGAGTCGGTGTCATTGCTCTGATATGTAAAACTCGGGGGGATGAACGCTTGTTACTTTTGATTGTTGATTATTCTGTCGTTGAACTTTAAGTTGATTATTATTAAGTATTTGTTGGTTTGAAGTTGTTGTATTGATGATAAATATGTTATTAAGATTTCCACTGCGTATATGTTGAGTTATTTAATTAAAGATGTTATGATGATGGTTCATCCGATGTTTTAAAAGTGTTATATATCCACGATGAATGCAATGAATTTTGATAGAAGAATTTGTGGCATCCTGATTCGTTTGCATGAATGATTTTTATAACTCTGATTTAATTATATAATTTGTCGGAGTAGAATTGAGGTGTCACAAAACATCTAAGCACACAAGACTTTGAGAATTTATCATTTCTTCATCAACATATTCTTTAAATCTTTTAAACCTTTGGGGAGAAGATTTACATACTGCACAACATTCCTAATGCTTTCAACAGAAGAATCTTATTCCTTTATGCCATCATTAACTACCAAATTTAGAATGTGAGCACAACATCTCATATGCATATATTTTCCACCGCACACTAGCCCCCCTCTAGCATCTAGTTTCTTTTGAAGGTAAGAAATAGCCACATCATTTGAGCTAGCATTATCAATTGTTATTGTGAATACACTGTCAATGCCCTATTCTCTTAAAAATCTTTCAATCTCTCTTCCAATGATCTCACCCTTATGGTTTTCAATTAAGCTAAAGTTCAAAATTCTTTTCTGATATTTCCACTCTTCATCAATAAAATGGGATGTTAAAGACATGTAGGAAATATTTTGGTTTGAAGTCCAACAATTGGTAGTCAAACAAACACGCATGTTAGACTTCATAAACCAAATCTTTAACTTTTTCCTCTCATATAAAAATAATTGGTAGCAATCTCTTTCAATTGTGAACCTAGATGGTACAGTAAGTCGAGGCTCTAATCGGATCACAAGTTTATGGAATCCTCTCCCTTCTACAACCTTAAAAGGAATTTCATCACAAATAACAAATTCAGATAAGGCTCTCATACAATCCTCCAAATTATACTCAACATTTGTTGTCACTAAATCACCCTCTTCATTAATCTTTGGCATGCACCCGTGAAGTGTCGCTTTCTTACCCACTTTATTGAATATCCATTAATGAGACCTGTGCAAGTGCTTGTTCAAAGAATTAGTGCCATGTCTAATAGGATCGCAACTATATATTACACGACAATGGTTACATTGACCTTATATTCACCTCTAGTTTCAGACAATGGTAGTTTTGTGAAATAACTCCAAACAATTTATTTCCTTTTTTTCCTACCCTCATCAATCTCATTTTTCTCATCCTCTCCCTTATCTTGACTTACTGTTGCAGCCCTTATTTCACAATCCTAATGCTCATGATTCATGTTCATAGGAGGGCTTGGATTAGAAGTTTCCATGGCTACTGATGTAGGCACTTTACCTTCCATTTTTTTAACACTATACCTAAATAATAAACATGAAAAAATGGTCTAAAGGATTCAGACTTAAACATCCAAATGGGAAAATAAATCATGCTTGCATACACAAAAAGAGATTTTTCTATTTGATTTAAAAAAAAATAAAGTTGAAGAATTGTAGGCTACGTTGGATTTTTCCATGAATGGATAAAAAATATACAATTACAAATTATAAATATAATTGGAATCAAATAGATATAAAAGAAGATACACTTACTTGATTTCAAAAGGAAACTATTGATTGAAACCCAAACAAAGATAACAAGAAGCCACAATATGATGATAAAGTCAAAAGAAAACAAAATAAATTTTAGAGTTGTTGAGAAGAATAGGAAGATGGAAGAAGATGAAATGTTGGTGGAAATAAATAAGAATAGTATGTCGTGAGAGAAGTGTAAAAGTTGGAATGAGAAAGAGTGTAAGATAAGTGTGAAAGTTGGAAGTGTGAAGATGTGAAGTTAGTGAGTACATGTATTAAATTATGAAGTGGGAAGTGGAAAAGTTTATTGGAAATTTAGAATAATATACCACTAAATTAAATAGTACCACATGTGCATTAATAATATTATGACGGGTTGGGTAACCCGCCGGTCAACCCGAACCCGTCTCAACCCGATACAAGGTTCATTTTTGGACTGTCCTTTTTTCCATTTTTTGCATGAGACGTGAAAAATACTAACCCGAAACCATTGGGTTAGGACGGGTCGTCGGTTTGGGTTGGGTTTTGCTCACCCCTAGCACATCTTATGTCATTTTGGAGTGGCTAAT
Organism: Vicia faba; assembly: GCA_948472305.1. NCBI lineage: Eukaryota > Viridiplantae > Streptophyta > Magnoliopsida > Fabales > Fabaceae > Vicia > Vicia faba. The sequence continues at coordinate 759,732,944 of OX451736.1, read as the reverse complement.
AATATTCCCTCAATCAGAAGATGTAGCAGGAATGACACGTCATCCAGTGTAATGAACATCTCACTATGCGGAAGATGAAAAGATGAGATACTAGATTGTCATCTCTTAACAAGAACTAACAACATATCATGGTTAATATTAGTATAATCGGTCATGCATAAATCTCGCAGCTCATATAACTACATGGCATCATGAAATCACTGTTCTTCATGCTGCTTCACCGTTGCAATCTTCCTATCATGATTGATGCATTTTAAAGCATCATAATGCTGCAAAAAAATACATCCCCGTCTGAAAGTTCGAATATTATAACAAATTTGTTTCAAATAATAAATACACATAAATATTACCTCTTCGTCCTACATGTGTCTGACATCATGGTCAGCATACAGAGACAACAATGATGTCTCATACGGGCCTCCTGCAAATTTCTCAGAAACAACTGCATTGACAACATGTACATGAAGGTGGGGCTTCTAGGGAAGTATCAAGTGACATTTGTCTTTGAGAAGACGAAATCAGAGATACCTAATTCTCAAAAGACGCTTCTACATCAATTCGACTTGTTCTAATTTTTTTAATTCTATTTTCCATTTTTTTAATTCAGACATGCACTATTTTTTGTTACTATGTATCGATACAAATTTTAATTAGTAATGCTAAAAAAACTAAAGTAAAACACTAAAATATCGAATTTTACGCAATAGGAGTATATGCTTATCTAGATTTTGTAAATTTGAGTATTTATCGATTTTAGTTAATAAGCTATGGTCATGCTAACGAGTGTTTCAAGTGGCACTGTTTAAGGATTCTTAATATAGAATTTTTTTATATAAATTAATTATTTTAATTTGCAATGCATTGAATATTTTTTTTCAAGAAAACATACTTTTTATTTTTTAGAAAAGTCAATTTTTTTTTAATTTTTAATGCATTGAATACAAGTATTTAATAAATAAAATATACACTCTCTTGTCATTATTATAAGCAAAAAAATCTTCAATTCCTGGTCACTATTATAAGTAAAAGTTACTTTTTACTAAATCATTTAATACTATAATTTCTAATATATCCTTCTATTTGATTTTCCAATATTTCATTAAATTTAATAAAGAGGACATTATAGTAAATTTAATCAATATTTTGTATCAAATATATAAAATTAATTACACTTGATTGAATTTCTTAATAATCGTGAAAACAGTTTTTTTTTACTTATAAATGTGATCGGATAATGTATCTTTTTTAACTCTTAACGAGTGTTCCGAAGATACTCATTAATCTTTAAAAAAAAATATAGCAATTTCTGAATAATTGATATACTTATGCATAAATTGTATAACACCGTCCCGACAATCATAATCTATTAAATGACTTGTTATGAAGTGTTTTTGTTATGGAAAACTCATTATTAACAAATTAGGTGTCGTTGAATATGAATAACATAATTTGTGGTTCTTAAATCACAACGTTAAGAGGGGTGGTTTTAGGATTAATTTTTTTAAAATTTAAAATCACTTCTCTGAATTGTTATTTCAATAAGTGATTTTACATATATTTTTAGTTTTTTCCTTTCCTTTTCATTCCAATAAGTGATTTCACATATATTTTTAGTTTTTTCCTTTGTGATTTCATCGTTTTAGTGCGAAGTTGTGTTGATCGTCGTCTTATTGCAGCGTTATTTTGGTTTTCTGTCTTTGATGTAGTGTTTGTTCAATCCAGACTGCCAAATTAGTTTCGACTCAGTGCATATTCAATCAATAAGTTTCACGTTCTCAACATTGCAGACTCGGAGACATGCATATTCAGAGCATTTTAATTTTGTCATATTTGTAGACTTTATCATATTGTAAACATTTTGACATTATATAGTATTAACACGGGTGTTCTGAGTTTGTTTATAATTTTTTTAATCTATAATGATATTATTCGATTTATTTTATCAATTTAAATAATTGAATGTCGTTTTTAGTAAAAACAAAAAATTTTACAATGTTAAGAGAATTAATAGAAAAACCAATTTTTAATAGCTCTTGATAACGAAACATTTTAAGAGCATATATAAATACAAAATAATTAAATTGAAAGATGTTAACAACAGCGACTAAAAGGGTCTAATAATGGAAACAACCGTTGAGAAAGAAAAATTGAAAAATATACGCAACATCTAAATAAATCATTAAATTCTAAACTAACACAAGAATATTCCAAAATAAATCCATAAATAATCAATAAATAATTTTGGAATTAAAATGAACATTTTAGAAAGTTGAATAGTAGAATTAGGGGATGCACGTGGTCACATGGAATGTGTATGTATTTAGAATGTGGGGTTTTGCCAGTTAAGCAATGTCTGTATCATTTCATTTTCAACATTTTTTTTCAATTTAAAAAAATAGCTGGACTCAAAGAAGAATAACTTTTTATAAATTTGGCTTCTCATTATCTCATGTTTGAAAATATATAAATTTAATTAATCTCTTTTTTGAGATTGAATTTTGTTTGGACTTTTGTGAAATTATTATGTGTGACCTGTCACCGAATTTTCTCATATAAGTGGTGGAAACCCTGTCACTGAAATTGGTGTATACTGTAAAGTACTACTACATCTTACCCATCATAATCATGCATATTGAATAATGTTCTTTTTCTTGCTTACTTGGATATTTTGCATTTCCTTAGTGCTATGTGGTGGTTGAAGTTGTTTGTATTTGTTTTTTCTTAATGGTCAAGAGTCGACTTGTAATGTAATTACTCAGGGCTGCTTCTCGCTTTTCAGAGGTCAGAGACAAAAATAAATAGACCTCTAAAATTTTTTGATATTTTATTCGCTTACAAAATAATTTTTTTTTTGAAGACAAGATTAAAAAAATATAAACTTTAATATTATAAAGTTTTTCAATACAAATATATATATATATATAATAAGATCACAAATTAATTATGTTGGTTAATATTAGATGCACGTAATGAACGAAGTGTTTCTACTGCCATTTAATCTCCCAACGCTAAGATTAAATTGATGGGTTACAATACAAATGACAAATTGTTAATAAATTTTGCTAATAGATATATATATTTTATTATTTCAGTATTATAACTTTAAAAGTACAACTCTTAAAATTGAGGCCTCCATTATTTTGAGGTCCTGTGGATCTGTTTGTCCTGACTTAGAGTCGGTCTTGTAATTACTAAGGCAAAACAAAAATTATATTGGTTTTATTTTAAGTTTGTTATAATGAAAATCGTATTAAAATATAAATGTAGTACAAAATTATAATTAATTGTGTTAGAATAATGGATAAATAAAGAATTAAAAAATAAAAATAAAAGACAATGAATACAGTCAATCTCTATTAACTTAACTCAACTCAACCGATATCTATCTTTACGATTATAGAATATTTATAGATTCTTTATTATTTTTTTTCTTATGAATTAAAATTACACTCTAACTATATATATATATATATATATATATATATATATATATATATATATATATATATATATATATATATATATGATTCAATTTACAATAATACTTCTGAAGTCCTTGCATCTTCTAGTTACTTACTCACAACAAATAGTTTAGTGTATGATTCGTTTGAACTTTCTACATAATATGAGTCATATTCAGTTTTTACCTTGACGAATATCAAACTCCTATGAAAACTTCCTGCAAGACGATCACATGCTAGCAATTGGGAAGTTACACCTCTTGCTTAACACTTAGAAACATGTAGCAACTTCAAGCAATGTCAGAACTTGTCACTAATGACTGGCTTGGTCAAGATATCAACTGCATTCTCTAAAGTAAAAACATTTTTATCAGAGCATGACTCAAAACCAAAATACAAAAATAAAATAAGTTAACTCCTCCAGCTACACTCTTACTAGAAGCAACTCTAATCTTCAGTACTTGAACGGTATCGTATAAAATACCGTTCTAACAGAAGGGTGAGAATTCACATAATTATCGTGATCATATAACAATATGTACTGCATAACATACATGTATAAAGATAAATATTCTCACACTTCAATTGCTTTGTACAAATAACATCACTCAATTAATCATATTATTCACAAGTATACAATCACAAATCCACAATCTCACAATTACATCATTTTCACATAATGCACATAAAGTTCATATTATGACATAAACACAATTTGACTCTACGCAAGACTCAAATACAATACTCATACCTGTGGTACCAATCACTGTTATTTTTATTCGGTTTTTGCTTTAAACCGGGTCTGTTCCCTAGACCAATAACACACAAAACCCATTCCCTAAGCTTTCAAACTCCGCTATAGGTTTGGGACAAGTCACTAGCTCCTACGGAACTAACAAACATTGCCTCTTGACAACAATGATGCATGTGCAATTTTAATAACCATATGCAATTAAGACCATCCCTCAATCTTAACATCCATGCATATCTTCAATAATTCATCATAATTAAATTCCACACAATTACACATACATGCACCCATTCATGAATTATCCATATACGTTTCATATTCATAACATCACTGCTCCAAAACATCATAATAACACATAGCATGCAATGTACAAAGTATCATCACAATCCAACACCAAATCACAAACCATACAACACAAAAACACACGTCATTTTACAAAATCATATAATGATTAAATCACATATTGCCAACAAAAACATTTTTATTGAAAAGAATATGGAACTAGCTTCCCAACACTTCAAACTGTGACCAAAACAGAGCTACTGTTCGAAAGTTATGAATTTTTGAAAATTTACAAAGTTACTGTCCAAGTGACTTTCGCTAAGCGAACTTATTTCGCTAAGCGAACTCTGTCTCTCAGTTGAATTTTGCTAAGCGAACTCTACGATTTACAGAAAAATTCCTACGCTGACAACATTGTTCCATGTGCGATTTTAACCCCCCAAACACATTTTGGACATCCAATTGCTACGATTTAAGGCATTTTAACCTATATCTAACATGTATTTTCAAATAGAGACATCAAAACACCATTACTCATCATATTCAAGGATTTCTCATCAAAACCTAACAATTTCAAAACCATAGGAATTTAGGGATTTCATCCTAAACATGAATCTAGCCATCATACATCATCATACAATTCCCATAACAATGTAAAAACCCACCCTTACCTTGATTTCTTGATGAACTCTTGAGTTTCTCCTTAGGATTCTTCTACTCCTCTTTTCTCTTTTTTCCTTTGTCTCTAGGTTTGTCTTTTTTTCCTCTTTTCTCTTTACTAACCTTATGTTCTCTTTTTATCAACCCTTAACAAAATAATGCTAACCCAACAACCAAGCTAATGGGCTATCCACACCTCCACTAACTCTTCACATTTCTACATATTAGGCTCAATTATCATTATTCCACTATTTCTCTATAATCCTTACTAATTAAATAATTCATTCACTAACCGACATCATATCCCAACTGTAACTAAACGGTTCGAAAATCTCAACCCGACTAACCTGTCACATATAACATACATCAAATAATTTAAATTAAATCATTTACTTACAAAATCAAACAAATAACTAATTAATAAAATATATAAATAATTAATAAAATTGGGGTGTTACATACTCTATTTTAGTTGTCGACATGACCACTAGGGATTGAGTCGATAATTTCCAACAAACAAGTCATCCTGCTAAAGTAAAGGCATACTAAGTGTAGAGATTATACCATCCATATCACCAACATAGTCTGAACAATATATATATATATATATATATATATATATATATATATATATATATATATATATATATATATATATATATATATATATATATATATATATATATATATATATATATATATATATATATATATATATATATATATATATATATATATATATATATATATATATATATATATATATATATATATATATATATATATATATATATATATATATATATATATATATATATATATATATATATATATATATATATACAAACACACACACACTACAACTGAAAGATCACCATGTTTATTGTTAAACATTATACTTGGAAATCTACTTGACTACTTCTCAGTGATGTTTTTTTGTTTGGACATAAACTTACAAACTTGAATTACCACTAATGTCAAATCTAGTCTAGTACATATCATAACATACATTAAACAATCAACACCACTGGCATAAGAAACCTTTGACATATACTCAGCTTCTGCATTTGCCTTTGGACAATTATCCAATGAGATCTTAAAGTAATTCACTGAAGTACTCACAACCTTCGAATTACTCATGTCAAAATTTTCTAACATCTTTTCAATATATATTTTTTAAGACAACTACAATTTTTTAACACTCACATCCCTGTGAATTTCCATACCAATAATCTTTTTATTAGCACCTAAGTTTTTCATGTCAAACTCTTTTCTCAACATGATTTTCTATTCATTTAAATCATGTAAATGATTATCAACAATTAACATATCATCAATATACTTTAATAGGAGAATAATAAACTCATCATCAAGGCTCATAGCATAAACACAATAGTCATACTCACACTTATGTAACCAAAGTGAAGTGCGTATGAATCATAGAGCTCGTATTATTGCCTTGGAGACTAGTTTAAAGTATACAAATGTCTCTTCAATTTACAAACTAATATGTCATTTTAATTTTCATTGAACCCCTCTGTCTGTTCCAGGTTAATGTGCTCATCTAGATTAGCGTAAAAAATGCATATCTCGGCTGGCTACCAAGGCTAACATGAACTTGATAAAAGTATATCTAACAACCAAAGAAAAATATCATCATAGGCAATCTTCTTTTGGTGTGAGTACCCATTTTCAACAAGAGGAACATTGAATTCTTTCCCTTATTTTTCTATTACTGATGGATTTCTCTTGAACACCTACGTACAACTAATGACCATTTTCCCTTAGAAAGTAAGTTCCTATGTCTGATTTTTCTTCAAAGACTTCATATCTTTTTCCATTTCAGCCATCCACTTATCTTTCTCATGGATATATATAGCCCCTCAAAATGTTGAATGATCTCTAGAACCTAGTAAGAACTACATATGTTGTCAAACTTTCATACCCATGTCTTTTTGGTGGCTATGTTGATCGGTGTATTCTATGACATACAAGAATATAATCATATATTACATCCAAAAATTCAGGTTCATAGTCAATTTTAGTATTAGGGACTGGTTCCTCGTGTGGTTTAGGCACTACCTACATATTGTTCACTAGTCGGAGATCAACATCCACTTAAATTACTTGTTTGTTGGAAGTTTCTCCTTCAAATGTTGACACGTCTATTGCAACTGACTACTTCAACATTAATTACTCATAAAAAATATCATCTTTGTTAATTACCATCTTCTTCTTAATCAAATCACATAACTTGAACCCCTTGACACATTTTATGTAATTGATGAATACACACTTATTTGACTTTTGATCATGTGTGGATTGATATTCACTCGATATATGCATGTTGATAAGATATCACACAATGTTAACCGCTTCTGTCTGTAAGCCTTTTGATAGTACAACAGTTAATAAGAGACATTTTTCTCTTTTCAGTTAGATACATATTCATTATCTCTTCCATACAATTTTTTGTGGTGTCTTATGAACTGACAAATGTCTTTAAATAATGTGTTCTTCATGAAACCTCTTAAAATTTGAATCAGTGTACTATGTCTCATTATCTAACTACAAATACTTGATTTTTACGTTCTCTTCCTTCCACGACTTAATCTGGTAAAGACTTCGGACTTCTACTTCAATAAATACACAACAAAAGCTAAGAAACTATTCTAGCACAATAAGTGTTGAGAATAGAAAAATGATTACAAATAAAAGTATTATGTCAATGAAAAGATAAAAGAGCACAACAAAAGCAAGTTAGTTGTGGCAGAGGGGAGAAATCAAAGTAGTTTAAAGGATTTTAACACCAATTATGCATGTAAAAGGAGAAGCTTTTGATCATAGACTTAAACAATCACCTTATTTGAATTATGACATGATCTAAAATTTTAGGAGGAGATAAGAATTCATTGTCAAAGAGTTTATTGTTCAATTATGTCCAAATACAAGCAGTCAAATAACATGAAAGTAAACGCGACATTCTTTTGAGTGAGAAAGAAGTCCATAAAATTGTGTGGCATGGCTAAAAATATCGTTTGAGAGTGTTGTGGAGACACCTATCCAATTCTAGATGGCTGGCCAAACATAATCATTAAGCACAAAATTGAGAAACAAATGCTAAGAATTTTCTTCAGATCCACAACCATTCCAGCAGTCAATGAAGTTTGGATTTATAATACTTTGACAAGACATATTAGTCATAATAGGAAGTCTATTCCTAGTAAAAACAAAGAAAAATGGATACCACAAAAGGGACCACTTTGTTCCACATCAAGTCTTTGGGAGGGAAGAATATATTTATTCTTTGTTGATAAAATAAATGAAAAGTATTGTTTTACTTAGTGATTATCATCCTTGTTAAGCATTTAAGTCCTGTGATACGGTGGGAGAACTGACTTGAGGTGTTTTACATTTGTGTTTGCAAATGTTGTGGTTTAGCAAGAGTCGCCACCTTTTCTTTTATCCAATAAGGAAAGGTAAAAAAGCACAGGAAAGACCTTTAGAGATGTTTTTGAGTTCGGGGGGTAGATTATGAAAAGGGAAGGTATTAGCACCCTTTTCATCCATGGTTTTCCATGGGCTCTTAGTTACTTGCTAGATCACTTGCTTTTGTTTGAAAAATGTGCTTTTGTATGGTTTTGAAAGTATTTTGAAAAGGTGCCATCGTTTAGGCAAACTTTTGTAATGATCCTCGTTCATAAGAATGCATACAAAAGTGTTGAGCTTTTGAAAATATTTCACGTTTGGAAAGTGTTTTGAAAGTGTATGTGATTGTTTTTGAAAATAGCAAGGATGTTTGTTTTGAAATTTGAGCAAGCAACTAAAAGTAATCTACCTACTCAAAAGGTATTAAGTGTTCTTTTCCTCCTCCTTTAGATTTTGCTATCTTACCATTATTTTGGTAAGAAGCCCCATCATTGGATGTGAAGGGATGAGCATTGGGTCATCGTATGACCATGATAACAATGTTGTGAGATGACTTAGAACTTTTCTTTAGGGACTAAGATCATTTTGAAAGGTAACATTTATAGCGTCATCGAGGGACTATGATCTTGTATTTTTCGATCTATTTGTGCTAAGACATCCCACATGCATAACATGGCCATTTTCGTAAGGCAACAAGTGGAATCACCCTAGGGGTGCTAGTGTGCAAGTGTATTTGATTGCATGCATAATTTTGGTCTTGAATTAGGGTTTTCTAACATTGATTTTAGTTTTTCCATACACACCCTAGTTACTAACAATATATGAAAGCAATAACAGTGCGGAAATATGAAGTCCTACGCTATTATAATATTTAGGGGATGGGGGTACATATGTACGAATGGGGATTGCAAGTAAAAATAAGTCCTAAGTTACTATTACAACTATATTGAAATGCATAACATAAGAAAGAAATGGACTTGTTTAGAAAATTTTTTTTGTCTTAAGGAAATAAATTAAAAGGAAAATATTTTTGTGTTTTTTTATGTTAATATTAAAAATGATGAAAAGGAAAATAAATGCAAGATAGAAACAGCGTGCTGCTGCAAGCAAAAATAACTAGGATCAGAAGTTCTGAAGTCAGGCGCGTGATGAATCAGAAGGAAGCATCAGAATCAGAAGTTCTAGATTGGTACACTCTGAGGTCCTGCAAGAAATGTTAGAGGATAAACACAAAAGTTCTGGGTGGTATTCAGACAATGGGCCACAAGTCAGAAGTTCTGTATTACACTAAAACAGTGAGCAAACGTTAGCAATTCAGTGCGTTATCAGCATGTAAAAATCAGAAACTCTGAGTGTTCAGTGTATTTAACATGTAAGGAGAACTCATAAGTTCTGTGCTGTGTTAGAACACTGAGTGAACCATCAGAAGTCCAGTGTGTTTAAACAGTAAGGAGAACTCAAAAGTTCTGTATGGTGCTAAGACAGTGAACAAACAGTCAGCAGTTCAACATGTTATCAGTGCATGAAAATCAGAAGTTCAATGTATTTGTAATGTAAGGAGAACTAAGAAGTTATGTGCTGTGCTAAAACAGTGAGTGAATCATCAGAAGCTCTGTATTGTGCTGAGCCAGTGAGTGAACATTAGCAATTCATTCAGTTATTATTAAACAGCAAATCAGAAGGATAACAACACAACAACTTATAGAAGTTCTAATCCTAAATCTGAGTCTAGCGCTAATCAAGAAGTTCTGATCCATATTTTTTCTACTTAAGAAATGATATGTACAAAATTAATACTATGATACTTACATGTTAATGATGTTCAGAATGAAAAACAAGCAAAGTCAGAAAGACTTACCTTGAACCTGGAGCGTGCTTGGAGCTTTGAGTGACTGCCTTTGGATGTTCTGAGTCAGCAAGCGGACGGAGTAGTGGTTGTTTTCTTTGATTCAAAGGGGGGGAACAAAAGGTTTTGTTTTGGATTTGCGAAGGTTTTCTCTGTTTCCTCTTCTCTCTTTTGGACTCTTGGAATTTTAGCAGGGGTTTAGCTCTTTTCTTTCTCAAATTCCCCCCTTTTTCCAGTTGCCAATGGAGTTCTATTTATAGGCAAAGGTTTTGCAGTTTAGAGATGTCAAGTGGCGCCAACGTCATATGCTAGAAGATGACTTACTCTTGAAGTAAGCTTAAACAAGCACGGTTCAATGCATCAAGTAGGATGGTTAGCAACGCCTAAGCTGGATTTGTCAGCATGAATTAAGGAAAAGTAGAAGCAGCGCATGGGCTTAGCATACTTTTACACAAAAGTTTGTCTTCCCAAGGCAGTAGGGGTACACGTGGTGAAAATCCTTTGGATAAAGACTCTGAAATTAGTTGTGAGCATTAAATGATGATGAGACTTATCACAACCAGAAATCCTGTAACGTGAGATTCTACACCATGGCTTAGTTTTGGATCAGAAGTTCTGCTTCAGCATATCATCCATCCTCTGATCTTTGTATCTTCTGGCTCCAGCATGTTCTGATTAAAGCGTCATGTTCTGAACCATGTTTGCAACCTCTGACCAAAGCTTTTTGTGAAAACTTACCCAGAAGTTCTGACCAAACTCTGCCTTGAGAGTGTCCAGAATTTGCTGAGTGTTATAGTGATAACCTGGTCATAAAAGATCAGAAGCGTAACCTCTATGTGCTGAAGAGTCACGTTCTGATGGAAGATTGCATTCTGAACCACGTTTACAACTTCTGACTGCACTTGCATGGAAGCTGACTCAGAAGTTCTGAAGCATCATATTCTCTTAACACTTAGAAAATTTTCCAAATGTTTAGAAATTTGATTTTTGATTTAAAAGTCAAAGTTTGACTTTTTCAGTGTGCTCTTGACCATTTTGCCCTTGCGGATGACTTTCTTGAAAAATTACAGTTCAAGGCTTGGAAGCAAACTTGAGGATCCAGGGTGATTCCTTGAGAAATTAAAGGGCAAATTTTGGGGTGCAACAAGTCCATTTACCTGAAACAATAGCCTGCAAAAAACATTGTTAGAAAAATACTATATTAGGTTTCTAATTCCTCTTCCCAAGAGAATAATCAATGTCTCTAATTCCACCCACTTGTGTCAACACTTCACCCTAATATTAATATATTTGATACATACACTTCTTTTATTAATACTTAACTCAAAAATCCTATTGAATCTCTCGCAAAGTAAGACGTCATCTAACCATAGATCTTTTCTAACCAAAATATATTCTACATTACCAACTACTTTGCAAAGATAATCCTCTAACCTATTATCTTTATAAGTCTCACATTCATCTTTAGCTAGTTTTAAATATTTCCACCCCTAGAAGTCAACATAACATCAATATTAATAGACTTGTGTTTCGAATAATATTTATGATATAGAATTGTATACCACAAACCTCTTTATCATCCTTAAGCTTTGTTAATATGGTAACATGCAAGCTATTCCTTCTCATTAATGGAAGTAAGGTAAAGCTTGCATGATTAAATACAAAAGAAAGGCTCTTTATATAAAGTACAAGTAAAGAAGTTGGTTAATAACAAACTTAACTAACAAGTTACCAATGTTATACCAAACTTATTGAATACAAGGCAAGAGGAAAGCAGAAAACTCGCATAGCAAGTAAGTGAATAAACTAACACCGCCCTCAAGTTGGATTGTGTAAATTACATAGACCTAACTTGGACATGTTAGAAAGGAAATGTCCTTGGAGTAGGGGCTTTGTGAATGCATCTGCAAGCTGATTAAAGCTAGATACAGGAAGAATAAGAATAAGTGTGTTCTAAGTTTTCTCACGAATGACAGGATAGTAAATCTCTATGTGTTTGCTTCTTTCATGAAAGATGGGGTTGTGAGCTAAGTAGATAGTTGACTTGCTGTCATATTAGATGGATGTGAATTTGAAAATAAAAATTTTGAATTATTTTTTAATGAAAAAGGCATTTTGCATGACTTCTCTTGTCCTAGAACTCCCCAACAAAATGGAGTTATAGAACGAAAGAACAGAACATTGCAAGAAATGGCCAGAACCATGATCAATGAGACTAACATTGCTAAGATCTTCTGGGCAGAGGCAATTAACACAGTGTGTTACATTCAGAATAGAATCTCCATAAGACCTATTCTGGAAAAGACTCCATATGAATTGTGGAAGAACAGAAAGCCCAACATTTCTTATTTTCATCCATTTGGATGCACATGCTTTATTCTGAATACAAAAAATTATTTGAACAAGTTTGACTCTAAATCACAAAAGTGTATTATGTTAGGATACTCTGAACGCTCAAGAGGGTACATAGTATGCAATACAGAAACACAAATTGTTGAAGAGTCAATCAGTATTAGGTTTGATGATAATCTTGACTCTTAAAAGTCAAAGCAGAATGAATTCCTTGTAGGTATGGAAGTTGAACTCACAGGTACTGAAGACAACTCATCAGAAGTTCTCAACAGAAACACTCCCTCAACATCAGAAAGAGTTACTTCAAGCAATCCAGCACCTTCTGTTGATCAACTCCAGAAAAGACTATCCAGAAGCAGCACTGATCACCCAGAAGGTACAATACTGGGAAAGAAGGATGATCTAATCAGAACAAGATCAACATTTAGAAACTCTGAAGAATCCCTCATGGGACTGGTCTCTTTGATTGAACCAACAACTATTGATGAAGCACTTCTGGATAATGACTGGATTCTGGCAATGCAAGAGGAACTAAATCAATTCACCAGAAATGACATATGGGATCTGGTTCCCAAACCAAAAGAATTCAACGTCATTAGTACAAAGTGAGTGTTCAGAAACAAACTGAACGAGCAAGGTGAAGTCATCAGAAACAAAGCACGTTTGGTAGCACAAGGTTATAGTCAACAAGTGGGGATAGACTATACAGAAACCTTTGCTCCAGTCGCCAGGTTAAAATATATCAGACTTTTAATATCATTTGCTGTTAATAAAGGCATCACTCTGTATCAGATGGATGTCAAAAGTGCATTCTTAAATGGCTATATAGATGAAGAGGTATATGTGCACCAACCTCCTGGTTTTGAGAATTCCAAAAATCCAGAATATGTTTTCAAACTAAAGAAGTCACTCTATGGTCCGAAACAAGATCCCAGAGCTTGGTATGAAAGACTAAGTAACTTTTAGTTAGAAAAGGAATTCACCATAGGGAAAGTGGACACAACCTTATTCTGTAAGACAGTTAAGAATGACATGTTAGTATGTCAGATTTATGTTGATGGCATTATATTTGGATCTACTAAACCCTCTATGGGAAGAGAGTTTTCTAAATGTATGCAGGCAGAGTTTGAGATGAGCTTAATGGGGGAACTCAAATTCTTTCTGGGCATTCAGATAAACCAAACTCTAGAAGAAACTTACATTCATCAGAGCAAATATGTCAGAGAACTTCTGAAGAAATTTGATCTCTTAGAATGTAAGCCCTCAAAGATTCCAATGTATCCAACGTGCATTCTGGAAAAGGAAGAGGTAAGTAAAAAGGTAGAACAGAAGGTCTACAGAGGTATGATTGGCTCTCTTCTCTATCTTACGGCTTCAAGGCCTGACATTTTATTTAGTGTTTGCGTATGTGCTAGATTCCAATCAGATCCTAGGGAATCTCACTTAACAGCAGTTAAGCGAATTTTCAAGTATCTGAAAGGTACTGCTAATCTGGGTTTGTTTTATAGAAAATCAAATGATTACAGCTTAGTAGGATATTGTGATGCTGACTTCACTGGAGACAGAGTAGAACGTAAAAGCACTTCTGGAAGTTGTCAGTTTCTGGGAGAAAATCTGATCTCATGGTCCAGCAAGAGAAAGTCCACAATAGCACTATCAATAGCAGAAGTTGAATACATAGCAGCTACTGGATGTAGCACGCAAGTGCTTTGGATGAAAAGTCAACTTGAAGACTTCAACATATTTGAGAGTAACATTACTATCCTTTGTGACAATACTTCTGCTATTTGTCTCAGTAAAAATCCAATTTTGCATTCTAGGGCTAAGCATATAGAAATAAAACATCATTTTATTAGGGACTATATTCAGAAAGGGATTCTTAACTTAACATTCATTGACACAAACCATCAATGGGCTGATGTCTTTACAAAACCTCTTTCTGAAGATAGGTTTAACTTCATTCTGAAACATCTCAGTATGAAGCTATGCCCAGAATAAATTGTTTTATTTACATATCTTAACCTTCAGAACTTTGTTATTTTCTGTGAACTACTGATCAACATGTCTTCAGAGTTTTAGAAGTACAAATTGCTTCAGAATCTATCCATGAAGATCTGAACGTTTCATTTCAAGGATAGAAGTGTGCTGTTCACATAATCAAACAGTTGTCATCCATTCATCAGCTACTTTCTGAGGCTGAACACGTGTTCAATTTTCTGAAAGGTCAAAAGCGTTGATTGGGGGCATTGAGACACACGTCATGGGTAACCATTCCAGTATCTTTCTAAATCCCCTAATTTCAGCTGTCATTAATGCTTATAATCATGAATAATTATTTCTCTCTCTTACTGTTTGCGCTTTCAAGAAAAACTATTTAAACTCAAATTTCACTTTTTACATTCACTTCTTTTTACTCTCTAAATACTTTCAATCGTTTCAAGTTCGTATTTTCAAAAAACCCCTTTCATCTTCCTCAAATCTTGTGTGAACAATGGCTTCTTCAAGCGTCAAAAACATCAGTACTCAGGAAACTGCTTCAATGGAACAATATGAAGAACCTTACAGAACGCTACTCACTCCCATTGATAATCTGGAAGTTCTTTCAGAACTGATTATTGAATTTGAAAGCTTGCAAGAAAACGACTTCAATCTGTATGAAGACGTTAATGCTCAAGGTTGGAACAGATACTTTGACCATCTTCTAGGGCCAACATTTCTAATTCTTGTCAAAGAAATCTGGATACACGCGTCTTCTTCAAATCATCAAGTTACCTCTTATGTCATGGGGAATAAAATTGTCATTACATAATACCTAATTTCAAAGCTTATTGGTTAAAATGGTGGAGGTGTCAGATGTATTGACATGGCTGAAAGATGCTTTGATGTAGGGTCTATTGCAAGGGAAATATTTACTCATGGACTTCCCTCCAGCAAAATCAGAGATCTGAAGGATCACCACATAATTTGAGAAAAAATTATTCTGGGGTGTATCAACCACAGGAAGCCAACCAGCTCTCCTGACTATATCAACATTGATCAGCAGTTTCTGATCTATTTTATTGCCAAGAGAACTAAGGTAAACCTCTCACACTTGCTGTTTAATCATCTTAAAACTAGTGTGAAGGAAACAAGAGAAGATGATCGAACCAAAAGGGACTGGATACCCTTAGGAAGACTCATATCAGATATTTTGACAGAGAATAGGCTGATAGAGCATTTGACTGAAGCTCAGGAAATCAACTCTTTGGAAGCAACCGCTGGGAAGCCCCTGAACGCAAAAAATCTGAAGAAGATGAAAATCATTGAGAATATCAAGAAGGAACCTACTATTACCTCGGGATGATTTTCCTCTATTTTCAGATATTGACTCAAAGCCAGAAATAATAGTTAGATATCTGGATTCTTGCAAGGAAGATGGTACTGCACCAGAAATCAATATCCAAGACTTGCATCAGGCTGCTCCAGAAGTTGTTTTAAAGAAGACCAAGAATAGGAAAGCTGCAGTAGAAGGACTATCTCAGAGGACTCCAAAAGCTGCCAAAAAGAAAGGTAATCCTTCCTTTGTTCCTGTTTTAGAATCAATTAATGTATCAACATCTGAACCCATAACTACTCAACCAGAACATCCAACCCCACAAACATTTGAAGACTTTGACATAGGGTTTGATCCATCAGAAACTCAAGGTCTGAATGAAACTCACTCCCTTTCCCATAATCCAAATCCTGAACAAACCCAACCAGAACTTGCCAAAGTTCTGTCTGATATTGATTCATTTGACCAAGACCTTTCAGCTCCCATTCCATAAAATCCAAATTCTCAACTCCCTGAAAATCCAAACTCTGATACCATACCAGAAACTCTGATACCTCACTCTCCAACTCATCCACATTCACCTCAACCTGAAATACAACAACCAAAAGCTCAACCTTATGAGAATCAATCTTCTGATATCCATGAACCAGAACCTCACCATGTTTCAACAAACTAATCTGAAGAACCTCATTCAGATTCTGATAAAATCCCAATACCTGGAATCACAGAACCACTTGCTATTCACATGCCTCTCACCATCCACGACATTGCAGAAATTCCTTCTTCTCTGGAATCCACACCACCAAACTCCCCTACCAGTCCAATCATCATACATGACTCTCCCACTCCTTCACCCACTAGCAGTCCAACTGACAACGTAAGACTTGTCATTGATCCAATTGCGCTGAAAAGACTAGCTTCTATATCTCACAAAACTGCCATTCCCAAACCTAAACCAACTGAAACCACATCAGATGTTGGTACAAGTTTGTTGATTTTTGAAACAGGGATACAAGAATGGATAAATTCTTTGAGGTATGCTAGTCAAGATATGACTAATCCTACTGCTTCTGATTATATATGGACAAAATTCAGAAACTGGCTTAGTTTTGAAACACTGAAGCTGAAGGAACAGAGTTATGAACAGGTTCATCATAACTTTAGTGCTAGGCTAAAGGCTTTTGAAGACCAAGTTCTGAGTCATCTGCTCAAGAAATATATCCTCTCTTTGGATAATGCGCCCTGGACAGAGCATCATCCATCAGATGAAGTTCAACCAGAATCAGAAAGTCTCTCTCTGACTGCTGCTCCAGAAGACATGACCACAACAGAAGAACTTGTTCACTCTGAACTAGTTGCAGAATGCTCTGAGAAACGACCAACCTCTGAAGTAACTCCAGCACCTTCCTCAGTCATGCAAACTCTGGAAGAGTTGAAGAAAGAAAATGCTCTAATACATGCAAGGTTGGATAAGCAGGAGGACACAAACAAAGAGATTAAGAGCATTTTGGGCAAGCAAGAAGAGTTTAATTCTCAGATCAAGAGCTTTCTGGAAGCTTTGTTCACACATCTTCTTCCTCCTTCTTAGATGTTTTGTTTTAAATCTATTCAGCTGTAACGCTTTTTTTTTCACTTCTGTTCTGGAACTTATCATTGCTTTATGTTTTTTTAAATATAATTCAACTATTTTGGCTCTGATTATATTGCCTTTTTGATAACTGACAAAAAGGGGGAGAAAGTAAGATATTTTTAATAACGGTTTACTGAGACAGAAGTCTCAAACATTCTGAATTACTTAATCTCTATCTTCTGAAAAGTTTGAACAGGTACAAATTCTGATGAAAGATGCAGCTAAACTCTGATGCTCAAGGAACTTAAAGGAAGTAATCAACTCAGGGGGAGTTTCTCTTAAACCTTTTATTCTTTATTTTTAATTGAAAAATCTAGTTTTTGTCATCATCAAAAAGGGGGAGATTGTTAGAACATAGTTTGATTCTACAACCCTTAGTTAAAGTTTTGATGATAACAAATACAAAGAATAAATAATAAATTCAAAGAACAAATATGCACCTTAAAAGTTATGTTTTATGTATATAGAAGTTCTAACCATATCAGCACAGAAGATAAGTCATAAGAGCTACACGTTGAAGCAATCAGAACATGCGCTGGAGATTGATGACCAGAACCTGCGCTTAATCAAAGTAAACTCTGATTCTGAACAAGAACATGTTACTCTAAGTCATCAATATTCTGAAGCGTCATCAGCAAGTAAGGAGATAAGATTCTGAAGCGTTACTGATCATTCAAGACAACATCAATTCCAACGGCTTCTTTCAGACAGGATCTTCTCCAAATGGAAAGTGTGTTAATGACATTAAACATGCTTTATGATCAACGTCATTCTACTGCCTATATAAACAAAGTCAGCTTTCAAAATCAATAACGATTTTGCCATATTACCACTCACGCATATTCAAAGCTGCAAGCAATATTCTTTATATTTCCAAGCTATAATCCTGTGTAATTTATCACAGTTGTGATAAACAATTTTTGTTAGAAACACAATAACACATATCTTGTAAAATTGTATTGAAACAGTGTTCCTTGAGATTAACCGGATTGCGGTTGTACTCAAGAAGACTTTAACAGTTGTTAAAGTAGCTTTTGTAATCCTTTGAGATTAGTGGATTAAGACCTCGTTGGAGAGAGGCGAAATCACCTTGACGGGTGGACTGGAGTAGTTTGAGATCAAACGAACCAGGATAAAAATACTGTGACATTGAGCTTTTAATTTCAAGTTTTCAATTCAACCACCATCCCCTTCTTGTGTTTTTCACATCTTCATGCTTCTTAATAAGCAGATTACTACTAGTTTAAGTATATGATAAAACACAAAAGTGCTTAGCAATATATGAGAAATAACTCCTTGCTTTTACATAATTTAACATATCTGAATATAATCTAAGTTTAAGTGAAACATCTTGTATTCTTCTTCATCTTCATCTTCATCTTCTTTTTTCTTTTCATATCTTCTTTTTATCTCTCACTCTTTGTGTTGTTGACTTCATCATTGTCAATATCATCGACTTTTTCAAATTGCAATTGGTCCCTTGATCTTCTTATATAGCCTTCAAAAAGAGTCGTTATAAGGGTAGAAAAGTCCTTTCTCCTTCCAACGGTTGATTCTCAATGGATAATTTCAAGAGAGGTTTGGAATAGTACGAAACGTCACTTTCCTTAGCCTGTTGCTTGCACTTGTTAGCATAAGATCGCGGGAGACAACTTCTGTGAATAGTACAAAAAATATTATCATAGTGGAAATTATGGTGTACTGTTTGTACTGTATTCCTCTTGACTAAGTTTCTTGATCTTTATCTTCTTATGATGTACTTCTGATTCTGAAGTATTGAACTTGGAAGAGATCAATTACTCTGTCTTTGTTCTTCTGATGAATAACTAATGAATAGTTCAGAAACTACTTTGTTGTTGTAGCATAGGAACATCAGAGTTGTCAGAAGCATGACTTATCTTCAGAAATAATAGCAATAGCTTTTCTGAAACACGAAGCTTGACTTATGATTTTACAACTAGTCTTGAAGGCGTATATCTTATTTGATTTGAGAGATGAAGATTAAGTGGGAAGATGTTTCATTTCAGAATCTTTCATTAGTGGATTATTGTCTTTAGATATTGTAGCGGTAGAAATGTGCAAGACTAAGCCATTGGATTGAATAGACTTTATACAAATCAAAATAAAAATCGCCACCGCGCTTTATTGTTTCCAAAGGAATGGGAAAAGAGCGAATAACCCAAAAAGAGGGGGAAATATTCAAGGTAAGGGGGGTTGGTTATGCAAAGGGAAGGTATTATCACCCTAAACATCTGCGGTACTCCACAGAAACCTCTATGAAAAAATCTGTATATTTGGCTATAAAAATGTGTTATATAAAAAATGGATGATGGAGGCGAGAAGAGAAATATTTTTTTTATGATTTTTGCACCCGCTGCGGTTGCGAACCTTTAGTGCCTACGTACCACCTTTCGTGCAATAGGGGATCAGGGTACACGTAGTTCCTCTTTTAAAAATTTGAAACACAAGTGTGTTGGTTGATTTTATGAGATGAGACATCATCGCAATTGTCCGTGTGAAAAACATACTTACTACCCACAATCATGAGAAAGGAGAATTTGCATCATCTTAAAGTGGAGGATATGGCTTGGATTTTAAAATCAACAATGCCTCACTCAACACCCAAGTGGAAAATATCTCACTTCACTACATATTGTAGAAGTATAGTTGTTTGCATCACTACAAGGATTGACAAGAGTCTAATCTTTTGAGAAAGATTTTAAAATAAAAAGCCAAAGTGGCAAAAATGATTTGTAATGAGATTGATTGACTTTTAGTCTTCTCAGAAAAAATGTCAAGATATTATTAAATTGATTGAAGTTTATTTACGCAAATGTTTTGAAAATGCATGGACCTAAGTCCAAGTTTATTATGAAAATGTTTTAAGTTTCAAAACAAGAAGAGTTTTTTTTAAGGAGGGAGAATATTTTTGAAATTAAAGAAGATGAGAGGAGAAGAAGAGGCTATTCTAAAGCATAAGGTAAAAGATAGGGATAAGAACCATCTAACCAACAAGAAGCCAATACTTGACATTATGAGTCAATATAGAATTCCCATTCTTCGGATTGAAACCAAGCAAGCAAAGATACTACACCTCTTGAGAGAACCAAACTTCAAGTGTTTTAAGTCTTCGCAAAAATTGGGCAGAGTAACGGTTGTATACGGGTGAATTCCAGATTATAAACAAAGATCGTAATCTCAATAACCTGCACACAAAACAAACAAACAACCCAATGTCTTGAGGTAAACCTCAATAACTCCAGACAAAATATCAAATAAAGTCACAAAGTCTCCAAGATAGGCCAAGGTCTCTAATCCTAAGTCCAAGAAGTCCATCACTCCATAATGTAAAGGATAGTAACCATGTAGTCCAAGTATCATTAATGATTTTTATGGTTCATGTTGATTATTAGGTGTATTTAAAAAGAAAGAAAAGCTCAAGTGAGCAAAATAAAAATGACATAAAAGTAAATGCTCAAGTGAGCAAAGATGAAAATAGCATGAAATGTAAAATGCTAAAAGTAAATGGTACATAAAGCATGAAAATAAAAGCGTAAAGTAAAGTTAATTGTTATTAATTAGTGGTTAGTTGGATGACCATCTTGAAACTTGCATTTGGAACTCATTAGAGGATTGGTAGAACCAAAGCCTCCACACAACAAGTTGCATTTGCTTTTTGTCAAGTATATCATCCATTTTGGAATTCTCACAAGGCAACATGTAATGATCAACGATGTTTAAGTGATCCACGTTGACCAAAGGTGTTGTAGATCCATTAGAGGATTGGTAGAACCAAAGCCTCCACATAATGAATCTCAAGGTTATTGGATCAAAGAGATCAAATTAACATACTTGGGCTTGCAATCATAAGTTTGGGCCACGAATGATCATTTATTCGAATCGGGACAAAATTTAGCGCTATGTTAAGCAATCGTAAGTGGACTTATGTAGAAGTCACACCTATTTTGAGGCCGGTCAATAGCAATCTATGTACTTCATGTTTGGATAAATGATATAGAGGTCACCATCCCTTAACATGTAGCACAATAAAAAAAGAAAGGGATAAGATGAAGAGGGAGGGAAATGATAAGCTAATTTGGATCACCATTTCAAAATTCTTTCATCTTTAAATTCAACCACTCCTCTAGATGGATTAAAGCACTAAACATATCATTAATCCAAAGCACCAAAAATGAATTAAATAATTCACTCTTAGGTAGATTTGAATTGATGAACATTTATCCAACTTCATCTACATCACAAAGTCCATTGAGTTTAAAGACAAATTGGACATTTAAAATTGCAATCCAAACCAACAATCAAAAGGAGTGAGTAGAAAAATCATTTTGGATCAAAGCTGCCCCAAAACAAGGAAAAAAAATGCATTATGTCCCTGTGTAAATCGATTGAACTATTGTGTAAATCGATTTACACAGTACAATTTTCTAAAAATTATGCATAATTGCTTCTGTGCAATCGATTGCACTACAGTGCAAATCGATTGCACACAGTTACAGTAGCAAAAACAACATTTTAAAAGGCCAATTTCTTGTTCAAACTTTCCATCAAGCACCTTATGATCATGGATCCAATTAAGCACGAAAATTCCATCAAATTATGAGAAAATAACACCATTGGAATCACAAAATAATGCTCAATGAATCAATCCCAAAGATCACCAAGAGATCACATTGTGAAAGATGAATTATCCAACTTACCAAAGGTAGATCTAGAGAATTATCAAAACAACTTCAAGAATTTGCTTCAATTCAACCACAAGAATCAATTGACCAAGCTTGGATGTAGAGAATTGATGGAGAAAAAGTGTTTGGATGAAGGTTTAGCTCAAAGATTAGTAAGCTTCAATGCAAAGCTTACTAACTTTTTGAAAATGGAGCTTTGAGTGAATTTGGTAGATGGAGAGAATTGAGAGATTTTTTAGCAAGGTGGATTTGGCTATCAAAAGCTTAAAATTTGAATGAAATGAGAGCTCTATTTATAGAGTTTTAGGATTGGGATTAGTGGTAATTTGGTAATTGATTCTTGGAGCCAAAATTTGAATTAATGATAACTCTTTCAAAAATTAGAGCCAAAATTTGAATTAATGATAATTCTTTCAAATATTAGAGCCAAAATTTGAATTAATGATGATTATTTCAAATATTAGAGCCAAAATTTGAATTAATGATAATTCTTTTTAAAAATGAAAGATTGGCACTAAAATTTGAATTAATGATACATCTTTCAAAAGTGAAGGAAAATTGGAGCCAAAATTTGACAAGTTTAAAATGCTGATTTTTTTTAATTTTCACGCTGTGCAATCGATTGCACTACAGTGCAAATCGATTGCACAGTGTATTTTTTTTCAAAAATGGCGCAAAATACACTATGTGCAATCGATTGCACTTTAAGAGCAATCGATTGCATCAGTGAAAGAAATGAAAATTTTTAATTCTTTTTCTTTGCAAAATAGAGATTTTAGGAAAATAATACCAGAAATCCTTATTTGTCAGATGCTTCGACTTGGTACCTACAAAACAAAAATATACAAAGACAAATATTTTTTGTATTTTGATTAGAAGTTAGTCAACAACACATATACAAAATACACAACCAAGGTGCTTGGAGATTCCTCAAGAGAAAACTTAAAGATAGGAAAAAAGAGGAAGAACCAACCCTAATGTGATCTTGTTATGATCGAGTTGATATGATATGATAGAGGAATCTTAGGGAAAAAATTGGGGTACAACAGCTGCCCTTATTTAAGTGTCTTCTATCCGGAGATACGAAGGTTACAAATCTTTGTGTCGACGCGATTGAAGATACTTAAATATAAAACAAGCCCTATTTTTGTCTCTAAGATGCCATGCAATGCTTATGATTATGGATGCATATGAACAGAACAAAAGAGACGCAAAGTAACACTAGGGATGCCACAAAAATGAAGAAACAAAGGAGCAACCCCACCAGGAAAATAAATCACTGGTGGACCCAAAGAATAGAACCAGAGAGGAGGATAACAAGCATCGACGTTCACTGCCGATGTCTACCAACGTTCACTGAAGGTAGAGAGAAGAAGATATATCGACTCACAGATGACGGTAAACTACCAACTCAATAGTTGAAGGTAGAAGAGAAAATATATCATGCCATCGCCGTTCACTGACGAGGAACTATCACCGTTCACTGATGATAGCAAAAAGATAAGAAACACCAACGTTCAATGCCGATGCACTACCAACGTTCACTGAAGGTAGATTTTGAAAATATCATACCATCGTTGTTCACTGACGAGGAACCACCACCGTTCACTGATGATAGCAAAAAGATAAGAAACACCGACGTTCACTGCCGATGCACTACCAACATTCACTGAAGGTAGATTTTGAAAATATCATACCATCGCTGTTCACTGACGAGGAACCACCATCGTTCACTGATGATAGCAAAAAGATAAGAAAAACCGACGTTCACTGCCGATGCACTACCAACATTCACTGAAGGTAGATTTTGAAAATATCATACCATCACCGTTCACTGACGAGGAACCACCACCGTTCACTGATGATAGCAAAAAGATAAGAAACACCGACGTTCACTGCCGATGCACTACCAACATTCACTGAAGGTAGATTTTGAAAATATCATACCATCACCATTCACTGACGAGGAACCACCACCGTTTACTGATGATAGAAAAAAGATAAGAAACACCGACGTTCACTGCCGATGCACTACCAACATTCATTGAAGGTAGATTTTAAAAATATCATATGTTCCCCAAACTTCTGGTGTTTCACCTAGAACGGGTCTCAACTTCTTCCTTAACCAAGGAATTCCGCCTGGAAAGGGTAATATGTAAGCTGTCTCAAATAAAGAGACTTCCACTTGCAAAGATTTCACAACGAGCAATTTCTGTGAATTTGAAAGTCTTGCCATCCACTGGCGTAAACTGACGACGGACTGCAAGCTAACCACTCATAGAGGAAATAGCAAAAAAATTTACGTCGACTTGTACAGGGAAGCACGAGTTTCTCAAACAAAGATACCTGTTGCTTGTTATCATGGAGGATTGCAAAAAGAAACGACTTTCCGGGGATAGAAATGTGGCTTCCTGGGGAAAGAGATATGACTTCCTGGGGAAATGAGATATGACTTCCTGGGGAAATGCCACATTATTCCTGCTGAAGAGATAAAGTCTTCTCGTGCAAAATAAATGCACAAATCAAAGCTCAAAGTCCTCAGAAATCCAGAGTAAATAATATTGTCATGCAACCACGAATCCAATTAGAAACAAACTGGAGCAAGACGGCCAAAGAAGATACATCCTTTGAGAAATAAACTCAAGAGGGAAAACCAAATCCAACTAAGCAAGGAGCGCTGCAGGAAGGTTTGAACACAATATCAATAAAAAATGATTTGTAACAATGCATGATGCATGTATGAATGTATGAGTGATATCGTGCATATGCTGGTAAAAGGATACATAATCAAACAAAACTGCCCCAGGTACCAACAACATTGGGCTAAACTTCAACCAGAAAGATCAATCCAAGAAAGGTAAAAGCAACTGCAGAAACCAAACCTATTGTCTGTCCTAACTTCACTGAGGAGAAACATAATCCGGATGTAGCTAAATCAAACAGATACCGGGATAGAACATCTTTCTTCCGTTTTCATCGGAGAAACCAGTTTTCCAAAAACAATGTGCCTACTGAAGATTGCAAAACTAGTCTCAAATAAAGCAGACTGACGCCGAAACAACCAAACCTCACTGAGGAATTCAAACCCACTTCCCTGGAGAAAAAAACTGAGGATTGAAAACTTTTCATCATGAATACTCATTCCAACAAGATATGCCCTAGGATAACCTTCCCAGGGAATAACACACAGACTTCCATGGGGAAAACAAATGTTTCACAGTCCGTACTCCTACTGGGGATTTCGATACTAATTGTGAATAAGGAAAATGGAAACCAAATTGTCAAAACATTCACTGGGGAAATCAAGCCCACTTTGAAGGAAGAAAAACATATGGACTTCACTAAGGGAGACAATACTTCATCATCGAGACCTCTACCGGGGACTTCATGCTGACTTCATTGGGGAGGTCGACACCACATTATCGAGGGGAAACCAAGATACGTTCTTCACTGGGGAAAAAGGACTTCTATTAAATAAACAAGGCCTTCACTGGAAAATACTGGATTGAGTCTTCATATCAACCAAACCTATTCCAACAAAAGATGCCCTGGTGTAGTCTTCCTGGGAGATCAAGAAGTCAACACTAATGCCAATACTGCAAAAAGAGCGATATCTTAGCACACCAAGGGAATAAAACCTTTCATCATATGAGGGAAAACTTCGCTGTGGAACCTGGGACAGAGGCTTCTGACCATGCAAACCCAAAATCAAAAGCGAACCAAGACTTGGCTGGGGATCATGGGATCACAAACCTAATACTGTACCTTACGCCAACTGGTATCGTCTTTAATTATCTGAGAAACACACAAAGATTGCGCATATACCAACAAGATGACCTGAGAAAAACCTTCACGAAGGAAGTAAATATTCTTAAAACAACCGGAGTTTGTTCATTCCAGGGATCGCCATTTTTGTTGTCATTGTTTCATCACAAATCCCAAAGTAAATTGAATTGTAAAGATGTCTTTCTTTTTGAAAAGTCAATTTTGTTTTTTTTAATCTTTTTGCTTTGAAAGTTATTATCAGTAATAAATGAAGTCTTTGCAAGCTAAATAAAAATAAGAACACAAAGAATTGGGTAAAAGCTAGAATTTTATTAATAGAATGGTAGTCTGCGAATGGCGAGACTCCATGGATGATTACAAAGTTTGGGAAATGGTAATATATAATGGAAAAGATACATTGAGATACAATGACCACCATTCCCCTAACAACTTTTGAAGTCCTGAGCAGCAACTTTTGTTGAAGTATGGTGAGGATCCGAGAAGATTGTTGCTTCAACGATCAAGTCTTGTCTGACGTAGTTACTTGCCAAGAAAAATCCCTAAATTTTGCCTAAGCTGCCCTTGCGGGTTTTCGGGAAATTTATTCTGTTTATGTCTTTAATTTTTGCCTAGACTGCCCTTTCGGGTTTTCAGCCTACCGAGACGCTCCTTTTTGCCTAAGCCGCCCTTTCGGGTTTTCAACTTAGCGAGCTGTTCTTTTATTTCTTTAGGCGAAGTATTTCTTGACTGCGTCAGCATTCATGGGACGTGGGAACTCCTCGCCATCCATAGTTTCAAGAATTAATGCACCACCAGAGAAGACTTTCTTGACAACATACGGGCCTTCAAAATTGGGAGTCCACTTGCCTCTAGAATCAGTGTTAAAATACATGATCTTCCTGAGCACGAGGTCGCCTTCTCTGAATTCACGAGGTTTGACCTTTTTATCAAATGCTTTCTTCATTCTTTTCTGATATAACTGCCCATGACATAAAGCTGTCATCCTCTTCTCTTCAATCAAATTCAATTGGTCAAACCTGTTCTGTACCCATTCAGCCTCTGTCAACTTGGCTTCCATTATCACACGCAACGAGGGAATCTCTACCTCAACAGGGAGTACATCTTCCATTCCATATACCAGGGAGAACGGGGTTGCTCCTGTTGAAGTGCAGACATATGTTCGATATCCATGCAGAGCAAAAGGGAGCATTTCATGCCAATCCTTATAAGTAATAACCATTTTCTGGATAATTCTCTTGATATTCTTATTAGCAGCCTCAACAGCCCCATTCATCTTTGGCCTGTATGGAGATGAATTGTGATGGAGAATCTTGAATTCTTCACACATTTCTGTCATCATTTTGTTGTTCAAATTTGAGCCATTGTCAGTGATGATTCTACTCGGCACACCATACCGTTTTTGATGAAACGCACAACCACTTGTTTGGTAACATTGGCATAAGAAGTAGCCTCTACCCATTTGGTAAAGTAGTCAATCGCTACCAAAATGAAACGGTGTCCATTCGAAGCTTTGGGTTCTATCATCCCGATCATGTCAATACCCCCACATAGAGAAAGGCCATGGGGAGGAAATTACATTGAGAAGTGTCGGAGGCACATGGATCTTATCTGCATAAATCTGACATTTATGGCACTTCTTTGCAAATTTGCAACAATCAGATTCCATTGTCAACCAATAGTAACCTGCCCTTAGCATCTTTTTAGCCATCGAATATCCATTAGCATGAGTGCCAAATGAACCTTCATGAATCTCATGCATCAACATGTCTGCTTCGTGTCTATCCACGCATCTGAGCAAGACCATGTCATAATTTCTCTTGTATAGCACATTTTCACTGAGGAAGAAACTGCCTGCCAATCTTCTCAATGTCTTTCTATCTTTCCTCGATACACCAATCGGGTATTCCTGAGTCTGAAGAAAATGCTTGATATCATAATACCAAGGTTTTTTATCTGCTACCTCCTCTGTCACAAACACATGAGCGGGCCTATCCAGCCGTCGAACTGTAATACGAGGTATATCATTCCAAGAATTCACTTGATACATGGAACCCAGAGTTGCCAGAGCATCTGCCATTTGATTTTCATCTCTAGGGATGTGATGGAATTTAACTTTATTGAAGAAGGGTAGCAATCTTCTAGCATAATCTTTGTAAGAGATCAAGCCAGGGTGACGAGTATCCCATTCTCCTTTAATCTGATTTATTACCAAAGCTGAATCACCATACACATCTAGAATTTTGATTCTGAGATCAATAGCTTCCTCAAGACCCATGATGCAAGCCTCATATTCCGCCATATTATTAGTGCAATCAAATGTTAGCCTCGCAGTAAAAGGAATGTGCGATCCATGAGGAGTGACAATCACAACACCAATTCCTTTACCATAAGCATTCACCGCTCCATCAAAAATCATACTCCAATAAGATTCAGGGTCAGGGCCTTCCTAAGGCAATGGTTCATCACAATCTTTCACTTTCAAGAACATCACATCCTCATAAGGGAATTCAAATTCTGCAGACTGATGATCTTCCACCGGTTGGTGAGCAAGGTAATCTGCCAACACACTACTTTTAATAGCTTTTTGAGTGCGGTACTCAATATCATATTCAGACAACAACATCTGCCAGCGGGCAATTCTCCCAGTAAGAGAAGGCTTCTCAAAAATATTCTTAATTGGATCCATTTTGGAGATCAACCAAGTGGTATGATTCAACATATAATGCCGCAAACGCTTTTCCGCCCAGGCCAAAGCACAACATGTCTTTTCTAGCATGGAATAACGCAACTCACAATCAGTGAATTTTTTGCTGAGATAATAAATGGCGAACTCTTTCTTTCCCGTTTCATCCTGTTGTCCCAGAATACAACCCATGGATTTATCTAACACCGTTAGATACATAATCAACGGTCTTCCTTCTACGGGAGGGAGCAAGATAGGAGGTTCACGCAGATACTCTTTAATACTCTCAAATGCCCTTTGGCAATCATCCGTCCACACATAACCTTGATCTTTCTTTAACAACTTAAAGATCGGTTCACACTTTACAGTCATGTGGGAAATGAATCTGGAAATATAATTCAAACGCCCGAGGAAACCCCTGACTTGCTTTTCAGTTCTTGGTGCTGGCATTTATTGAATTGCTCTGACTTTATCACGATCAACTTCAATTCCTTTCTGGCTAACAATAAAACCCAACAATTTCCCTGACCTAACTCCGAAGGTGCATTTATCTGGATTCAAGCAGAGACGAAACTTCCTCAAACGCTGAAACAACTTCAACAAATCTTTTATATGCCCTTCTTCAGTTTGGGATTTGGCAATCATATCATCAATATATACTTCAATTTCCTTGTGCATCAGATCATGGAATAGGGTTGTCATAGCCCTCTGGTACGTTGCACCAGCGTTCTTCAACCCGAAGGGCATCACTCTGTAACAGAATGTTCCCCAGGGTGTGATAAACGTTGTTTTTTCCATGTCCTCTGGAGCCATTCTTATTTGATTATACCCGGAAAATCCGTCCATGAACAAGAATAGTTTGAATTTTGCTGTGCTATCCACTAACATATCAATGTGAGGCAATGGAAAATCATCTTTTGGACTAGCTTTATTTAGATCTCTGTAATCTACGCACATGCGGACTTTTCCGTCTTATTTCGGTACTGGGACAATATTGGCAATCCATTGAGGATACACTGACGTCACAAGAAAACCAGCATTAATCTGCTTTAGGACCTCCTCTTTGATCTTTACTGCCATATCTGGGTGGGTTCTTCTCAACTTTTGTTTAACTGGCGGACACTCTGGCTTCAATGGAAAATGATGCTAAAAAATGTCTGTATCTAGACCAGGCATGTCTTGATAAGACCAAGCAAAAATATCCACATACTCTTTCAACAGCTCAATCAACCCTCTCTTCACATCAAGATGCAACGATGCTCCAATCTTAATCTCTTTCGGATCTTCTTCTGAACCCAAATTAATCACTTCCAAAGGCTCCTTATATGGCTGAATGGTATTATCCTCGTGCTCAAGCAACCGTGAGACCTCTTCTGGAATCTCATCATAATCTTCTTCTTCAGCCCCAAACACAGGACATTCAAAGTTGGGAGAGGGTGCAGGGTCATTGTATTCAACGGGTTTTTTAATTAATCTGCACATATGATTTATGATTGCTTTTAGAAACTGACACATATAACAAGTGATCATGTAGATTAATTTTCAGTTATCATTTATTTTGAAAGGGTTTTTTATTTGATTACCATTTCCCAAGAAAGAGCAGAAAATAAAGACATATTTTTGGAAGCAAAGACAACTTTTATTAATGATCTTAAAAATCAAAGCAAACGGATAAGCCTATACAATACTTTCACCTTGGGCAGAGTGAAAGCTTTTCAAAGAAAGAAACATATTAACAAAACAAATTACTTTGAAATATGTATGCAATAAGGAACATCAATGGTGACCCAGTTCTGAACTCGGACTCCATGCCTCACAAAATTCGGTACTTCCTGCTCTGCTTCATCTTCTTCAACATCATTGATTCCAGAACCAATTGGATGGAGGCAGCCTCCACTGCGAAAAACATCATGATAACTGTTCATAGGAGACTTTGACTTCAAACTTTCGCCTTTTCCATCCTTCGAAGAAAAACCCAAACCAGTTCTGTTCTTGTTCATAGGTGGATCCACCAGTCGTTCCCAAACTGCATTATGACCATTGCGCACAACCTGCTGCGCGTCCTTCAGGGAAACTACAAAATTCTCATTCCTCCTTATGTTGTCAATGGATAGGGCTTGGAACTGGGTTCCAATAGCAGCCACATACGCTTCTACAATACTGAAAGAGGATAGATGGGATATCAACAACGCCTGCTCCCCATTTATGATCACTACCTTCCCTTCATGCACAAATTTTAGCTTCAGATGCAGAGTTGAAGTGACAGCCCCTGCTTCGTGTATCCATGGTCGTCCAAGCAAAAAACTATATGTGGGAATAATATCCATAACCTGGAAGGTTATCAAGAACAAATGTGGTCCTATATGGATGGACAGGTCCACTTCACCGATGACAGATTTCCTCGACCCATCAAAAGCCTTCACAATGATGCCACTCGGGCGCATAGATGTTCCTTGATACTTTAACTTCAAGAGGGTACTTCTCGGTATGACATTCAACACAGATCCGTTATCAATTAGCACATTGGACAACTAATCATTCTTACAGTTCATGGATACGTGGAGGGCCAGGTTGTGATTCCTCCCTTCATCTGGTAACTCATCATCACAGAAGCTCAAATTGTTACATGACATAATGTTTCCAATTACGCTACTGAATTGATCTAATGGCATGTCATTCTATACAAAATATTGGTCTAGTACTCTCATCAGCGATTCTCTATGAGCAGAGGAATTCATCAATAAGGCTAGAATAGATATCTTTGAAAGAGTCTGCAATAGCTGATCTACAATTCTGTAATCGCTCATCTTAGTTATCTTCAAGATATCATCCACTTATTTCTCTAATGTAGCTCCACTAGTCCCTCCTGCAGACTTCTTAGGCTCATCATTCTCAGCAATCTTCTTTCCAGCAACAACATCTCTTCGAATGACCGATGCAAATACACGACCACTACGGGTCACTCTGCTATTATCAGCTATATTTCCAACATCTGGCATCGGCTGGATGGGAATCTCCACCCCATCTTCTAAGATTGTAGCGTTGTATTTGTAAGGCACAACCTTATCTGATTCATAGGGAACAGGACCTGGCAAACTGATTACCAATGGGGCAACAACTGGTTTGCTATGGTACTCCACCTCAAGATGAGCGGGTGCACCAAAACAAGGTACAATGACATTCACACCTTCCTCAACACAATCAGCCATCAAAAATTCATTTTCGGCAAACAAATCTTCGTCTAAAGAGAAATACTCATCCGCGGAGGCATACTCTTCCTCTGACTCTTCCATCAAACAGACTTCAACCATATCAATCTCATGATAATCATCTCTCTGACCTGTGATCTTGATGGTTCCATTGTCTAACAGCAACTGAACACCTTCCCTCACAACAGAACATCCTCGGGGATTTCGACAACAAATTATGCAAGATCCATATTGGTGTTCCACCTGACCAACAATATGGCAGAAGGTAGCATGTAACTGCACTAGATCCTCATTCAAATGATCCACATCAAAAATTCTGAATTCACCCGGACATCCAGAAACTATATTCACTTCCTCTTCATATTCTGCCCTAGGCCTGATTATATGGATTAAACCTTCATCCATCATCTCCTGCAAATCAGCATTTATCTTCTCGCAACCCTGTATATCTGTACTGCAAACAACACAACCGGTATGGTCATGCGTATAATAACTGAATTTACAGAGATCTGCGTGCATCTTCACTAAATCCCCTCTAACCAGATTAATGTCAAAAATTCGAAAGTCGCCTGGACAACCGGCCACCATATTCACAACATTCACTCCCCCGTGCTTGGGTAGAGGATTGTCTTTCACATTAGGTCCCACGTCTTTGAAAGATAAAATTCCAGACTTCACCAACCTTTGCACTTCAGTCCTCAAAGGATAACAATTCTCAACACTATGCCCTGGTGCTCCCTGATGAAAGGCACACATCTGGTCTGCTTTGTAATACCACGACAATGGTGATGGTACAGCGGGAGGTGGTCGTGTCTGGACCAACTTCTTCTGAACCAATGCTAGTAATAGCTATGCATAGCTCATGGGAATAGGATCATAGTTCTCCCTTCTATGATTATACCCTTGATTCCCCTGCTGGGATGGTCTCTGATAAGCAACTGTAGTTGGAGCGACATTCATAATAGGAGTAACTGAGGCGACTTGCTGATGACGCTGATAATTCCTTCTAGGAGCATTTACCTTTCTCTCTTACATAACAGCATTTGTATCCCCCTCTTTCTTCTTTGTAAACCCGTAAGATGGCTTCTTCGCACCTCCAGATCCTTCACCCTTTGTCAAACAGCCTTCTCTTACTTCCTCTTCTAGGCGAACACCCATTCCTACCATCTCTGTAAAATCACTTGGGGCACTTGCTACCATTCTTTCGTAGTAGAAAGCTCCTAGCGTCTTTAGAAAAATCTTGGTCATTTCTTTCTCTGCCATGGGCGGAATCACTTGTGCAGCCACTTCGCGCCATCTCTATGCATACTCTTTGAATGATTCTATGTCTTTCTAAACCATGGCCCTAAGATGGTCACGATCAGGAGCCATGTCCATATTGTACTTGTATTGTTTAATGAATGCTTCTCCCAAATCATTAAAAGTATGGATGTTGGCGCTGTCTAAACTCATGTACCATTTCAACGCAGCACCGGTCAGACTATCTTGGAAAAAATGAATCAGCGGACGCTGATCATCAGTATGGGTAGACATCCTTCTCACATACATCACCAAATGAGCACGAGGGCAAGTGTTGCCCTTGTACTTCTCAAATTCCGGGACCTTGAACTTAGCAGGAACTTTAACATTCGGAACCAAACACAGCTAATTCACATTCTACCCGAACAACTCTTTTCCCCTAAGAGCCTTCATCTCTCTTTGCATTCTATCAAACTGCTCTTGGAAATCATCCATTCTGTCATAAAGACCCAAGTCTTCACTCGGAGGAGGGAAAGGACGACACACATCTTCATTAACAAACGGAACCAAATTCACCGAAGGAGGTGCAGCAGGAACAGTATGCACCACAGGAGGTGAAGGAGTAACAACATTTGGAACCACTGGAGCATCTTGAGGACCCAAATTGAAACCTTCAGGTGCAAAATTCTCTGGAATTCCCCACAGATAACCCTGAGGCATACGGTTTTGAACAACAGCCGGAGTAGCAGATACAAGAACAGTCAGAACTTCAGTACTTGCCCTTGTTGGTTGAGGTTGAACACTTGGTGGCTGATTCTGAGCAACCACCAGAGCTTCCATCAGAGTAGTAAAGTTGGCCAAGCCAGCCTTCAAAGCAGAAACTTCTTCGCGCAGCTCGCGATTCTCCTGTTCTAAGTTGTCCATCTTCTTTTTGAAATTAGCTCGAGTGTTATAGTGATGAGTCAGCTTGCTGAATAAAGTAAAGAAGCTGGGTAAGGCACCTGGATATGCATAACAAATGAAAAAACATGTGCAATATGATGGATGATATGCAATGTATATGATTATTATTATTTTATCATTTAATATTTCAAGGGATTTCAGATTTACAGACATATTGCAAACATCAAAATAACAACGCATTTGAAATACTGAAAACTTTTATTATAATAACTTCGAAATGGGTTACAAGTTTCAATGATCCCAAGTACAAGATGAAAATACAATCTAAAATCCTAAGAAAAGGAACTGATAGAGATCAATCTGTACGAATGCGCTTCCCTGTGAGCCTGGCAATCTGAGCTCTCAACCTCTGGTTTTCTTCCCCATGTCTGATGGCAACCTCCTTCCAATCATCTGAATCAGGAAGTGAACAAACAACACCTGTTTGAGGCTTAGGAGAAAATAAATCTCCTTGCATCTCTATAGACTCTACTGCTCGACTCTCAAGGATCTCGATCAAATCATCTCTCTCCTTCAGGTCTGCTCTGTAGGAACTCTCTAAAGTCTGGAACTTGTTCTTCCAAGCATCCCTTTCCTGTTGCATCCTAACCAAAGCAAGTTGCAGCTCTTCTAGATCATCTAATAAGGGAGGAGTGGTCTTCACAAACAAATCAGGCATGGGTGTCTCCCGAGTATACGGCATCTTCAACTGAATGGCTCTCGATTGGACCCACTGAAGATATGGCTCCAAAGAAACAACACCCCTAGGTCCCAAATCCTTCCTACTCTTCTTATGAATGTGACGCCAGGCCTTTGCAATCTGCTCCCTAGCTTCCCTGTGGTCTTCTCCTTCCTTCATAAAGAAACTACTTAGATGAATATTGTTCGGTTTATCCCTCATCGGATAACCAAGCTGTCACCGTGCAAGAACAGGGTTATAGTTCATTCCTCCCTTTGTACCAAGAAGAGGCACATTGGGGAAACTACCACAACTGTCAATAATCTCCACATCCTGGTAAGCTCGATGATACCAATCAATATCCGAGTGAGTAAGTGCCATGATCTTAGGAGCCCAACGGGGTTCCTTCTTGACATCCCAAAAAGCGTCAGACTGAGGCGTATGAGAGGTAAACCACCGATACAACAAAGGCGTGCAACAGATAATCATTCCCCCATGATAAGAATTCCGAAGATGAACAGAGTAATAAGCATCACCCAACAGTGTAGGAACCGAGTTTCCAATCATGAAAATCTTGATAGCGTTAATGTCGACAAACTTGTCCACATTAGGAAATAAGAATAATCCATAGGCGAGTAAAGCAAAGATGGCCTCAAAAGCAACCGTACTCTTCATCCTGGCAAAGTAACGAGCTTTCTCTAATAAGAACTGAGCTGGTAATCCTCTAATCCCTCCTTTGGTAGTCATATGAGCTTCCACCTCAGACTTCCCCAGATGAATCAAAGCAGCAATCTCATGTGGTTTTGGCTCACCCTCCAAACCAGTAAAAGGAACACGATCGGTAACAGGTAAATCTAATAGATAGGAATACTCTTCTAGTGTTGGCATCAACTGATAATCGGGAAAAGTAAAGCAGTGATACACCGGATCATAGAACTGGACCAAAGTTGAGAGAAAACCATCCTTCATCTTCAGCTTCATGAGAGGAATAATGGATCCATACTTCTTCCGAAAGTCTGCAGAACACTCAATCTCGGGAATTAGACTGATCAACTCATCTATCTTAGGATCCTTGAAACTGTATTTCCCGGTCTTTCTCTTTCCAGAATCCATGGTTTAAAAGTACCTGAGATATTCACAAATAGTCAACCTTTAAATCCCTTGAAATATTGTTTTTTCAAAAGATGCTTATGAGTGCATAGATGCATGATGCAATAATTACACACAAGATCACACATATAGGGTTCATAGGTTCAACGTCAAGAGCATGAGGTCGAAGGTACTTCCCATAAGGTATTGGTCTAAAAAGTTATCACCTGCCGAACAAGGTTCTAGAGGTTCTCAGAGTCTACATCCTTCCTTCGGATATTACCAACTTCCCGATTAACTCGGTAATTAGTAATATTCTCAAGAAAGACTCGTCCGAGCGTAGTATCGCGTGACAACTACTTCCGGATTACTCCGTTATAGCTTCCGCACTACACCTAAAAGGCCAAGAGGGGTTAGGTAATCTACGGTCCTCAGCTTCGGCAGGCTCCCAGGTCGAAAGCAGTACGTCTTCCCGATTACTCGGTAAACGACACTACAGTCAAAGGAGCCTCCACTGAGTGGGGGATCTCATGCCTCCTTTTTTGGGAGTACTCCCTCAAAGTTAACATGACTATACCGCCCGTCCTATCTTAAAGTTTTCCCAAGTCCGGGTATAGGACTTATGAGTAATCACCAAGCACCCTGTAAACCAGGAAAATCCAGACAAACATATATACAAAATATAACACATAAACAACAATAGCACATATACAGATATAAACAAAGATAGGTTTAACCCACTTAGGGATGGACCAGCAAGAGGTCAATCTTTCCCCAGTGAAGTCGCCATTTTTTCTGTAGCGGTAGAAATGTGCATGACTAAGCCATTGGATTGACTAGACTTTATACAAATCAAAATAAAAATCGCCACCGCGCTTTATTGTTTCCAAAGGAATGAGAAAAGAGCGAATAACCCAAAAAGAGGGGGAAAGATTCAAGGTAAGGGGGTTGGTTATGCAAAGGGAATGTATTAGCACCCTAAACATCTATGGTACTCCGCATGAACCTCTTTGAAAAAATCTGTATATTTGGCTATAAAAATGGATGATGGAGGCGAGAAGAGAAATATTTTTTTTTATGATTTTTGCACCCGCCGCGGTTGCGAACCTTTAGTGCCTACGTACCACCTTTCATGCAATAGGGGATCAGGGTACACGTAGTTCCTCTTTTAAAAATTTGAAACACAAGTGTGTTGGTTGATTTTATGAGATGAGACATCATCGCAATTGTCCGTGTGAAAAACATACTTACTACCCACAATCATGAGAAAGGAGAATTTGCATCATCTCAAAGTGGAGGATATGGCTTGGATTTTAAAATCAACAATGCCTCACTCAACACCCAAGTGGAAAATATCTCACTTCACTACATATTGTAGAAGTATAGTTGTTTGCATCACTACAAGGATTGACAAGAGTCTAATCTTTTGAGAAAGATTTTAAAATAAAAAGCCAAAGTGGCAAAAATGATTTGAAATGAGATTGATTGACTTTTAATCTTCTCACAAAAAATGTCAAGATATTATTAAATTGATTGAAGTTTATTTATGCAAATGTTTTGAAAATGCATGGACCTAAGTCCAAGTTTATTATGAAAATGTTTCAAGTTTCAAAACAAGAAGAGTTTTTTTTTAAGGAGGGAGAAGATTTTTGAAATTAAAGAAGATGGGAGGAGAAGAAGAGGCTATCCTAAAGCATAAGGTAAAAGCTAGGGATAAGAACCATCTAACCAACAAGAAGCCAATACTTGACATTATGAGTCAATATAGAATTCCCATTCTTCGGATTGAAACCAAGCAAGCAAAGATACTAGACCTCTTGAGAGAACCAAACTTCAAGTGTTTTAAGTCTTCGCAAAATTGGGCAGAGTAACGGCTGTATACGGGTGAATTCCAGAATAAAAACAAAGATCGTAATCTCAATAACCTGCACACAAAACAAACAAACAACCCAATGTCTTGAGGTAAACCTCAAGAACTCCAAACAAAATATCAAATAAAGTCACAAAGTCTCCAAGATAGGCCAAGGTCTCTAATCCTAAGTCCAAGAAGGCCATCTCTCCATAATGCAAAGGATAGTAACCATGTAGTCCAAGTATCATTAATGATTTTTATGGTTCATGTTGATTATTAGGTGTCTTTAAAAAGAAAGAAAAGCTCAAGTGAGCAAAATAAAAATGCCATAAAAGTAAATGCTCAAGTGAGCAAAGATGAAAATAGCATGAAATGTAAAATTCTAAAAGTAAATGGTACATAAAGCATGAAAATAAAAGCGTAAAGTAAAGTTAATTGTTAGTAATTAGTGGTTAGTTGGATGACCATATTGAAACTTGCATTTGGAACTCATTAAAGGATTGGTAGAACCAAAGCCTCCACACAACAAGTTGCATTTTCTTTTTGTCAAGTATATCATCCATTTTGGAATTCTCACAAGGTAACATGTAATGATCAACGATGTTTAAGTGATCCGCGTTGACCAAAGGTGTTGTAGATCCATTAGAGGATTGGTAGAACCAAAGCCTCCACATAATGAATCTCAAGGTTATTGGATCAAAGAGATCAAATTAACATACTTGGGCTTGCAATCATAAGTTTGGGCCACGAATGATCATTTATTCGAATCGGGACAAAATTTAGCGCTATGTTAAGCAATCGTAAGTGGACTTATGTAGAAGTCACACCTATTTTGAGGCCGGTCAATAACAATCTATGTATTTCATGTTTGGATAAATGATATAGAGGTCACCATCCCTTAACATGTAGCACAATTAAAAAAGAAAGGGATAAGATGAAAAGGGAGGGAAATGATAAGCTAATTTGGATCACCATTTCAAAATTCTTTCATCTTTAAATTCAACCACTCCTCTAGATGGATTAAAGCACTAAACATATCATTAATCCAAAGCACCAAAAATGAATTAAATAATTCACTCTTAGTTAGATTTGAATTGATGAACATTTATCCAACTTCATCTACATCACAAAGTCCATTGAGTTTAAAGACAAATTGGACATTTAAAATTGCAATCCAAACCAACAATCAAAAGGAGTGAGTAGAAAAATTATTTTGGATCAAAGCTGCCCCAAAACAAGGCAAAAAAATGCATTATGTCCCTGTGTAAATCAATTGCACTATTGTGTAAATTGATTTACACAGTACAGTTTTCTAAAAATTATGCAGAATTGCTTCTGTGCAATCGATTGCACTACAGTGCAAATCGATTGCACACAGTTACAGTAGCAAAAATAACATTTTAAAAGGCCAATTTCTTGTTCAAACTTTCCATCAAACACCTTATGATCATGGATCCAATTGAGCACGGAAATTCCATCAAATTATGAGAAAATAACACCATTGGAATCACAAAATAATGCTCAATGAATCAATCCCAAAGATCACCAAGAGATCACATTGTGAAAGATGAATTATCCAACTTACCAAAGGTAGATCTAGAGAATTATCAAAAGAACTTCAAGAATTTGCTTCAATTCAACCACAAGAATCAATTGAACAAGCTTGAATGTAGAGAATTGATGGAGAAAAAGTGTTTGGATGAAGGTTTAGCTCAAAGATTAGTAAGCTTCAATGCAAAGCTTACTAACTTTTTGAAAATGGAGCTTTGAGTGAATTTGGTAGGTGGAGAGAATTGAGAGATTTTTTAGCAAGGTGGATTTGGCTATCAAAAGCTTGAAATTTGAATGAAATGAGAGCTCTATTTATAGAGTTTTAGGATTGGGATTAGTGGTAATTTGGTAATTGATTTTTGGAGCCAAAATTTGAATTAATGATAACTCTTTCAAAAATTAGAGCCAAAATTTGAATTAATGATAATTCTTTCAAATATTAGAGCCAAAATTTGAATTAATGATAATTCTTTCAAATATTAGAGCCAAAATTTGAATTAATGATAATTCTTTTTAAAAATGAAAGATTGGCACTAAAATTTGAATTAATGATACATCTTTCAAAAGTGAAGGAAAATTGGAGCCAAAATTTGACAAGTTTAAAATGCTGATTTTTTTTTTAATTTTCACGCTGTGCAATCGATTGCACTACAGTGCAAATCGATTGCACCGTGTATTTTTTTCAAAAATGGCGCAAAATACACTATGTGCAATCGATTGCACTTTAAGAGCAATCAATTGCATCAGTGAAAAAAATGAAAATTTTAATTCTTTTTCTTTGCAAAATAGAGATTTTAGGAAAATAATACCAGAAATCCTTATTTGTCAGATGCTTCGACTTGGTACCTACAAAACAAAAATATACAAAGACAAATATTTTTTGTATTTTGATTAGAAGTTAGTCAACAACACATATATAAAATACACAACCAAGGTGCTTGGATATTCCTCAAGAGCAAACTTAAAGATAGGAAAAAAGAGGAAGAACCAACCCTAATGTGATCTTGTTATGATCGAGTTGATATAATATGATAGAGGAATCTTAGGGCAAAAATTGGGGTACAACAGATATATAAGCAACAACTTATCTGAGAAACAAGTCTTGTCATTGTAGGCGAAATATTTTCTGAAGTTGATATCAAAAGCTTTTCTGATGTTTGGATCTTAAAATCCGATATTATGGCAACAACCTTTTTGATTCTCAAGTCTTTGAATTCTGAGCTTTGATTATTTTCTTCTTGCTGGATAGATTCTGATTGAAGAATGATAATGATCCAAAAGATGCTTCTGTGTTGTAGAGTCATAGTCTTTCAAATATTTAAACATTATATTCAGATATACAAGCAATTACTAATCTAAGAAATAACTTATTTGTTTGTGAATGAAAGCTTTTCGGATCCATTATGTCTTGATTTGATCTTGATTTATGATAATCAGCTTTTCTGAGCTGCATATCTGATGTCTGACTTCTAAAGCAGAAACTTATATCAGTACATTTGATTTTCTAGTAAATTCATCTTGATCTGATCTTTGATTTTTGATGACAGCTTTTCTGAGCTACATATCTAATGTTTGGTTTCTGAAGAAAAAGCTTATATCAGTACATCTAATTTGACATTGAATTATTTCTTTCTGATCTCTTGAATGCTGATATTTGAATTGAGCCGAAAGCAACAACTTATGTCAGCTATATCTTGGTTTCTGATCGTGAATTCTTTTTATGATATTTGAGATCTTTGTTTATGATATCTTGAGATCTTCAATTCTAAGATATGATTTCTGATATCTTGATTCTGAACTTGATTATGATGTTGAGCTGATCTTTGAATATTGACTTCTTGGCTCTTTGATTTCTGATCTTTTGAAGCTTGAGCTCTTCTTAGAAACTCATCGAGATTCTTTTCTTATCGAACATTCATTATTCAACAGAACTACTGATGTTTCATTAGAAACAAACTCAATGGTTCCTCTTCTGGGTAATAAAGTGATTCAGATGATATCTTGATTAAGACTATCCATAATTCTAATATCTGTACACTTAATGAAACCATTAGAACTTAAATTGTTCTACATAAAATATATGCATTGTTATCATCAAAACATAGAGATTTAAACACATATCCAAATCTTGTTCTAAAAATCTCCCCCTTTTTTTTATGACAAAACCATATATTTTGATAAAACAATTTTACAGGGTTAAATCATAAACAAAATAATATAAGAGTTTAGAAAATTCCCCCTAAGTTTGAAACTCCCCCTTGGATAAAAAATCTCCCCCTGAATCATAAACTTATGATCTTTCATAGCTTTAGGAGCAATGTGTTGTGATTGGTTTTTAATGTGAGAGTCGCCACTACTAGTTTTTATCCTAAGGAAGGAAATCTAATAGAAAACCCTAATTTGCAAACAGAAATTCTAGGTTTCAGACTTCTTTAGACGAAAGGAAGGTGTTAGGCACCTTTCATCTATCTGTTCACAAGGATACTAGGTTTTAGGTTTAGCATCGGGTGAAATAGTGTTTTAAATTTTAATACGGGAACTCGCCACGATTTTTGATCGTATGTCTACATATTCTCTTATGAGGAATCAGAGTCCCAATTCGTAGTTTGCAGTTTAGTTGGTGTTTTTTATAAGATTGCATAGAATTTCTTTTGAATTAACCTTGAACCTTGTCTGGGTTGTAAATTGAGTGATCATAGACGCAGTTCGTAGTTCGATTCAAAGACGATACTATTTAATCTTTTTTTGAAAAAAATGATCTTGGATTTTGATTATGTTAGTAGAAAAATAGTTTGAAGTTGGTTAGCTGTTTTAAGTTTTGATATTAAGGCCCAAGTTCAGAAATTGGACTTTGCCCGCTTTTGTAGGAGGGGTGTGAATATTAAGACTGAGTGGTGTATTAGAAGAAAATCTAGACCCAAATATATTTTAAGCCAAAGTGACCAAGGGATATATTTTGTAACATGGTAGTCAAATAGGAGGGTCTGGCAAGTAAAAGACCCAAGTTCAGATATTGAAATGGGCCCTAAATGCAGATGGGGTATTAAGGGCTCAAGTTCAGAAATTGAACTTGGCCCAATTAAGCGGGGGGTTTAGATTAAGTAGAATTTTAATTAAAAAGTTTAATTTTGAATAATAAACTGGTAGACGATATGTCGACCCATTTAATTATTGGAAGATGGATTTTCTATTAATTATAGAATGTTCGAATTAATTAGATTTAAAAAGAAATTTAAAATTATGTACCAAGTCGATTATTAGTCTAAATACTAAGACATATTTTTGGTGTTATATATATATATATATATATATATATATATATATATATATATATATATATATATATATATATATATATATATATATATATATATATATATATATATATATATATATATATATATATATATATATATAATTTGAAAAAAAGTTTGATAGATATAGAAAATATGGTTAATATTTAACTACACCAAAGAGAAACATGTTTTGTGGTTTTTTATGAAAAAAAGAAAGTAATTTCTATTAAAAAAAACTTAAAGAATCATTAATTTAATTCTAAACTGACCTACTTACTATTCCTAAAATATATCCCAAAATCTCTTAATTAATGACTAAAAAAATTAACGAATAAAGAATTTATAGAAAATAAAATATTTACTTGTTATATTTAATTATTAGCTTAATAAGGTTAAAAAGATTTGTATTTTATTTCTTTTTATTAACATTAATTCCACTCAAAATTAGATATGTGGTCAGATTTAATTAAGATTTAAAAATAAAATACACAAATTAATATACAAATATAATAATGGTGAAAATAAGTTTTTTTTTTGCATAGTTTTCTTTATAATACCATGTTAATAATTGTTAACGATAACAACTATATATGATTAATAAAACTAGATATATTATTAAAAATAAATTTTAAAATAAGAATTATGTACAAAATAATCATAGACAAAGAACAAATTGAATTTTGGATTAAGACATCAACCAAAGAAATACATAGTCCAACAGTAAACAATCATGCACAAGTTTAAATAAGATGGTAAAAGAGAAACCAACCTGAAGTGCCGTGACCAAACTTAAGCTGATTCCTCCAATCTCATTTCTTCTTTCATTTAGTGCAGAGAGTTTTTTCAGGCTGATGGAGGCTTCATGTTTCTTTGTTGTTGTTCTTCGATGTGAAGAACAACAAGTTTAGGAGAACTCTAGTGAATTATGGATGAAAAATTATGATGAACAAGAGTCCTTTTTATAGACTGAAAAACTAGATTGACTTGCTAGAGAAGGAAATTGCCCAAATAATAAAAAAAACCCAAATTTATCTTAATCAACAAACTAGCCAATTAGATGTCGGAACAATGCAGGACGACCAATAGGAAACAAGTAAAAGAGATTTGATTTTTTTAGTGAATTTTTAGACACTTTTTGATGAAAAATGCGTAAAATAAATTAAATATTATTATTAAAAATTGCCTAAAATAGAAAAACAAAAATAATATTTAAATAATAAAAAACACGATTTTTGGGAAGATTTGAATGTAACTTGAAATTGAAATGAAATTAACAAAAATAGAATAAAATAAATCGTCAATCCAAATAACTAAAACCCAAAAAGAAATCAAATTTTTGGATTTATAATTATTATAACCAATTACATTGATTCTCTCTTAAAACAAATATTACTACCTAAAATACAAAAGATAACAAAATATTTTTAAATCTTTTTGTATTTTAGATTTTTTTGGTTATTTTTAGAATAAAAAGTGAAAAAAACAAAAAAAACTATTTTTTAAAAATTAATTAATTGAAAATACGAAATTTAATATTTAAATATTTAAAAAATGATTTTTTTAATGATTTTTATAAATGAAAATAAAATTAGTAACAATAAACAAAGAAATATAAAAAAAGTACCAAGTGAGATTTGAACCCATGACCTTATACTTTCAAGCTATGTTTCCTTACCAATTGTGCTATGTTATTTGTTTGAAATAAGAAGCTAATTGAAAGTATATGAAGACAAGCAATTATTTGCTATTTTAAAAATACAATTTTTTATATATTTTTAAACAGACTTGAAAGCGAATATTTATTAAAAACCTCAAAATATAATGCAATTAAACCAAAGGAATTTTATCCTGTAAAACCCAAGTTCGAAAATAACTTTGATGGTAGAACTAAGGCGGACAAATTTGGGCTATGACAACTATCCTATTTAATAATTCTTCGATTGAAAGTCATGAGAATGCGTAGGTCTTTG
Organism: Vicia faba; assembly: GCA_948472305.1. Classification (NCBI taxonomy): domain Eukaryota; kingdom Viridiplantae; phylum Streptophyta; class Magnoliopsida; order Fabales; family Fabaceae; genus Vicia; species Vicia faba. Next base: position 759,688,221 of record OX451736.1, on the reverse strand, counting down.
TTTATTCGAAACAGAGATTTATTAAATAATAGAAGACCCCAAATTTTGACCAATGGTTGCCTAGATATGGTTACGCTGATATAGCATATCCCCAAGAGTTGGCTAGATAGGGTTACACTGATATAGCATACCCCCAAGAGTTGGCTAGATAGGGTTATGGTGATATAGCATACCCCTAAGAGTTTTGAAGAGAATAGGTAAAGTTGATGATGTATATCTTACCAGGAATTAAATAAAGATGAGGACGATGATTTTGAGCTTGAGAGAGCAATCTTGTAGGTCTTAGTTTGCTTTAGCTTATTTATCCATTTTAGGGGAGAATAAGACAACACTTGATAACACATGGCTTCTTGGAGACTGAGGCGATGGGTTATGTTCGCGAATCACTGGATGGCGTCTTAGGAGATAAGCTAGATTTTGTATTTTTTCGAGCATCGTTGCATGATGTCTTAGGAGATGGTCCTTGTTACGGAATAAAGAAATACATTACTGCACGATGTATTAGGCAATGGTCTATATTGCGGAACAAGGAACCGCACTGCTGCACGATGTCTTAGACAGTGGGTTAGGTTCGCGAATCGCTGCATGTCACCTTAGGCGATAGGCTAAATTTTGGTTTTCGAGCATCGCTGCATGATGTCTTAGGCGATGGCCTGTGTTGCCGAATAAAGAAACACATTGCTGCACGACGTCTTAGGCAATGGTCTATATTACGGAACAAGGAACCACACTGCTGCACGACGTCTTAGGCAGTGGGTTAGGTTCACGAATCACTGCATGTCATCTTAGGCGATAGGCTAGGTTTTTGTTTTCGAGCATCGTTGTATGTCGTCTTAGGTGATGGTCTGTTGTAGAATAAAGAAACACATTGCTGCACGACGTCTTAGGAAATGGTCTTTATTATGTAACAAGGAACCGTATTGCTGCATGATGTCTTAGGCAATGGGTTAAGTTCGTGAATCGCTGCATGTTGTCTTAGGCGATAAGCTAAATTTGGTTTCCGAACATTGCTGCATGTTGTCTTAGGTGATGGTCTGTGTTGCAGAATAAAGAAACACATTGTTGCATGACATTGTTGTACCCCAAAATCTGCCTTCCAATTTTTCATGCAAGATGTTTACCCTAGGGTTCCCGTACACTCAATTGGCTCAAAGGTCAACCAGACATGTCCTCTTCCTAGGCAGCAAATCAATAATTAGGGTTTAGGATTTTCTCAGAGATAATTGAGTCTTAAAAATCTCCAATATTTTTAAAGACAATTTGCTGAAGTTTGTTAATTCTACAAGGCTGGCTAATGTTCTTGAAACAAATTTAATAGACAATGAAGTCCTATTGGAATCAAGAGTGACATGCGAATTCATTATGATTACCAATTAGTTGTTGAACAAGAATTGAAGATTAAGACTTTTGATCATAAGCCTTTGAATTTAAGTTAATCAAATGGAGTTGAAATTCTTAAACATTCATTTTGTTTTAGAAGTTTGATTGGAGTACAAAGTGTTTTATTTTGCTTGATCATCTTTGGTGATTGTTTGAAATACAAGTTACCTAAAACAAGGTTTCTTACTCAAAACATCCAAATAAGAATTCCAAAATTTAAAGTTGAAATTGGTACAATATTTTCACAAAGTTTATTCAGAAGTATTATATTCATTACATTATAGGTTTGATTTTACAAAAGAAATGTCTTTCCTACCAATGCAATAAATTACAAGATTTGTTTATAAAAAAAAAGAGAGAGAAATCCTAAGTCTTCATCCTCAAGCAATCCCTCCAATCTTTGCTTGCCATCCATGCCTCTTGTTTATGAAAAAAGAAAGGGAGAAGTTTGTTAGTAATTCAAACATTCAGAAATAAACAAAAAGATACAAAAAGTAATCCTAAATTCATCATCAGGGTGATTTCTGTTGAATCAGAAAAAGAAGGGTTTTGTATTCTAAGGCCTCATACAGTTCTTGCTTAATCATTGGCCTGATAATTTCTAGTTTGCAAATCACAAAGTACAAGTTTGGTTCACAAACAAGCAGCAAACAAGGCAAGCTGCAACCAACTGCAGGGAAGGCAAGCAAGGCAAGCTGCAACCAACTGCAGGGCAGACAAGCAAGGCAAGCTGCAACAAACTGTAGGGAAGTCAAGTAAGGCCAACAACTGTAAACTGCCAAAACATAACTAGCAAACAAGGCAAGCTGTAGGGCAGGCAAGCAAGGCAAGCTGCAAGAAACTGCAAGCAGGGAAAGCTGCAACAAACTTCCTAACAGGGCAGCAAACAAAACAATGCTGCGAACTGCTAAAAATAAAACTTGTGCAAAAATCTACAAAGTATCAAAAGTTCAGAAAATAAGATTTTGGATTCTAAAGGCCTCAAACCATGAAAAATTCTCTCATGGGCCCATTATCATTGCAAAACAAAGCTTGACCCACAATAAATAATTCCAACCATATTCCCAACCCATTAGAAAAATTCAAATCAAGAAATTCAAGCTCAATAGAGGCCTCAAAACAGTGTCCGATCATTGGCCTAAAGGTATGTTTGCAAATCACAAAAACTTGGTTCACAAGCAAAGGAAAACAGAAAATCAAGCCTCATACGTATTTCACAAAGACATAACTACATCATTGGCTAAGAAGTAATCTGTTGCAAATCTCAAAAAAAATTTGTTTGGTTCATAGAAAATACAAAAATACAGCAAAAGCAGCCAGCAAAGTCAGAAAAGTATAAACAAGTACAGAAAACTGTAAAAGGAAAAGCAGCAGTCAGCCAACCAAAGGACAACTACTTGAGTTGTTAAAACATAGCAAGTACAAAGCCAACAAAAGTCAGCATCCACCATAAATGAATAGCACAACCAACAAGCAAAGTCAACTGGCAATTTGATTTATCAAGAAAAAAAAGTACAAGTAGAAAAAGCTAGTATTTTTTTATCTATCACAAAATCAATACAAAACAGGGCAACAATACTGTGCAAAGGAGAGGTTTTTTGGCCAACAAGAAGAATACACAGAAAGAAAAAGTCTAACCACTGTTCTCATCCCTCAAAGTTTACTATCAACAAGCCACAGGATACCAAAACACAACAAAGAGGTAATTTCTTAAACTGTTTCAATATACAAATTTTTTGAAAACTTTTTCTTGTACAAAACATGCAATTTAGGGCCAATCAGAAACCAAAATAGAACAAAACATATAGAATCAAAACCCTAAGTAAATCATTCATCAGTAAAATATCCAAAAACATCATCACCAACATTAAAACAGAAACAAAATCGCAGCAAACAGAAACTTGCAAAACCCTAAGTGAATCATCATCAGTTTCGCAAACCCAAACCCTTTATAAGAAAGAAGAGAGTTTCTTTTAGATAGAAACATACAAACAAAAACATGCAAAACCCCAAGTTTGTTTTCATCATCATTTTCAAAAGAAGCCTAACCCTTCAGAATTAGCGAAGAGATAAGAGAGGAAAGATCTCACCAAATCATGTAGAAGAAGCAAACCGGAACCCCTAGGGTTCCGGTCGTCCCCTTTTAGATCTAGGCCAAATCTTGCATTTTCTGCAAAATCAAATACCAAATTAGTGATTAGGAGTAAGAGAGGAAGATATTGATGTAAAAAAATTGAAGGTTTGAACCCAGCCGTCGCCGTCATCGTCGTGAGCGATTTCCGGCGCGACTTCTGTTTCTTCTCCGGCGAAGGAACCATAGAGAGTGATCGAGAGAAACAAATTGGCCAAATGAGACTGTGTCTCATTAACCTGGTTGTTTTGTTTAAAACAACCAGACCCCTCATACCAGGCCCAAGCAAATTAAGACTAAACCCAACCCCCTTCCGGTCGCTACACCCCCTATCCCTTTAAAAAAATCTGTTTTTTTATTTATTTCTTGGCCATAAGGTTTTGGGATAAAGCCCAAAACAGATTTTCTTTTTTTTCTTTCTCCAAACACCCTTTCTGATTATTAACCCCCTGACTTATTTTATTTATTTTTATTTTTCTTTTCTTTCTTTTAATTACTATTAGTAATATTATTACAATATTTATTTTTATAAATAAAAATCTCAAAAAATATATTATTTATGTATTCATATTAAATATATTCATATTTGTTTAAAAGACTAAAACATTTTCTTGTTAAAATTTATTTTCTTTTCCAAAATTAATTAAATAATTAGATTAGGTTTATACTTATTATTTATTTAGAAATTTGTTTCTTTAAACTAGTTTCTTTTACTAACTTAATTTTAATTTTATTTTTCTAGTTAATTATTTTTCTTTTAAGTTATTAAAGTCAAAACAAAATCAATTTCTTTATCCATTCATACTTGTACATTATATTCATTTCACTTCTTGTACATTATATTTACATTTGTTTTTGCACATTTATTAAAATTCGATATGGTTGTAATAAATAGATTTACTTTCTTGCAAATCCCCATTTATAAATTGTATACCCCCTCCCACAAGTGTTGTAATAGCGTAGTAACTTAAATTTCGCAATTTATCGCTTTTACATAACATGCTAGTAACTAGGGTTTGTATGACAAGATAAAACCAATCAAATCAAAAACCCTAATTCAAGACAAAATCAAGCATGAAAATGACACACTTGCACACAAAACACCCCTAGGATTATCCCACTTGGTTGCCTTATACAAAATGGCCATATTACGCATGCAAAGTGTCTTAGCAAAAACAAACAAATACAAGATCATAGTCCCCCGATGACGCTATTCAAAATTTCCTTACAAAATGATCTTAGTCCCTAAAAAAATGCTAAGATACCTTGCAACATTGCTAATCATGGCTATACGATGACCCACGTCCGTCCCGTTTACATCCAAAGATAGGGTTGCTTACCAAATCAATGGTAAGACAACAATGTCAAAGGAAAAGAAAATGAACAAGAAAGACATTTGAGTAGGTATATTACTTTTAGTTACTTGCTCTATTTTAAAACAAATATCCTTTCAATTTTCAAAACAAACACACACATTTCCAAACATCTTACGAAACTGAAAAACATTTTCAAAAGATCAAACATATTTGTATACATTCTCACAAACAAGAATCATTACAAAGATTTCCTAAACAATGGCCTCTTTACAAAATACTTTCAAAACCACACAAAGCACAATTTCAAACAAAAGCAAGCGATCTAGAAAGTAACTAAGAGCCCATGGAAAACCATGGATGAAAGGGGTGCTAATACCTTCCCTTTTCATAATCTACCCCCTGAACTCAAGAAACAATCTCAAAGGTCTTTCCTGTGCTTTTTCACCTTTCCTTTTGGATAAAAGAAAAGTCGGTGGCGACTCTTGCTAACTGCAACACTTGTGATAAAATGAAAAACCTTCAAGTCAGTTATCCCACCGTATCATAGACATCTTAGGCAATCGTCTTTATTACGGAACAAGGAACGGCACTACTGCATGATGTCTTAGGCAGTGGGTTAGATAAAGAGAATACACTGTTGCGTGGAGTCTTAGGAAATGTACCGAGCTTCGTACATTACTGCATGGAGACTTAGGTAATAAATTGAACACATCACTGCATGGAGACTTAGGTGATGGGATAAACGCGTCACGACATGGAGACTTAGGTGACAGGTTGAACCGTAGGAGAAGTGTTTTGTTGATTGACCCTCAGATGGCTAAGTCGAGGGTGAGATTGCTTATTTGTTGATTGATATGGAACCCTGAGTATATGTGCATTAAATGTCTGATATTGATATGGAATCCTGAGTGTATACGTATTGAATGTTTGATATCAATATGGAACCCTGAGTGTATGTGTATTGAATATTTGTGTTGATATGGAACCCTGTGCATTGAATGTATGATATTGATATGGAACCCTGAGTGTATGTATATTGTCGTGGCGTCTTTGAATTGATTTGAACGCGGTGACAAGTATTAGCAAGGATTTTGATTGATTTTGTGTTACAGGTGCAGGCATAGGTGGAGAAGTGTGTAGACTTTTGTGTTGTAAGTGTGGGCGTAGGTGTAGATGTATGTATTGGCGTAAGCGTAGACGTAGACGTAGGTGTAGGCATGGTCGTAGAAATAAGCGGGGATGTGGACGTAGGTGTGGATATGAATCCTAGGTAAGCTGCCTAGTGAGATTTTGATAGCGGAACCTTTGACGATTGTGTCTGTTGTCAACCGTGGCAGCTATAGCAAGGTGAATGGATAATGCTGAGTTTGGACTTGAATTTGAGTTTGTATTAGCTGGTAGTCATACCTTGAGATTTTTCTGAAATTTTCTATGGGCATGTATGATTGAATGTAATGCATGTATGCATGTTTGATATGATTGTGCTTTATGTATGCATGATGTATAGTATGTATGCTTGATATGATAATGTTATGAATTGAAGTGATGCGATGATTGATAAATTCAATGCCCCTGTTATTTGAACTGAGGAACCAATGCTTAAGGCGGACTATCAGCCAAGGTTTGTTTTTGCTGTGAAGCCATTCCAATTAGGGGCTGGGGTTTTGAAAAGGTGTGCCAGACGAGAATTGGGATTTTGAAAAGATGGGCCTGACGGGAACTGGGCTTTGCACCAATATCCATATATATGCTTGAATAGTATCAACTCAGTGGCTTGGAAAGGTGAAACAGATAGCAAGGTTTCTAATATTGGTAAGGTTACCTAGACACATTAATTGGAAAGTGCGAGGCTGCTCACGACTTTTACGTAAGGCTACTTACGTATGGATAGATGATGAATGCACGAGGTTGCTCATGCCTCGTATGGCTGCCTATGAATGAATAGTGAATGAGGTTATGTGAGGCTTCTCACGTCTTTTATAAAACGCATATTAGAAAATGAGTGAGGCTACTCACATATTGGATGGTGGTACGTAAGGCTACTTACGGTTTAGTTTGACAAAGAATGTTTGTATGAGAGACTCACCCGGAGGGATAGTCAGAGGGATGTTAGAGCTTGTAATAGCGACTCTCCTAGAAATTGACTCTGGATTTTTATGAGGGTTGTGATACGGTGGGAGAACTGACTTGGGGTTTTGTGTTTGTGTTCGCAAATGTTTCGGTTTAGCAAGAGTCGCCACCGACTTTTTATTTTATCCTAAGGAAAGGTCAAAAAGCACAAGAAAGACCTTTGAGATGTTTTCTTGGGTTCGGGGAGTAGATTATGAAAAGGGAAGGTGCAAACACCCTTTTCATCCATCGTTATCCATGGGCTCTTAGTTACTTGTTTAGATCACTTGCTTTTGCTTTTCAATTGTTTGAAATGGTGCTTTATGTGTGGTTTTGAAAGATGTTTTGAAAAGAAGCCATCGTTGTGGCAACCTTTGTAATGATTCTTGTTTGAATGTATACAAAGGTGTTTTTGTCTTTTGAAAAGATGTTTCAATGTTTGAAAGTTTGATTTGAGAGTTTTGGGAAATGTTTTGAAATTGTGTGTTTTGAAATTAGCAAGGATGTTTTGCAAGTTTTGATCAAGCAACTAAGAGTTATCTACCCTATTTTACTCAAAGATCTTTCCTAATGTTTTTAACCCTTTTAACAATGTTGCTTTACCATTGCATTTGGTAAATAACCTTGTATTAGGATATTAAACGGGACAGGCGCGGGTTATCGTATAGACCATGATAGCAATAATGTTAAGTATCTTTGGCAAATTTTTGAGGGACTTGATCATTTTGTTTTAGGCAACCAAGATAACGTCATCGAGGGACTATGATCTTTTGTTTTATTTTTGTTTTGCCAAAGTACTCAACATGCATAACATGACCCATTTTTAAGGCAACAAGTGGATTGTAACCCTAGGGGTGCAAGTGTGCATTTGTGTTTGATTTTCATGCATTTTTGTCTTTGATTAGGTCAAGCTACTTGTTGATTTTGGATTTTGGCATACAAACCCTAATTCTCTAATCATGGCATAATTGAAAGCGTAAAGTGCGAGAATTAAAAGTCTAAGCTATTACAACATGACTATGGGGGTACAATCTTTGAATGGGGGTGTATTTGACAAGAAATATAAACCCTAGTTTACTATTACATCCAAATTGAATTCCAAGGCATAAATATTAAATGAGCAATATTTAAATGAACAAAATAAATATATCAAATAAAATGAACTATGCAAAAAAAGTTTTTGTTTATTTATGTATGTAAAAATATTTAATGTAAGAAATAAAGAAATAAATAAAAAGATTAATTTTCATTTTGTTAAGGGTAAAACCCTAATTTTCTTTAAGAAAGTAAATATATTAATTATTTTATTTATATACAATAAAAATAAAATAGTATGTGTAAAAGAAAATAAAATATGTTTATAAAAAGTATTTTTAAGTATATTTAATAATAAAAATAAAAGTGTAATATTTTATATTTTTATTCTAAAATACCTAAGAAAATAAAAGTATATATATATATATATATATATATATATATATATATATATATATATATATATATATATATATATATATATATATATATATATATATATATATATATATATATATATATATATATATATATATATATATATATATTAAGTAAATATGTATAATAAATAAAATATATACAAAATAAAAATATGTTTTAGAAGAAATATTTTCAGTGTGGATAAAAATAAATAAAAATATAAAAATATAAAAGTACAATTTATATATTATTTTCAAGTTTTAATAAATAAGATAAAAGTATTTAAATGCTTTTTATGTTAGAAAAATAAAAATAAAATGCAAAATAAATGTGAAAAATTATAAAAATATTTTTGAACATTTTTTATATTTGGAAATAAATAAATAAAATCAGAAATAAAAACAAAAATGTAAAAATATAAAATTACAAGAAATTGGGCCAGGGGGTGCAAAAAGGAAAAGGGGGGGGTGCCAATAGTGAGCTAGGCCAAGCCCAACCCACCACTTCATCTTCAACCTCCAGATTTCAAACAAACGCGCGCGCCTGTTATCCAACGTGGACATCCTGCATACGAGCTCTATTGCAAAAACACATAATATCAAACTTGTAGAGCATTTCAAGACGAATCCAACCATATAAACAACTTGTCTTAACTCTCAAAGACCGGAGAGAATTTCTCTGGCCCTAAAATCTAACCTAGTTTTTTTAGCATGTTCATGGATGAAATTCTCTTAGCATGCTTAATATAAATGAAAACTGAGCATATGTACAACTTCATGGCAATGAATACTACATTTTTTATTCACAAACCTAAGGCTAAATGTTCCTAAATAGAGAGATAGGAAGTTGACAAAAACCTGTTTCAGCTGACTTCGTGTAGGGCAATGTAGAGCTTTTCAACAAGGCTTGAGATGTCTGGGAGCTTGCTTGGACTTCACTTGACCTTCTCCAATAGCCTGCTTGCCTTGAATGTACCTGAATCAACCTATAGAACTCAACCTGCACAAGCTCAAAATCAAAATGGCAAACACTATAAATGGAGTTACAGTTGGTGTTTGAGGTTTGGGATAGTTTGGATGAATTGAATGGAAGGTGTTTGAAGCAACTTGGGGCAAAACGCACAAGCCAATTGAGCTATGGAACTCAAGTTGCAGATTCTGCCCTGTTTTGCCAATGGAATGTGATTTCTGGCTATGGGGTGTTTAGAGGCTCAAGCAATCGTGTTTCAGGCTCAAACGGGTGTGAGAAAGATGTTCAAACTGTTTTCATAAGTTTATCTGGACTGGTGTTCAAGTTCTAAGGTTTTGGACAAGTTTCTTGTTTTTGAAGCAAAAATGTGGAAGTGATTGAAACAGGCCTGTACAGGCTATCCTTATGCTTGCATACATTGCCCTTGGCCCCTCCAACTTGTGGATTTGATTTGCTCTCTCAGATATGGACCAATGCTCAAGGGATTTAGTTTTGACATAAAGCACATTTAAGCAAAAATGGAAATGTACCTTTTTCTACTTGGGGCTTAATTTTGTGTACAATGTCCAAATGAACAAAAAAATAGCTTAGACTGATGGATTTGCATTTAATTATTGAGTGTGAAGTGGTTTAGAGGCCTGTAAACTAGTGTAAGGCATGCTGACTTGAAATTGCAATTTGTATGAACATGAATATGCCATGGAAGGAAAGTTAGTTTTTGCCAACTTCAAGCCTTCGATTCTCCCTAACCACAAAGGTGTTTGGAGAGTTCTTGGATAATTTGGAAAGCTTGCAACATGATCTATAATCCATATTTGAAATGCAACTTGATATTTCAAGTGGAACTATGTGAAAAATGGCCATGAAGATAGGTCAAAATCCTGCCTAAACTAGGGCAAAATTTCACTAAGTTAAAGTTTTAGGGACCCTTGTTCCAAAAATCATAACTTGAGATCCAAACTTCTTTTGAGAAAACTTTGTGAATAAAAGTTGTAGAATTTGTGGAGGACTACAACTTTCATGTTGGAAGTTTTGTTTGAATCCAATTGCATCAAGGTGAAAATGTTGGACAAACTTGGGAAAAAATAAGAAAATTTCATAACTTAGAAAAATTCTAAGTTATGAAAATTTTCAATTTTAAACCCTAATTTGCAAAATTGGGTTTCTTGATGAACAAGTTTCAAGTTTTGACACATCATGGTGAAAAATGACCCTTGGCACTTGATTTTGACCAAAAAGTCAAAGTTTGACTTTTCAGTGTACAATCAAATTTTGATCAGTTGACTGAAAAATCCATCTGTCAATCCAATGTAATTGAGGTCTTTTGAACTTGTTGAATAGGTCAATATGATTCCATTGAGTCCTTGAGTCCATGGTTGAGCCTAATTTGCCATTGGCTAGGTCAAAAAGTCAGAAATTGCCTTTGTACAGTCAAAACCCTGAAAATGACCATTTTGCCATTTTGGTGATCTGATCAAATTTCTTGTGGAGTTGTGGTACAAACTTGATCAAATGATTCATATGAGTTTATAATGTTGATATGGGTCAAATTTCATGAGGTTTGACTGTAAATTGGCCACAGTTGACTTTTTCCCCAATACAACTAATTTCTAGGTCAACTGTCCAATTGACTGGGCAAAAATTTGATTCAAGGCTTGAAACTTGGTATGGACAAACTTATGAGTCCAATATGAAGTATGAAAGTCACTTTGAGTATTGAAGGTCCAAAAATTCCTGTGCAAACTCAAACCCTAATTTAGGTCATCAGTGCAAGGAGATGTCTTGAGCAGAGCAAAACCCTAATCCTGTCTGGAGTTCAAGGAGCTTTGTGATGAGAAATGTTGATAAAATGAGAGGGAAAATTTTGGGGTACAACAGCTTCCCCTGTTCAATCTTCTTGGACCTGAAGAGTTAGATTGGCAAGTTTGCCTTTCGCGACTCGAAGGTAAAAGAGGATTAGACACTAGAGTGCCCGTAAATTTGCACTCGTCAAAAATGTAGCTGAGGGAATGGGCTTAAAGATGACATTTAGAGATGATAGAATATTGCTGGAGATGGTCTTAGAGATTCCATCCAAGACTGTTGGTTGATCATCAGAATAATATCCGTATCTAGAACGTATCTGAGTTGTATCAGGAGATTGGATTCGTATGAGCAAAAGAATGGTGTCCGTGTCTAGAGCGTATCCGTACTGTAACTGTATTTGATTCTTGAATGAATATCAGAATGACTGCCGTGTCTGGAGTGTATCGGTATTGTATCCGAAATCTGAAATTTGAATAAGCAACAGAAAGACATCCACATCTGGAGTATCTCTGGGCTGGGGAATAGGTTTGAATGAGTGACGGAATGACAATCGTGTCTGGTGCGTATCTGGACTGTATCTTAATTTTGAGATCTGTATGAGTAGTAGAATGACCGCCGTGTCTGGGGTGTATCCGTACTGTAACTGGGATCTGAAAAAGGCAACAGAATGACTTCCATGTCTTAGAGTGTATCTGAGCTTGTAGTTGATACTTGAATCTGAATGAGAAATAGAATGGCTTCCGTGTCTGGAGCGTATCTAATCTGTATCTGATTGCTAAAGTCTGAATGAGTAATAGAATGGCCGCAGTGTCTGGGGTGTATCCATACTGTATTTGAGATCTTCGAATATTTGTTAAAGATAGCTTTTAATCTTATCCTGAAAAGGGTAAAATGTTAGCTGAAAACACACAAAGTTATGTTGCATGACATGTATGATGCAATAACATGTGCTTTATCAATGTTTATGATATATGAATGTAATGTATACGCATGTAAGCTGATTAGCTGTCTTGCTGAGGAAAATAAATCCTTGATAGTTGGAGGTAATGAAATCTTTGACTACTGTCGGGGAAAGTAAATCCTTGACCGATGCTGGGGATTCCAAAAATATTTGATTGCTGAAGATGAGAAATCCTTTGGACTACTGCTGAGGATCGAAAATCCTTGGCAACCTGCGGGGATTATCAAAGACTTTGACAACTTCTGTAGGGATGTGAGAATCCTTCATGATCTTTTGGGGAAAATAAGGATGACCCTGACGATCTCTACCGGGGAATTAAAACCTGGGAGACTTCAACCGGAGAAATAAGAACAAGAATCTTCATTCTGCTGAGAAATAACTCTGTGGGGGAAATGTTTATCCTGTTGGAGAATTCTCAAGAGCTTGGGTTGCATGCCAATCTACTGGGGTTTCAAGAATGATTGGGGATAAAAAGTTAACTGTTATCTGATTGATTTTCAGGTTTTAAGATAACTTGCTGGGGAATTTCGGAGAAGCCGAATGACTTCCACTGTGGTTTAAAGGTTAAAGTTTTGGACTCCGTTGGGGAAGAAAGCTTCATCTTCACTGGGGATTTGTAGTTCAAAGTTTTCTGGCTCCGCTGGGGATATGGAGTTTGGAAACTTAGTTCTGATGGCGATATGTATTTAATTCCGCTGGGGATTTTAAACCTTAACTCCGCTGGGGATATACACTAGATCCGGATGACATATTGCAGGGGATTTCTTCTGGAATAGCCTAAAGATGTGTTCCTATACTTTCAACCCATCAATAATTATCCTTTCTTTTTTCGTTTTGTTTGTAAGCAGTGATTATATTCAAATGCATATGCTCATTTAACAAATCATTGGACGTTTTCAAATAAAACATAAGTGTAAAAAGAAAGAAAAAACAAGCAAATTTCTGCACTTTGAAGTATCTTTGTATTAACTTTGTGTAAGTATTTTGTACAAAGGAGACATACATCCTAGTAAGAGAATGTTGTCATAAAAAATGAGAAAATTTTATACAAAGAAAGATGGCTATGTGTAATAATTCCATGGGGTTCCCATTCTGATATAGCCTTCACAACTCTGAGTATTTTGTCCATTCGTTGCTTCGTCCGCAGATGATTGGATTGATCAGAAGCCTGAAACTTGTCCGTGAAGAGATTGTCCTTAAAGTGACCCGACGAGACATAGTCATACGCTTTAATTCCCTAACTTTTGCCTCGACCCCCCTTTCGGGTTTTCGATCCACCGGGAAACCCTTTTTTGCCCAAGTCGCCCTTTCGGGTTTTCAACTTGCCGGGTGTAAAGATTTTTTTATTTATCCCTAATTTTTGCCTGAACCGCCCTTTCAGGTTTTCGATTCACCGGGATGCCCCTTTTTGCCCAAGTCGCCCTTTCGGGTTTTCAACTTGTCGGGTCGTTTATGCGTAGTATCTTTTGACTATGTCTGCATTCGCAGGGTGCGGCAAATCGTCGCCGTCCATGGTGGTCAGAATCATTGCCCCACCAGAAAAGATGTTCTTGATCACAAACGGTCCTTCATAAGTAGGAGTCCATTTGCCCTTGGGATCACTTTGCGGCAAGATGATTCATTTGATTACAAGGTCCCCGACTTGATATACTTGTCTCTTGACTTTCTTGTTGAAGGCCTTGATCATACGTTTTTGATACGCTTGACCATGGCAAACAACAGTAAGTCGCTTTTCGTCAATCAAGTTAAGTTGATAAAGCCGGGTTTGAATCCAATCGTCTTCACTCAAACCATCATCCTTCATGATCCTTAAGGAAGGGATCTGAACTTCCACAGGTAAAACAGCTTCCATACCATATACCAAAGAAAAGGGGGTTCTCCAGTTGAAGTGCGTGCCGTGGTACGGTACCCGTGCAGAGCAAACGGTAACATCTCATGCCAGTCCTTGTAGGTGACTGTCATCTTTTGAATGATCTTCTTGATATTTTTGTTCGCAGCTTCAACAACACCGTTCATCTTTGGCTGATAGGGAGATGAATTGTGATGTTGAATCTTGAACTGCTCGCACAGAGCGGTGATCATAGTATTGTTCAAATTTGTACCGTTGTCAGTGATAATCCTGTCGGGGATACCATACCGGCATATGAGGTTCTACTTGATGAAGCGGGCAACCACATTCTTTGTAATGGAGGTGAAGGAAGCTACTTCGACCCACTTGGTAAAGTAATCAATGGCCACCAGGATGAAACGGTGTCCATTGGATGCTGTAGGCTTGATCTCTCCAATCATGTCGATCCCCCACATCTCAAATGGCCAAGGAGCTGTTAAGACATTGATAGGAACTGGAGGAATATGTACCTTGTCAGCATAGATTTGGCATTTATGACAAGTACGGGAATGTTGATGACAATAAGCTTCCATGGTAGACCAGTAGTAGCCTTCCCTTAGAATCTTCTTAGCCATCGTGTGACCGCTTGAGTGGGTGCCAAATGTGCCATTATGTAGTTCAGCCATGATCTGATCAGCTTCAACCTTGTCCACACAACGGAGTAAGACACAATCAAGATTGCGCTTGTATAGGATACCATTTCTTAGAAAGAACTTGGCTATGAACCTCCTTAAGAACTTTTTGTCGTTGACTGAAGCCCCTTCAGGGTATTCTTGTGCTTCGAGATACCTTTTGATGTTATGAAACCAAGGTCGGTCCACTACTTCTTCGGTATTAATCTTGTGACAATGTGAAGGTTCGTCCATTCGTTCGATGGTGATTTGGGGAGCCTCATTATCCCAGTTGAGTTTAAACATGGAAGACATTGTAGCTAGAGCATCTGCTAGCTGATTTTCTTCTCGCGGGAAGTGCTCAAAGGTAATCTGCTCGAAACGAGGCAACAATGTCTGGACATGTTCTTTGTATGGGATAAGATTAGGATGTTTAGTGTCCCACTCTCCTTTGATTTGACTGATAACCAAAGCTGAGTCCCCAAATACAACCAAAGATTTGATTCCTAAGTCAATAGCAACCTTGAGACCAAAGATACAAGCTTCATTATCGGCCATGTTGTTGGTGCAGCTGAAGCAGAGTCTAGCAGTGAAAGGTGTATGACAACCTTTTGGAGAGATAAGCACCGCGCCGATACCGTTGCCAAGTGCATTTGAAGCACCATCAAAGTACAGAGTCCATCGGGATCCTTGTTCAGGTTTGTCATACGGTCCGTTATCTTTAATGTTGTCCAAAGTCATAATATCCTCGTCAGGGAAATCGAACCTCATAGATTGGTAATCTTCGATGGCTTGATGAGCTAGATGGTCAGCTAGTACACTCCCCTTTATAGCCTTTTGGGTTGTGTACTGGATATCATACTCAGTTAGGATCATCTACCATCTAGAGATTCTTCTGGATAAAGCAGGCTTCTCGAAGATATACTTGATCGGATCCATTTTGGAAATCAGCAAAGTGGTATGTGTCAACATATACTGCCTTAGCCGGCGAGCAGCCCATACCAAAGCGCAACAAGTTTTCTCGAGCAGTGAGTAGCGAGTCTCACAGTCGGTAAACTTTTTGCTAAGGTAATAAATGGCATGCTCTTTTCGGCCAGACTCGTCATGTTGGCCCAGTACGCACCCCATTGAATTATCCAAAACAGTCAGATACATGATAAGCGGTCTTCCTTTGACGGGTGGCATCAAGATAGGAGGCTCCAACAAATACTCCTTGATCTTATCAAAAGCAACTAGACAATCATTGTTCCATTCAACCATCTGATCTTTCTTCAACAACTTGAAGATCGGCTCACAGGTAGATGTTAGGTGAGAGATGAACCTTGCAATATAGTTTAAGCGTCCCAAGAAACCTCGGACCTCCTTTTCAGTGCGGGGGGCAGGCATTTCTAGTATAGCTTTGACTTTGGCAGGATCAACCTCGATGCCTTTGTTACTGACGATGAATCCCAAAAGTTTACCGGACCTGACTCCAAAAGTGCACTTGCTAGGGTTCAGTCTGAGCTTGTATTCCTTTAATCTGACAAACAACTTTTGCAGATGGTCGAGGTGTTCTTCTTGTGTTTGTGAATGGGCTATCATGTCGTCTACGTAGACTTCAATCTCATGATGTATCATGTCATGAAACAAAGGTACCATGGCTTGCTGATAGGTTGCCCCAGCATTCTTTAGTCCGAATGGCATCACTTTATAGCAGAAGGTACCCCACTGCGTAACAAAATTAGTCTTCTCCATGTCTTCGGGGGCCATTTTGATCTGGTTGTACCCTGAGAATCCATCCATGAAGGAAAACACCTTATGTTGAGCTGTATTGTCGACCAAAATGTCAATGTGTGGTAGTGGAAAATCATCCTTAGGGATAGCCCTACTTAAGTCTCTGTAGTCCACACACATTCTGACTTTACCGTCCTTCTTAGGCACGGGCACTATGTTAGCAACCCATTGTGGATAGGAAGTAACAGCCAGAAAGCCAGCATTGAACTGTTTCATCACTTCAGCTTTGATCTTCTCAGACATATCGGGTCTCATTCGACGAACTTTCTGTTTGATTGGTGGACAGTCTTCTCTTGTAGGGAGACAGTGTACCATAATGTCTGTATCTAGTCTCGGCATGTCTTCGTAGGACCAGGCGAAGATCTCAACATATTCATTCAACAGCTGAACTAAACGCTCTTTGACATTTGGCTCCAGGTTGGCACCCACTTTAACCTATTTTATGTCCTTCTCCGTTCCCAAATTGATAGTCTCTAACAACTCTTCATGGGGGCAGAATAGCCCTTTCTTCTTGTTGCAAAAGTCTAGCTAACTCTCCAGGCACTTCACAGTCTTCATCACCTTCGTACTCGGCATGATTGACCAAATCTTCAGAGTCACTAAAGGCCAAAGCAGAATAGTCACCCATGGAATCCGGAGTGGATGGGTACCTGCATTTTGTGAGTGTGTGTGTGTAAGGGATAGCCATCCTTAAACAAAATAAAATGTAAAAGGAAAGAAAATGAACACAAAATTTTATAGATGAAAACGTCCATGATTCATTAAAAATGGCATATGAAAATGAAGAATCAAAACCCTTACAAATGGACCTATATGCCCTGGGTAAGGCATAAGGCGAAACGAGTGTACGAATTGTTTAAAAGTTATTACAGACCAACATAAGTGTTCAAAAGATAAATTACTTATTGATGAAAGTAATGGGAACAAAGTCTTTCGCCTCCCAGTTGTTCAGTCCCCCTTCAATGGTTGGAAAGATCCAATCTTCAAAGTTGCCTTCTTCATCATCATCTTCTAAAGCATGAATTTCATAGTGAGTGATCTTTAAGGGTGGTCCTCCAGCCCAGGAGCGACGCACAACTTTCTGGCTAGCAGAAGTGAAACCCAATCTGAACTTGTCTGTCTTGTGAGGAAAATCAGGCAGTTGACCCTACACCGTACTTCCTCCTTCCTTGACTACAACTTCCGCATCTTTAAGGGATGACATCCGGGACACAGGCTTGGTAATGATAGGCACCTCGGTCATTGTCTTTGCTACTACGACTTCAGGAGAAACCTCTTCAAAGTGTTGGAAAGGTGTTTCTATGAATTCTCCATCTAACTCCATGTAGCGGAAAGAGTTAAGGTGACTTATCATATACTCCTCCTCACCATGAACTGTTATGATCTTACCCTGAACTGGGTACTTTAGCATCTGGTGTAGAGAAGAAGTGACTGCCCCAGCGTTGTGGATCCATGACCTTCCCAACAAGCATGAATGCGAAGGACGAATGTCCATCACATAAAAAGTAGAGTTGAAATTTTCTGTACCCACTTTGATTGGGATGTCCACCTCTCTATGAACCATCCGCTTAGAACCGTCGAAGGCTCTAACAATAGTATTACTGGGCTTTAGGGTCAAACCTTCACAGTCCAATCTGTCCAATGCTTTCTTTGGTAGAACATTTAAAGATGAACCAGTATCAACCAGAACATGAGCAAGTGTAGTTCTTCTGCACTCTACCGAGACATGCAATGCATCATTATGCTTTCTTCCCTTAGGGGTCAAATCAGCATCAGAGAAACCAAGACCATTGTCGGCTGTAAGGCTAGCCACGCACTCTTGAAACTGGTCCGCAGAAGTTTCTTGAGGTACGTGTGCCGTCTTCAGAAATTTGATCAAGGCTTTGGTATGAGCCTCAGAGCAGAGTAACAGAGCCAACATAAAGATTTTGGAAGGGGTTTGCCCCAGCTGCTCTACGACATCAAAGTCGCTCTTCTTAATTATCTTTAAAATTTCTTCCATCTCCTTTTGGGTGGTCTCGGGGATAACCAAAGTCTGAGCCTTCGTCTTGACATGCGCTTCTTGGATCCCCTTACCTTTATCGACAGAGGGTATAACTTTGGGAACATCAATTTCTTTAATGACTGGACTTTGCACAAGTGTCTTGACGGGTGTTGTACCCCAAAATTTGCCCTCCCATATTCTTCAAAGTTTTGACAAGCATCATCTCAATTTGCTCAAGTCTACTCAAGGGTTGCACAGTTCAAACACCCTCATAAGCCAGTCAAATTAGGGTTTTGGTTCTTGCAAGGAAGTTGAGGTTTTCAAGGGTCCAATCAAGTCCCATATGCCTATATACATTGCCAAGCATCCATATGCCAAATTTCAAGGCTCACAAGGTCAAGTTGCACAGTCAAAAACCCTATTTACTCTACAATCAACTGTAGGGGTAAAATGGTCATTTGCCAGTCAAAAGTCAAAATTTTTGGTCAACATCTTATTTTGAAGCCACAATCATCATTTGATCAAGTCTTGATCATGATTCCACAAGAATGGCTCAAAAATCATCAAGATGCAAAAGTTTCCATTTTTGGACAGCTGAAAAGTCAACTGTAAATTGACCAGGGCATAACTTTTTCATGGTTCATCAGAAAAATCCCATCCAATGCTTATTTTGAAGGGGATGACATTTCCTACAACTCATCTTCACATTCCAAGTCCATGAAATGCTCCCACAAAAAGTTATCAATTTCAACATTATAGGTCATTTTCAAAAGTCAACAAAAAGGCACTTTAAGTCAAAGACCATAACTTGAGATTGGTAAATTCAAATGACATGGGACCAAAGGCATTGGTTAGAGGACTCCAAGACCTTTCCAAAATGTCCAAGAACATGTTCATATGATCAAAATTGAGCAAGATATGCATTAGAGATGTTGGGAAATTTTTGTGAAATGGCAAAAGTCAACTATCCTTGAAACTTCAATTTTTGACAAAAGGGCCCACCTTTTTCCACTTGATTCAGCCTTGTCATTCCACCCAAGTGTCCCATGATCAATTTCAAGATTAAACATTAATTTTTCTATTTTTATTTAATTTTATTTGATTTAATTCATTTTAAATCCATAAAATTCAAATAAAATCAAAAAAAATAATTAAATAACATCTTTTGATTTGAATGACTTTTATGTGTCATGAACAACCTGCCAATTTCTTGCTAGGGCCATTTTAAGCATAAAAATTCAAAATTTGAACAAACTTGGAATGATCTTTAATGGTGGTTATGAAGAATCTAAAAACTTAATTGCAAGGGATCATTGGCTCATAATGTGACTTATTCTCATTCATACACACATATGCAAGTGTTCCATACCTCAGGCACAACCTGAATATTACACAAACGGCCAGAGCAAAATCTAAAAAGTGTCAAAAAAAGTGTGAGATCAAAAGGAGTATTGCAAGCATTTTCAGGCCAAAAGGAGAACGCGACTCTCTTCTTTGCCATCTCCTGAAGCTAAAGCAACCCTTGCCACGTCCTAAGATCCATCATACCGCGCTGTAAGTTCTTCCCAGGTCCCCCAAAATTCCATATCATTTTTTCTTATGTGTTTGTGTGCAGGATGCCCAGTGCATTTCACCATGAACCTTCAGTGTTCCACATGCCAAGTGGCCATGATCATCAATCCGAGGGCCAAAAAGTGATGAACACTATATTCTCCAGTCAACGTGCTCCAGGCAATCGCCAAAAGTCAACAAGACTGGTTAATGGGCCAGCAATTTCCAGGCTTCACACCTCCATTGGGCCATCAACACCCCCTTTGGTTTCTATTTTTTTTTTCTATTTTCCTTTTCTTTTTATTTTCTTTTTTTAATTATTATCATTATTGTTAATTAACCTAAAAAACTAATTTTTTCCCATAAAATTCAATAAAATAAAATAAAAACTAATATTATTATTATTTGTTAACTTATTTTGTAAATAAATTATAATTAATTAATTAGTTTAATTAGGCAATTTTAATCTTTTTTTAATAACTAAAATAAATTTAGAATTAGATTTTATTAACTTTTAATTTTAATTCCTTTTATTTTATTTCATTAAAAACATAAAAACATAAAAACACAAAAATATTTTTCTTTTAATTAAATTAATTAATTAGTTATTAATTTTAATTTCATTAATTACAAAAAAGACAAAAAATTCAATTCTTTCTTAAAAAAGGGTCAAAACCCTTAGGACGTTCCCGATTAAATTTCCATTCGCGCGTATTTATTTATTCTGATTATATTTATGTATCTGTACAGAGGATGTAATAGTAATTAGGATTTTATTGCTTTCTTTAATTTTCTCGCACTTTATTTTCAAAAACGGGTTATTGTTTTTGGCGATGTATAGACCCGCGCCTTGTAATAGCGTAGAATTTATCTTTCTGCAATTTACTTTCTGCACTCCTAACTGCTAATATGCCTGCAAGAATGTATGTAAAATAAAATCAATCCGTAGCTCACAAATAACATGTACAAGATAACATTAACTGAAAAACAACACACAAGGCACATGCCACTCCTAGGGTACGCCTCACTGGTTGCCTCGAACATGGTCATCAAGTATAGGGTGCCTTAGAGGTCGCCCTTCTGTCTAAGATCAGTTGCCTCAAAACGGTTGCCTCGGATAAAAGGATCTAGGACATTAGGGTTACTTCTAAGATGTCCTACTATTGCTTCGGTGACCACACTGTCCCGATAATCGAATTGACCCGAACACCTCCAACGATGGTGCTACCTACCTCTCAATGGTGGGATAACACTATCTAAAGGACTCTTACACAGCTTAATTCCTTAGAGTAGGTGGATTCTCATAGGTACTTGCTCTTTCAAAAAACAAACAAAATAACTTTTCACACCTCACACTTTCAAAAGGTTTTCAAACAAATTTTTCATACACTCTTGAGGACAGATACAAGAGTTACTTAGAAATTTTTTAAACGAAACTTTTTCAAAACCCACACACACTTGAAAAGCAAACAAATTTTGAAAACATAAGAGCAAGTACCTAAGAGCCCGTGGATAACCACGGATAGAAAGGGTGCTAACACCTTCCCTTTCTATAAATCTACCTCCCGAACCGAGAAACATTCTCAAAGAAGGAATTTTGCTGTGCTTTTTTCCTTTCCATGTTGGAGAACATAAAAGACGATGACGACTCTTGCTTACCGCGACATTTCGCGAAACCAGCTTAAAAAACAGTCAGTTCTATTTCCACCGATCACAACGGGCACAAAAGCACTTGAGGGTCCGAAGACTGCCCGTGGAGGAGCAATCTCCGGAGAGAAGATTCTTCCGCTACAAGTTATCTTACTCGTCCCTGCAATATTCACTATGTCAGGAGTTTCTTCATCAGAGTTCTCTTTGACTGATTTGATCTTCTTAACACCATGGTAGAAGATCTCTCCTCCATAGTTCCATGGTATCGTCTTGTTGGACTTATATGGGATAGGCCCCGACATGGTAATCTTCAGCAGTACAAGTTTGGATCAGGCGTAATCTTAACAGGCCTTTTGTAGGTCTTGGAAAGATTATTGGAAATGGTGATTATAGCAATGTCATTGATTGGAGTAACAAAGGTAACAGGAGTAACATGAGTGATAGTAGCAACAAGGGTTTTCTGAAAGAGGATCTCTTGAGTATCCATCAGGCATTGGATGCCTGATTTCAACAGTGGGCAGTCAGATTACAAAGTTGAACAAAAGTAACAGTCTTTTTCACATCCCGGGAAAATCCCGGCTTTTAACAGATTCAATTTAATCATTGGCAACAAAGTCATTGATTCATCAACAACGGTAACATGAAGATCTTCCACAATTGCATGGACATTATGACCATGTTTTGGCATAGGAGCCGATATCACATTAGGTTTTTCGAGCGCGTCAAACTCTACTTCCTTGGCATCTATCAAATCTTGGATCTTGTTTTTAAGAGCCCAACAGTTATTGGTATCATGGCCTACGCTGTCCGAGTGGTATGCACATTTTGCATTTGAATGATAATAGGGAGAAGAGGTATTTGGGTTTTTCGGCGCTTCTTTCAAGTTGGTAAGGTTTAACTTTAACAGGTGAGGGAGGACTTGAGCTAGTGTCATATTGATCCGGGTGAACTGCCGTTGTTGCCTTTCTACCCTTTGCTGGTTAGCTCTAATTTGATTGCTTAAAGGTTGATCGGTCGAGGAATTCTGGATCATTACAGCCCCCACTGCGGGTCGGCGCTCCATTCTCCCTTGATTTCTCTGGGTGTGAACAACAGAAACTTCCTTCTTGGCTGGGAAGGTCTTCTTGATAGCAGTGGAAGCGGAGGCATCCTTCTGAATTTTACCACTCTTAATTCCAGCTTCGACCCTTTCACCGGTCAGAATTAATTCGGTGAACCCTACAGATGAGCTCCCGATCAAGTGATTGAAGAATGGACCTGACAGGGTCCCTAAAAACATGTCAACCAGCTCTCCATCCGACAATGGTGGATGCACCCTTCCAGCCAAATCCCGCCACTTCTAGGCATACTCCTTAAATCCCTCATTAGAGGCCATACCCATACTCTGTAGCTGAGTACGAGTAGGCGCTAAATCTGCGTTGTATTGGTATTGTTGGTAGAAAGCAGCGGCCAAATCTTCCCAGTATTGAACATCAGATCTCTCAAGTTGATAAAACCAGTCTGTGATCGGTGGATCTGGAACTGACTGTTTAAAGCTGGTTTCACGAAATGTCGCGGAAGCAAGAGTCGCCACCGTCTTTTATTTTCTCCAACAAGGAAAGGACAAAAGCACAGAAAAATTCCTTATGAGATTATCTCTCGGTTCGGGAGGTAGATTTATAGAAAGGGAAGGTGTTAGCACCCTTTCTATCCATGGTTATCCATGGGCTCTTAGATACTTGCTCATTGTGTTTTCAAAATGTTTGCTTTTCAATTGTGAGTGAGTTTGAAAAAGTTTCTTTGAAAGATTTCAGAATGACTCTTGTATCAGTCCTCAAGAGTGTTTGAAAAATTGTTTTGAAAGCTTTTGAAAGTGTCGGTGTGAAAAGGTTTTTGATTTATTTTTTAATAGAGCAAGTATCTACGAGTCATCTACCTACCCTAAGGAATTAAGCTGTGTAAATGTCCTTAAGGTAGTGCCATCCCACCATTGAGAGGTAGGTAGCACCACCGTTGGAGGTGTTCGGGTCAATTTGAGGGTTCGGGACATTGTGGTCACCAGAGCAATAGGAAGACACCTTAGAAGCTACCCCCATGCCATGTTCATGGACATGAGGACTTACTAAAACGTTCTCTACTCGACGACCATGTTTCGAGGGGCAAGGCAACAGTGAGGCGTACCCTAGGAGTGGTGTGTGATTCGTGTGTCATTTTCAGTTATATTTGTCTTGTCATGTATTGATGATCTACGCTTTGTTTTTATTTTTGGCATTCATTCTTTCATGTGGTTATTAACAGTTAAAAGGTGCGGGAAGATAAAAGTCCTACGCTATTACAAAGGCGCGGGTCTACATCGCCAAATTAAACCAAGACCCGATTTGAAATAAATAAAAATGCGGAAAAATAAATATCCTAATTAATCTATTACAAGGCTTTGGGGCAAGTACATAAATCTCACAAAGAAAAATAAAATAAACGCGCGAAGAGAAAATTATATTCGAAGGTGCGAGGGCGTTGGACCCTTTGAGGAAATTAAATCGAAATTATTGAATTAATTAAATTAAATAAAGGAAAGGACTTATTTTTTTTTTTGTTTTTTTTTTGTATTTATGAAATTAGAGAAAATTAAATGGAATTAAAACCCTAATTCTAAACATTTTTAATTATTAAAGAAATAAATTCAAGTTTGACCTAATTTACATTAATTATTTACATGGCATATTTATTTACAAAAAATAATTAATACTTAATAAATGGTAAAAAGAAAAGAAAAAGAATAAAAGTATTAAAACCCTAGTTTCTACATTTTTTAGCTTATTAAAAAAACATTAACATTAAACCTAAAATTAAAATTAAATTAATTAACAAAATTTATTTACAAAATAAATATTAGTGAATTAAATAATAAACATATTTTACTTTTTGACTTTCTGATTTTTTATATTTTTGTGTTATAAAAATTTATTTTTTGGTAAATTAATTAAAATAATAGCAAACAAAAGAATAAAGAAAAAAATTAAAACAAGAAATAAAAATATACATATGCAAACCAGAAGGGGTGAGTTGGCCCAATTGGAGGTGTGATTAGAGGAGTTTTGGCCCATCAGGATGTTGGCCACGTTGACTTTTCCAGCGCTTATGTGGGATAGCTGACTAACGTACATGGTAGTCGCTTGTTGATGGCCATTAGATTGAGCTTCAGGGGCATGTGGCAGGCACTGATGTGAAGGTGTATTGTGGACCCTGGATAGCACGCTGCATGGAAGTGTATTGGAAAAAAATTATTGAAGAAAGAGGGGGACCTGGGAATCGAACCCAGGTCCCAAGGCTTGCAACCACTGCTTTCCACCAACTGAGCCATTAAGCTTATTTGTTAATACAATGGAAAATAAATAATATAATAAAAAACAAGGGTTAGTGATATGAAGACAAAAAAACGCGCCAGCTTTTTGAACCAGCCAACCACGTGAGGACACCCAATCTTCTTCTTCGTTTTCCTGTAAATATATGCATTAGATAGCGGGGGTTTTAAACCCCCACAAATTGAAGCCACGAATAATAGCGAATAGGGCCTGGTTCATCATAAATTGAGCGCGAGGCATGGTTTTGAATCGTCAGGAAGTCCTGATTCTAATGGCATAGGTCTTGTTGTCTGATTTTTCCAGAAGAGGAAAGCCCCAAATTCAAACCTCTGAAAACCTAGAAAACGTCAATGGCATCTTTCTATACAAGCACTATTAATCCAATTCAATGGCACCATTAGCTTTAGTGAGTTCATGTTAGTGCAAAACAATCATTAGAATGCATTAATATGGCATGAAAATGTAAATACGAATATATAAAATATCAAGAACAGGGCGGCTTCATTCTACCGATTCTTGAGGTTAGAGGCCGTGGTTTTGATTCAGAAAGCTTCCTTGATGCGTCAGGAATGTAATGGAATCGTTCTTTGGCTTGGAAAAGTGCTCTATGTGTGTTTTCAGTTTTCAAATTTATGACAAAAAATGCCAAGTGATTCTTTGGTTTGAGGCGCAACTTCTAGGTTCTTGTGATTAGGGTTAGGTTTCTGTATGTATATGGAATGATTTTGGTCAGAAATCCAAGCCCAACAACCATGTATTCAATGCTTTTGAGATTTGATTTCAATGGTATCTTTTTCAATCTTTTTCATGTGAAGAACATGCCAATCATTGCCAATCACCTTGATTCTTTCCTTATTGAATAGTGCACGAAATCTTGAGTGAATTCTATGAACAAAAAGATTTGAAAAGCATGGATTAGTATTTTTCTTATAATTAATTTTAATTAAATGAATTAAATAGATTAAATATTCAATTAATTAATTAAAAATAGGAAAATAACTCCCCTTTGGGTCAATGGGTCGTGCATAGCTTTTGGGTGATGATTCTTGGAAGAAATTGTGGCCCATTAGCAATTTTGAGGCATTTGAAGTAAAGTTGACTTTTCAAAATTCCCAAAAATTTCCCAACTTCCACAAGGCATATCTTACTCAATTTTTAAGCTTTGATCATTTTCTTGGACATTTTGGAAAGGTCTTGAAGTCCTCTAACCAATGCCTTTGGTCCCATGTCATTTTGATTTACCAATCTCAAGTTATGGTCTTTGACTTGAAGTGCCTTTTTGTTGACTTTTGAAAATGACCTATAATGTTGAGATTGATAACTTTTTGTGAGAGAATTTCTTGGACTTGAAATGTGAAGATGAGTTGTAGGAAATGTCATTCTCTTCAAAATGAGCTTTGAGTGGAATTTTTCTGATAAACCATGTGGAAGTTATGCCTTGGTCAATTTGCAGTTGACTTTTTTCAACTGTCCAAATATGGAAACATTTGCATCTTGAGACTTTTTGAGCCATGCCTTAGGAATCATGATCAAGCATTGATCAAATGATGTTTGTGGCTTCAAAATAAGACGTTGACCAAAAATTTGGACTTTTGACTGTCAAATGACCATTTTGCCCCTGCAGTTGACTGTTGAGCAATTAGGGTTTTTGACTGTGCAATTTTGTGCTGTGAGTCTTGAAACTTGACATAAGGATGCTTGACAATGTTTATAGGCATGTGGGACTTGATTAGACCCTTGGAAACTTCAATTCTTTGCTAGAATCAAAACCCTAATTTTTGACTGTTAGGATGCCATTGAACTGTGCAACCTTTGGGAGATTTTGAAGCATGCTCTTAGCAAATCTTGAAGGATATGGGAGGGAAAATTTTGGGGTACAACAGTTGCCCCTGTTCAATCTTCTTAGACCTGAGGATGTAGATTGGTTGTCGTGCCTTTCGTAGTCCGAAGGTAGAAGATGATTGAACACTAGAGTGCCCAGAAATTTGCGCTCACATGTTAGCAGTGTGATGGGGGGAATGGGCTTACAGATGCCATTTGGAGATTAGTGGATAGGAAGATGGGCTTATAGATGCCATGCTAAGAGGTGATGGATAGGTGGATGGGCTTATAGATGCCATCTGGGTGTCGATCGCGTAAGAGATTCCTTAGCGAGAACTTGCGTACCTGAAAAAGAAGATGATTACCTGGCCTATTACAGGAGCTGGTCTTCAAACTCTTTGTATAGATGCACCCGGGTTGGTTACAGGAATCGGGTCTGGAGCTTCAAACGATGATGAATGAATCAGGGATGGTTACTACCTCAACAGGATGATGAGAGAACCTTGGGCGATTACTACCTCAACAGGAACGCTGAGAGAACCTTGGACGATTACTACCTCAACAGGGACGCTGAGAGAATCTTGTGGCGATTACTACCTCAACAGGAACGCCGAGAGAATCTTGGGTCGATTACTACCTCAACAGGAACGCTGAGAGAACCTTGGGTGATTACTACCTCAACAGGAATGCTGAGAGAATCTTGGATGTCTTCTACTGGGATAAGAATCAGGGAGATCTTAGGGTCGATCTGACTGAACCAGAGAAGGCCTTTGACTGGATAAGAATCAGGAAAATCTTAGGGTCGATTTAACTGAACCGGGCAAGGTCTTGGAATATCTTCAACTGGATAAGAATCAGGGAGATCTTAGGGTCGATCTGACTGAACCAGAGAAGGCCTTTGACTGGATAAGAATCAGGAAAATCTTAGGGTCGATTTAACTGAACCGGGCAAGGTCTTGGAATATCTTCAACTGGATAAGAATCAGGGAGATCTTAGGGTCGATCTGACTGAACCAGAGAAGGCCTTTGACTGGATAAGAATCAGGAAAATCTTAGGGTCGATTTAACTGAACCGGGCAAGGTCTTGGAATATCTTCAACTGAATAAGAATCAGGGAGATCTTAGGGTCGATCTGACTGAACCAGAGAAGGCCTTTGACTGGATAAGAATCAGGAAAATCTTAGGGTCGATTTAACTGAACCAGGCTAAAGTCTTGGACATAGCTGAGAACTTAACTGGATCTTTCCTGAAAGGTAAAGGTCAGTCATATGCAATGCATGATATGGATCAAGCAATGATGTTCTCAACATAAATGAGATTGTAAGGTATGATGCGTTTATGCATATATCATGATGTATGTGATGTTTTTGAATGTATGTTTTTCGTCTTAGGAAAATAAATCCTTGACGGATGCCGAGAAGTTAAATCCTGGGCTGATGTAGAGCTTCTGTTTCCACTGGGGAGTGATGGTTGCAAGAATACCGGTAGGAGAAGATAACTCCGTTGGGGAATAAACTTGATGAAGAGATTACCCTGCGGGGAATAACTACTCTAGCGATCTTGCTGAGGAATAAAACTCTGTGGGAAGAGAGGTTTGTTGAGATGTTGATGGTAACTTCGCTGGGGATACCATTGTTATGTTGGAAGTGTTAATAGACTTTGCTGGGGATAGGAAGCCTTCACCGAGGACGATCTTTCCATGGCTTTTGGCTGAGGATAACCCAATTATATCCTGGTAGGGAAATAACCTCTGAATAAAGTCGGGGGACGCGTTCGTGCTCTGCGAGGGATGCTTCCAGAATCTACTGGGGATAAGCTTCCTGCTGGGGAGATGATTCAACCTTTCCTCGGGAAATCTTGATTGGACTCTCCTGGGGATTTTGAACTATATTGGGGAAGTGACTCCATTGAATGTTTGATATACCGCCGGGGAACAATCTTTAGGTCAAGACTGCCGGGGATGCTTGTTTAAGAATATCTCTATATCGTGCTGGGGAATGTTGAGATCTGCGGGGGATACCCAACTTCCTTAAGCCTGATTGTATAGCTTTGCTTGGGGAGAGTGTATTGACTTGCTGGCTCACTCTCTGGGGAATTAAGATGTACTGGTTATGTTCTTCAGTCGAACCTACCTTGATACCTTGGCGGACAGAGCAATTAGATCGCTTAGCCAACTCTTTATTGCCCCTGTTTCTAATGTTACCTGTAATTACTACTTTGTTTTGTGTGCAAATATTTATGAGTTAGCAATTAGTGTCAAATGCATATATCACAAATTGAACCTTGGACGTTCTTCGCAAAACAAAACGGAAAAAGGAAAAAACAATTGGCAATTTGAGCTGAAAAGTGAATTTGTATTGATTTTGAGTTTGCCTGTAAATAGGCGTTTATGTACAAGAGGCTGACGTCCTAGTAAGAGAACGCCGCCGAATAAGAGTTTATACAAATTTGTACAAAGGAAAATAAAACAGCTGTGTGAAAAGAATGGTCCCACTGGGTTCCAACTCTGCTATCGCCTTTATATCTTCGAGCGTCTCATCACTTGATGACCTAGCTGAAGATGAAGCTGATTGATCGATGCCGTCTGAACTTGATGCTGATACCGGATTCTGGATGCAAGGTGATCCAATGAGACATAGTATTACGCTTTATCCCTAACTTTTGCCTGGACCGCCCTTTCGGGTTTTCAGTCCACCGGGATACCCATTTTTGCCCAAGCCGCCTTTTTCAGGTTTTCGACTTGCCGGGTGTACAGATTTTTTTCATTTCATCCCTTCATTTTGCCCGAACCCTTTTGGTTCGCCGGGAAGCCCTAATTTTTGCCTAGGTATGTCAACCTAGCGGGTCTTTTTTCATGCGTAGTATCTTTTAACTATGTCTGCATTGGCGGGGTGAGGAAGGTCGTCACCATCCATGGTAGTTAGAATCATGGCTCCTCCTGAGAACACATGTTTAACCACAAATGGCCTTCATACGTAGGGGTCCATTTTCCCCTTGGATCACTCTGAGGAAGGATGATACGTTTGATTACCAGATCCCCAACTTGATACTCTTGTGGTCTGACCTTTTTTGTTAAATGCCCTGATCATCCGTTTTTGGTACGTCTGACCATGACAAATACCAGCAAGTCTCTTTTCGTCAATTAAATTTAGCTGATCAAGTCGTGTCTGGATCCAATCATCTTCGTTCAGATCTGCATCCTTCATTATCCGGAGAGAGGGTATCTGCACTTCGATCGGTAAGACTGCCTCCATACCGTAGACCAAGGAGAAAGGAGTTGCCCCGGTTGACGTTCTTGCTGAGGTACAGTACCCATGTAGAGCAAACGGTAACATCTCGTGCCAATCTTTATAAGTCACTGTCATCTTCTGCACAATTTTCTTGATATTCTTATTCGCTGCTACTACAGCCCCATTCATCTTCGGCCGGTAGGGAGAAGAGTTGTGGTGCTGTATCTTGAATTGCTCACAGAGCTCAGTGATCATCTTGTTATTGAGATTGGTACCATTGTCTGTAATGATCCTTTCAGGGATGCCGTAACGACAAATCAAGTTATGCCGAATGAACCGTGCCACAACGTTCTTGGTTATTGTAGCGTAGGAAGCTGCTTCAACCCACTTCGTGAAGTAATCAATCGCTACCAGGATGAAGCGATGCCCGTTGGATGCCGTAGGTTTAATCTCACCGATCATATCTATGCCCCACATTGCAAACGGCCAAGGTGCTGTCAAGACATTCAGAGGAACTGGAGGAACATGCACCTTGTCTGCATAAATCTGGCATTTGTGACATGTCCGAGAATGTTGGTAGCAGTCGGCTTCCATTGTGGACCAGAAATACCCTGCCCGAAGGATCTTCTTTGCCATAGTGTGTCCACTGGAATGTGTTCCGAAGGTCCCTTCATGTAGCTCTTCCATGATCCTTTCTGCTTCAGTCTTATCCACACAACGCAGTAAGGTCGAATCATGGTTTCGCTTATAGAGAATGCCGTTGCTAAGGAAGAACTTCGCTGCGAACCTTCTCAGGAACTTCTTGTCATTGACAGATGCACCTTCAGGGTATTCCTGAGCTTCCAAGTATCTCTTCACTTCATGGTACCAAGGATTCTCGGTTACCAATTCAGTCTCAAGATCACAACAGTATGCCGGTTCGTCCAGTTTCCAGATAATGATCCGGGGAGCCTCATTGTCCCATTTGACTTTGAACATGGAAGACATCGTAGCTAACGCGTCCGCCAACTGATTCTCCTCTCTCGGGAAATGTTCAAAAGTTATCTCTGTGAAGTGGGGGATCAATGTCAACACACATTCTCTGTAAGGAATAAGATTCGAATGTTTCGTATCCCACTCCCCTTTGATCTGGTTGATCACGAGAGCGGAATCTCCGAAGACACTCAGAAACTTGATCCTTAAGTCAATCGCAGCTTGAAGACCCATGATGCATGCCTCATATTCCGCCATGTTGTTGGTGCAGTTGAAACATAGCCGGGCAGTGAGTGGAGTATGAGTGCCTTGAGGGGATATTATCACAGCGCCGATACCGTTACCCAAAGCGTTGGAAGCTCCGTCAAAGTGCATAGACCATCGGGATCCTTCCTCAGGTCCTTCATCCGGTCCAGGTACTTCACAATCAGTCACTATCATGATACTCTCGTCTGGAAACTCGAAGTTCATTGACTGATAGTCGTCTACTGCCTGATGTGCCAAGTGGTCTGCCAATACACTTCCTTTGATAGCTTTCTGGGTCGTGTACTGGATGTCGTATTCCGTCAAGATCATCTGCCATCTTGCTATTCTCCCGGACATAGCAGGCTTTTCAAATATGTACTTTATAGGATCCATCTTTGAAATCAATAGAGTAGTGTGAGTCAGCATATACTGTCTCAGCCGGCGAGCAGCCCATACCAAAGCGCAACAAGTTTTCTCGAGCAGTGAGTATCGGGTCTCACAGTCGGTAAACTTTTTGCTAAGGTAATAAATGGCATGCTCTTTTCGGCCAGACTCGTCATGCTGCCCCAACACACACCCCATTGAGTTGTCAAGTATTGTCAGGTATAGTATCAGAGGTCTCCCTTCAACCGGTGGCATAAGAATGGGTGGTTCTTGGAGATACTCTTTGATTCTGTCAAAAGCAGCCTGACATTCATCATTCCAACGTACTACCTGATCTTTCTTGAGTAGCTTGAAGATTGGTTCACAGGTAGCGGTTAGATGGGAGATGAATCGAGCAATGTAATTCAGACGTCCTAGAAAGCCTCTGACCTCTTTCTCTGTCTTGGGAACTGGCATCTCTTGAATAGCTTTAACCTTGGCAGGGTCCACTTGAATACCCTTGTCACTTACAACGAAGCCTAGCAACTTTCCAGATCTTACCCCGAAGGTGCACTTGTTCGGGTTCAATCTTAGCTTGTACAACTTTAGACGGTCAAACAATTTCTACAGATGGTCAAGGTGTTCCTCCTCAGTTTGGGACCTTGCAATCATGTCGTCGACGTACACTTCTATCTCATGATGGATCATGTCATGAAATAAAGCAACCATGGTACGCTGGTAGGTTGCCCCAGCATTTTTTAACCCGAATGGCATGACCCTGTAGCAGAAGGTGCCCCACTGAGTAACAAAGGTAGTCTTTTCCATATCTTCAGGAGCCATCTTGATCTGATTATACCCTGAAAAACCATCCATGAAAGAGAACACCTTGTGTTGAGCAGTATTGTCAACAAGGACATCAATGTGAGGTAGAGGGAAGTCATCTTTGGGGCTGGCCCTGTTCAGATCCCTGTAGTCGACACACATTCTGACCTTACCATCTTTCTTTGGTACCGGCACCACATTAACAACCCACTTAGGGTAAGAAGTTACTGCAAGAAACCCGGCATCAAACTGCTTCATAACCTCAGCTTTGATCTTCTCAGACATCTCTGGACGCATACGGCAGACCTTTTGCTTAACTGGAGGGCAATCTTCCTTGGTAGGCAAATGATGGACCACAATGTCGGTATCCAACCCGGGCATGTCTTCATAGGACCAGGCAAAGATCTCCATATAATCATGTAGCATCTGAGTCAACCGTTGCTTCACGCTGAGCTCTAGGTTGGCACCAATCTTAACCTCCTTTCTGTCCGCCTCAGTACCCATATTTATCGTTTCCACTGGCTCTTCATGTGGTTGAATTGCCCTCTCTTCCTGGAGTAACAGTCTTGCAAGCTCGCCAGGCACTTCGCAATCATCTTCACCTTCGTCTTCGGCTAAGTTGATCGAATTTTCGAAGTCATAACTGGCAGTAGCAGAGTCGTTACCAGTGAGATCCAGAGTGGATTGAAACCTGTATGAGTGAGTGTGTGTAAATACAGCTGTTTTGCAATATATAAAGAAAGGAAAGAAAGCAAAAGAGCATAAGATTTGAAATGCGAGAAAACGTCCAAGGTCTTTATTCATGATATATGAAATGACAATTAATATGCCCTCATAAATGAAGCCACGGTGCCCCGGGTAAGACACCGGGCCATAGAGTTTTAATTCATTGTTTATTACAGATAACAAAAACAAAGGAGTTTATTACTGCGTAACAAAAGTAACAGGAGTATGATCTTTGGCGGTCCAATTGTTCAATCCACC
The DNA here is from genome assembly GCA_948472305.1 of Vicia faba. Taxonomy (NCBI): domain Eukaryota; kingdom Viridiplantae; phylum Streptophyta; class Magnoliopsida; order Fabales; family Fabaceae; genus Vicia; species Vicia faba. The sequence goes on along the minus strand of OX451736.1, from coordinate 759,654,858 downwards.
GTCAGTCGTCGGGTAGATCCAGCTATCAAACTCTGACTCTTCCACTTCATCTTCATCCCCAATGGCATTCACTCCTGAATTGGTGATGAGCACAAGAGGTCTTCTGGTTCTAGCTTTGCGCACAGCCTTCTGAGCCTCTGCAGTAAAACCCAGTCCAAACTTGTCAGTTTTTGGTGTAAAATCAGGAAGCCTGCCCCAGTTAGCACATTCACCTTTCTTGATTACAGCCCGGGCGTCCTTCAAGGAAGCCATCTTCAAGGGAAAGTCCTCCTCAACCACTGTTTCTGCTGCTGCCAAAGTTGGAGGTACCTCTTCAAAATGATGAAAGGGGGTTTCAATAAACTCCCCGTCCATCTCAATATACCGGAAGGAATTTAAGTGACTAACCATATACTCCTCCTCTCCCTGCACAGTGACAATCTTCCCTTTGACAGGGTACTTGAGCTTCTGGTGTAGGGTAGAGGTCACTGCCCCAGCTTTGTGAATCCAAGGTCGACCCAGTAAACAGGAATAAGATGGACGGATATCCATCACATAGAAAGTACAGTCGAATACTTGAGAACCCACACGAATAGGAATGTCTACCTCTCCATGAACCATCCTCTTAGAACCGTCAAAGGCTCTGACAATGATGTTGCTAGGTTTCAGCTCCAGGCCCTCACAATCCAACCGGTCTAATGCCTTTTTAGGTAACACATTCAGGGAAGAACCAGTGTCCACCAACACGTGTGCAAGAGTAGTGCCCCTGCATTCAATAGAGACATGCAGGGCATCATTGTGGTTCTTTCCCTTAGCAGTAAGGTCAGCATCCGAGAAACCCAAACCATTGTCAGCTGTCAAATTGGCTACGTAATCAGTAAACTGGACTGCAGATGTCTCTTGTGGCACATGGGCCGTCTTTAGAAATGAAATCAGGGCCTTAGCATGGGCCTCTGAGCACAACAGCAAGGAGAGCATAGAGATCTTGGAGGGGGTATGCCCCAGCTGTTCAACAACATTAAAGTCACTCTTTTTGATTATTTTTAGAATTTCCTCCATCTCTTGCTGGGAGGCTTCAACATTCACAGATTTTGGTGCCTCCATCCGGGCAGGCTCATCTTCAATCCATTTGCCCCGAGCATTAGATGACTCGGAAGCAGGGGAAACAACTTGATCAGAAATGGGAGCAGGTGCACTTGCAGGTGTTATAACGAGAGGTCTTCGAATAGCTGGTGGTGCAATGTCAGGCGAGAAGAGCCTGCCACTGCGGGTAACTTTGGCTGGACCAGTGATATTGCTGATGCTGGTACCAGTGTTGAACTCTTGCTTTATACCATGTACATATACATCTGCCCCATAGTGCCATGGGACAGCCTTATCAGATTCATAGGGGAGAGGCCCCGGAACAATAATCACAATGGGTGCGACAATCATGATTTTAACTGGCTTCCTCGGGGGAGCCTTGATTGGATTATTGAAAATTGTAACAACAGATACATCTTTCACAGGAACAAACGGAACAGCGGTCTTCTTGAACAAAATCTCTTTGCTGTCCATCAGGCTTTGGATGCCCAACTTCAGCAAAGGACAACCAGAAAGGGAAACAGCACAGAAAAGGCAACCTTCACTACAACCCGGAAATAAACCGGCCAGCAGTAGGTTCCTCTTAACAGTCATCAGAGGAGTAGCTACATCATTCACAGAAATGGCATACACATCTTCATCAACGGCATTCACTCCATGCTGGGTCGTAGGAGCAGTCACCACATTTGGCCTCTCAGGTGCCTCAAATTGTATCTCCTTTGCATCAATAAGGTCTTGCACCTTATTCCTCAAGGCCCAGCAGTCATAAGTAGAATGCCCCGGGCTATCGGAGTGATAAGCACAGCGGGCATTTGGATTGTACTTGGGAGAGGCAATGTTCACAACCTTCGGGGCCTCTCTAACAGTCACCAAATTGGTGGATAGCAACTGCGGCAAGATTTGTGATAGGGTCATACTTAGACGGGTAAACTCTCTTCTGGGTCTTTCAGCCCTGGGTGGATTGGTTTGCCGAGGAGCGGCAACAGGCTTTGCAATCATCACCGCGTTGACAGATTGGCGGTGTTCTGGTTTCTCTTGCCTCCTAGGCCCATACACAGCACTTGCCTCCTTTTTAAAGGGTTTCTTCTCAGCACTTGAAGACGCACCTTTCTAAATTTTACCAGACTTCATTCCAGCCTCTATTTTCTCCCCAGTCAGAATAAGATCAGTGAACCCTGCAGACGAATTACCGATAAGATGATTGAAAAATGGCCCAGATAGGGTCCCCAAGAATATATCCACCAGCTCACGGTCTGTTAACGGAGGCTGCACCCTGCCAGCCAGATCCCTCCACTTCTGTGCATACTCTTTAAAACCTTTGCTTGATCCTAGCGACATACCCTGGAGTTGGGTACGTGTAGGAGCAAGGTCGGCATTATATTGATACTGCTTGTAAAAAGCAGTAGCCAACTCCTCCCAGTTACGAACCTTGGTCCCATCCAGCTGATAGAACCATTCGAGATGAGTCCCTGAAAGACTCTCCTGGAAGAAGTGGATCCACAAATTCTTATCCACAGTGTACGGCTGAATCTTCCGCACATAAGATCTGAGGTGTAGCTTGGGACAAGATGCCCCGTCATACTTGGTGAAAGATGGTGCCTTAAACTTGTGAGGAATGATCACACCAGTAGATAAGCCCAAATCTCCGAAATCCAGCCCAGGCACTTGTTGGATCTCCATGGCGTTCAGTCTGTCTTCCAACTGCTTGTATCTGTCTTCAGCAGGAGGATACTGTTCCTCATTAAAGTCAGTCTCGTTGTCAGAGACTACTAGACTTGAAGCCTTTCCCCCCTGGGGACTGTCTTTGCCTACAGAAGAACCAACTTCTTCATTCTGCAGAGTGTTACCAAACCTCCGGCCCGAGTTGAAAAGAACAGTTCTCTTCTTCTTCTTCTCCTTCTTCAGGCGTAAAGCCTTCAGCTCTTCTTGGCCTTGAGCCAAGCCCATGATCAGCTCCTGAAATTGTGCGTTCTGCGCCTGAAGGGCCTTGATAGACATCTCGGTTGATGATGAGTCAGGGTTCATGATGCTGAAATAAACAGCGAAGAACAGTAAGCAACCTGAAAAGAAGAGTACCTGCTATGCACATGATGAATGGAATGCGTATGATTTATGTTTTCAAAGACAATCGGGAATCAACTTTGTAAACAAAGGAACACACTTCATTAGATTCAACTTTGAAATTTAAATTGTTCAACAGGTTACCCTTAGGCGTTACATAAAAAATGGAAATACTGAAAAGGGAAATAAAACTGTAAAAGAACATCCAGAGCTCCTTATTGGTCCCAGGGTCTCCTCTTCTCAGTACAGATGTAGTCATTCAGAGCTCGCTCATTCTCCAACTGCTTTGTCAGCTTCTGGATCTTCAATTCCTGCTCATTGAACTTTTCCCGGTAAGAGTCCCGTTCTTCTCTCAGTTGCGACCAATACCTCTTTAATGTCTCATAATCAGTAGGTATCTGAGGAGGGAGGACAGTTGGAGGAGCCCCATCTTTGTCAGGATACTCAAGAATGACAGGTCTGACAGCTTCGTATGGCATACCTAACTTCTGAGCACGGAGGCAAACCCATTTGTAGTAGGCTTCCATAGGTAGAGAAGTCTTTGGCCCCAACTCTTGTGGATCAGCTTTATGAACTCTGTCCCAAGCCTTGATGAACCTACGACGCAGCTCGTCACTATCCACCTGAAACTCAAAACTGATGTGAGGCACCAACATCTCATGAGGCCCTGCTCTTCTGGCCCTTCTGAACTGACGGAGCGCTAGACATGGATTATAAGAGATTCCTCCTTGAGTACCGATCAAAGGAACATTAGGGTATTCTCCGCAACGGTCAATAACATCTATCTCATCCAAACCTCTAAAAGTCCAAATGATGTCTTTATCAGTGAGAGACATTAACCTATGAGCCCAACCTCTTCCTTCTTGGTTCTTCAGTACGAACTTAGGGAGGTGCGAAATAAACCACCTCACCAACAAAGGGATACAACACCACAGAGTTCCTCGTCTCCGGGCAGTACGAGCATAAAGTTGTTGCAGGATGTCACCCAAGAGAGTGGGCACAAGATTCTGAGACATGAAGATCCTTATGGCAGTGACATTGATGAAGTTGTCAGGATTAGGAAACAAGACTAGCCCATAGATTAAGAGAGCCAAGATATCTTCATATGCCCTAAAGTCCAAGTCATTCCAGAAACTGTTAGCTTTACCAATCAGAAACTTGGCCAAGAAACCCTTAACTCCGCTTCTAGTCACCCAGTTGTCCATTACTTCTTGATGGGTCAAGGGAAGAGCTGCAGCAACCTCCTCAAGCCTGAGGGTCTTTTCCCAACCAGTAAAGGGAGTCTGATCCAAGATAGGGATACCAAGCAAATCAGAGAACTCTTCCAGGGTAGGGACCAGTTGGAAGTCTTGAAAGGTGAAACACTGGTACAGAGGGTCATAGAACTGGGTCAGGACACTCATCAACTGTTGATCCCGCTTTGCAGTGACTAAACTGAGAAGAGAACCATGCCTCTGGATGAAGGAAGTGGTATTTGGAATCCTGCTAACCAACTCTTCAAGCAACTCAGGTGGGTGAACAAAGTTGAACCGAATAATATTCCTTCGCACAGGCATCATGATGTCCTACAAAACAGAGCAAAGGTGAAACCCTCTTGTCTTTGAAATGGTCAGTCCTTATGCAGGATGCATGCAATGCTCATGATGTTATGATGTTATGATAAAGCACACCACAAATATTTACAAAGGCAAACATGATAAGGCACACAAGTCACACAAGACAAGCCCTTAAAGTTTAGGCCAGCATGAGGTCTAGGTATTACCCTCTTTCAGTTTGTTGGTTCATACCTGTCCTATCAAAAGTAACCGGGTTCTTAGAGGATCCCAATATCACTGAATACCCTCAATCGGTCATAACTCCAACATCGCAATCTTTTCTTGCGGCCAGAACCATCACGAGAGTTTAGCCTCAATGGGCGTAGCATACTGCTACTGTTTTAATGGCCAGGTTGTGTCATTTAAGGTTCTAAGGTCTGTTGGTGCTTAATGACTCCTCAGAAGACCCATATTCTCCTCGTTGCAACACAAGGGATATCGGTACAGACCAAGGTGCCACACCAACGTAGCCACTGCTTCACCCGTGTCGGTCTACACCGGACAGGTCCCTCACAGCTTATGCTACCTAAACAGGGTATCCCCAGATCCGGGTTAGGATCTATGTAACTCCGATGCAACCCACAATTTAAAGCAAACAAGTCAAAACAATTGAAAACACAGTTATGAACTATCCTAAGGTACACCTCACTTTATAAAGAGTCCCCAGCAGAGTCGCCAGTTCTGTGATCGGTGGATCTGGAACTGACTGTTTAAAGCTGGTTTCGCGAAATATCGCGGAAGCAAGAGTCGCCATCGTCTTTTATTTTCTCCAACAAGGAAAGGACAAAAGCACAGAAAAATTCCTTATGAGATTATCTCTCGGTTCGGGAGGTAGATTTATAGAAAGGGAAGGTGTTAGCACCCTTTCTATCCATGGTTATCCATGGGCTCTTAGATAATTGCTCATTGTGTTTTCAAAATGTTTGCTTTTCAATTGTGAGTGGGTTTGAAAAAGTTTCTTTGAAAGATTTCAGAATGACTCTTGTATCAGTCCTCAAGAGTGTTTGAAAAATTGTTTTGAAAGCTTTTGAAAGTGTCGGTGTGAAAAGGTTTTTGATTTATTTTTTAATAGAGCAAGTATCTACGAGTAATCTACCTACCCTAAGGAATTAAGCTGTGTAAATGTCCTTAAGGTAGTGCCATCCCACCATTGAGAGGTAGGTAGCACCACCGTTGGAGGTGTTCGGGTCAATTCGAGGGTTCGGGACATTGTGGTCACCAGAGCAATAGGAAGACACCTTAGAAGCTACCCCCATGCCATGTTCATGGACATGAGGACTTACTAAAACGTTCTCTACTCGACGACCACGTTTCGAGGGGCAAGGCAACAGTGAGGCGTACCCTAGGAGTGGTGTGTGATTCGTGTGTCATTTTCGGTTATATTTGTCTTGTCATGTATTGATGATCTACGCTTTGTTTTTATTTTTGGCATTCATTCTTTCATGTGGTTATTAACAGTTAAAAGGTGCGGGAAGATAAAAGTCCTACGCTATTACAAAGGCGCGGGTCTACATCGCCAAATTAAACCAAGACCCGATTTGAAATAAATAAAAATGCGGAAAAATAAATATCCTAATTAATCTATTACAAGGCTTTGGGGCAAGTACATAAATCTCACAAAGAAAAATAAAATAAACGCGCGAAGAGAAAATTATATTCGAAGGTGCGAGGGCGTTGGACCCTTTGAGGAAATTAAATCGAAATTATTGAATTAATTAAATTAAATAAAGGAAAGGACTATTTTTTTTTTTGTATTTTTTTGTATTTATGAAATTAGAGAAAATTAAATGGAATTAAAACCCTAATTCTAAACATTTTTAATTATTAAAGAAATAAATTCAAGTTTGACCTAATTTACATTAATTATTTACATGGCATATTTATTTACAAAAAATAATTAATACTTAATAAATGGTAAAAAGAAAAGAAAAAGAATAAAAGTATTAAAACCCTAGTTTCTACATTTTTTAGCCTATTAAAAAACATTAATATTAAACCTAAAATTAAAATTAAATTAATTAACAAAATTTATTTACAAAATAAATATTAGTGAATTAAATAATAAACATATTTTACTTTTTGACTTTCTGATTTTTTATATTTTTGTGTTATAAAAATTTATTTTTTGGTAAATTAATTAAAATAATAGCAAACAAAAGAATAAAGAAAAAAATTAAAACAAGAAATAAAAATATACATATGCAAACCAGAGGGGGTGAGTTGGCCCAATTGGAGGTGTGATTAGAGGAGTTTTGACCCATCAGGATGTTGGCCACGTTGACTTTTCCAGCGCTTATGTGGGATAGCTGACTAACGTACATGGTAGTCGCTTGTTGATGGCCATTAGATTGAGCTTCAGGGGCATGTGGCAGGCACTGATGTGAAGGTGTATTGTGGACCCTGGATAGCACGCTGCATGGAAGTGTATTGGAAAAAAAATTATTGAAGAAAGAGGGGGACCTGGGAATCGAACCCAGGTCCCAAGGCTTGCAACCACTGCTTTCCACCAACTGAGCCATTAAGCTTATTTGTTAATACAATGGAAAATAAATAATATAATAAAAAATAAGGGTTAGTGATATGAAGACAAAAAAACGCGCCAGCTTTTTGAACCAGCCAACCACGTGAGGACACCCAATCTTCTTCTTCGTTTTCCTGTAAATATATGCATTAGATAGCGGGGGTTTTAAACCCCCGCAAATTGAAGCCACGAATAATAGCGAATAGGGCCTGGTTCATCATAAATTGAGCGCGAGGCATGGTTTTGAATCGTCATGAAGTCCTGATTCTAATGGCATAGGTCTTGTTGTCTGATTTTTCCAGAAGAGGAAAGCCCCAAATTCAAACCTCTGAAAACCTAGAAAACGTCAATGGCATCTTTCTATACAAGCACTATTAATCCAATTCAATGGCACCATTAGCTTTAGTGAGTTCATGTTAGTGCAAAACAATCATTAGAATGCATTAATATGGCATGAAAATGTAAATACGAATATATAAAATATCAAGAACAGGGCGGCTTCATTCTACCGATTCTTGAGGTTAGAGGCTGTGGTTTTGATTCAGAAAGCTTCCTTGATGCGTCAGGAATGTAATGGAATCGTTCTTTGGCTTGGAAAAGTGCTCTATGTGTGTTTTCAGTTTTCAAATTTTTGACATAAAATGCCAAGTGATTCTTTGGTTTGAGGCGTAGCTTCTAGGTTCTTGTGATTAGGGTTAGGTTTCTGTATGTATATGGAATGATTTTGGTCAGAAATCCAAGCCCAACAACCATGTATTCAATGCTTTTGAGATTTGATTTCAATGGTATCTTTTTCAATCTTTTTCATGTGAAGAACATGCCAATCATTGCCAATCACCTTGATTCTTTCCTTATTGAATAGTGCACGAAATCTTGACTGAATTCTATGCACAAAAAGATTTGAAAAGCATGGATTAGTATTTTTCTTATAATTAATTTTAATTAAATGAATTAAATAGATTAAATATTCAATTAATTAATTAAAAATAGGAAAATAACTCCCCTTTGGGTCAATGGGTCGTGCATAGCTTTTGGGTGATGATTCTTGGAAGAAATTGTGGCCCATTAGCAATTTTGAGGCATTTGAAGTAAAGTTGACTTTTCAAAATTCCCAAAAATTTCCCAACTTCCACAAGGCATATCTTGCTCAATATTTAAGCTTTGATCATGTTCTTGGACATTTTGGAAAGGTCTTGAAGTCCTCTAACCAATGCCTCTGGTCCCATGTCATTTTCATTTACCAATCTCAAGTTATGGTCTTTGAATTGAAGTGCCTTTTTGTTGACTTTTGAAAATGACCTATAATGTTGAGATTGATAACTTTTTGTGAGAGCATTTCTTGGACTTGAAATGTGAAGATGAGTTGTAGGAAATGTCATTCTCTTCAAAATGAGATTTGGGTGGAATTTTTATGATAAACCATGTGGAAGTTATGCCTTGGTCAATTTGCAGTTGACTTGTTTCAACTGTCCAAATATGGAAACATTTGCATCTTGAGACTTTTTGAGCCATGCCTTGGGAATCATGATCAAGCATTGATAAAATGATGTTTGTGGCTTCAAAATAAGATGTTGACCAAAAATTTGGACTTTTGACTGTCAAATTACCATTTTGCCCCTGCAGTTGACTGTTGAGCAATTAGGGTTTTTGACTGTGCAATTTTGTGCTGTGAGTCTTGAAACTTGACATAAGGATGCTTGAGAATGTTTATAGGCATGTGGGACTTGATTAGACCCTTGGAAATTTCAATTCCTTTGCTAGAATCAAAACCCTAATTTTTGACTGTTAGGATGCCATTGAACTGTGCAACCTTTGGGAGATTTTGAAGCATGCTCTTAGCAAATCTTGAAGGATATGGGAGGGCAAATTTTGGGGTACAACACAGTCCAATTGCGTACCCGACAAACTATCTTGAAAAAAGTGGACCCAAAGATCCTTATCAGAAGAGTGAGGTTGGATCTTTCTGACGTAGGACCTCAGATGCATCTTTGAACAGGACAAATCGTCATATTTAGAAAATGTAGGTACTTTGAACTTGGGAGGAATGACGATCCCAACAACTAACCCTAGCTCTTCAAAATCTAGCCCAGGTACCCTTTGCAACTCCATGGCTGCTAGCCGATCCTCAAGATTTTTATATTTATCATCCGCCGGAGGGTACTGTTGTTCGGAGTAATCTTCGTCCTCTTCCTCTTCTTCTTCTTCAGCTTCAGATTCAGAGGGCATTGCAACTCCCTTTCCTTTACCAACCCCTTCGTCAGACGTTGAGGGAAATTCCAGAACTCTCCTAGCCTGATGCTCAAATCTTCTTCCCATAGTGGCCACACCAATTCTTTTCTTTTTCTTCTTTTCTGGTTCCTTCTCTTTCTCTAACAGTGCTTTAAGATCCTCTTGACCCTTTGCTAAGGTCATGAGGAGTTGTTGGAATTGCGAATTCTGTGCTTGCAGATCTTTAACCGTCTGCTCTATATCCATCTTGCTGAAATAAACAACAGAAAGATAAGGAAACCTGGTGTGAAGACCTGTTTATGCATATGATGAATGATATGTTATTCATGTAATGCATTCAAGGATTCAGAAATTCAAAGTTGTTGCAAACAAAAAGAACACACGTCATATTAAGAAGAAATTTGTTAGTACATAATGCCCCATGGGCAAAATATTACAAAGCTTCTTAATGTAAAAATACGTTGCGCATCCTCTTTGGCGCGATGTAAGTGTTTAGAGTCTCCTCTTCGTGAAGTCGGTGGGTAAGCTCCAAAACCTTCTTCTCACTGGCATAGAAGCTGGCTTCAAAAGTATTCCGCTCTTCCTTGAGTTGTATCCAACTCTTTTGTAATTCTTCCAATGATGTTGGCATGTCGGGATGTAGGAGGGTGTATGGAACCTCTCCTTCCATAACAGGCTCTTTGATCACGGGGAGAATGTGAAGGTATGGCATCATAAGACTCTGGGCGCGGGTTCGTACCCACTTGAGATAAGGCTCAAGAGGGATAGAATTCTTGTGTCCCAGTGTCTTACTATCCACTTTGTTGGGCATCCTCCAAGCTCGGATAAACTTTTGTCGAAGTCCTTGCGCATCGTTGTCGAAGTCATAAACCAAGTCAGGAATCAGCATATCATGAGGGCCATCCCTTCGGGCATACCCAAATTGTCTCAGAGCTAAATAGGGGTTGTAGGTAATACCTCCCCTAATGCCAAGTAGTGGGACATTAGGGAATTCCCCATAACGATCAATGATGATGACATTTTCTCTGGACCGAGAACACCAATGAACATCAGAATGTGTAAGAGTCATCAACCGTTGTGACCACCTCAAACCCTGCTCATTCTTCAAAACTGACTGGGGAAGGTGAGAAATAAACCTCCTTGCAAGAAGAGTAGTACAACACATGAGAACACCTCTTTTCCTCATTGTTCGTGTGTGAAATGAGTGTAGGATGTCCCCGAGCAATGTAGGCACAAGATTCCGAGATATGAAAATTTTGACAGCATTCACATCTATAAGCTGATCAGGGTTCGGGAACAAGACCAACCCATAGATGAGAAGTGCTACAATCTCCTCAAAGGCTTGCAGATCTAGAGAATTCCAGCAGTCTTGTGCCTTCTCAAACAGAAACTTTTCCAATAAAACCTTGACACCACTTCTGGTTTCCCAATGACCTTTGATATCAGATGGTTGCAAGTGTAATGCTTGAGCAACATCTTCAGGCTTTGGTTCTCTTTCTGTACCGTTGTAGGATAGTTGATGGAGAATAGGAATCCTCAGGAGTTGAGAAAATTCCCTTTAAAGTAGGTACTAGTTGGTAATCAGGGAATGTGAAACAGTTGTGTAGGGGGTCAAAGAACTAGAAGAGGACTTTCACCATGTCTTCTTCAATGTTGGAGTTGACCAAGTTGTGAAGTCTACCATGTCTTTCACTGAAAAGAGAAATCTCTGGAATCTTGGAAGTAAGATCTTTGAGTTGAGGAGGGATTCTCACAAGGTTGACTTGAATTGTTTTCATGCGAAGAGATTCCATGACCTACAAAACAAGAACAAAGATGAAGATCTAAACACTTGAAATGGTTAGTGGATGCATATGATGCTTTATGATGTTCATGATGTATGCACAAACATATGTACAAGAAAATCACACAAGACCCTAGTTTCAGGCTTGCATGAGGTTTCATAGGTAAGTACCCTCTTGAAGTTAGTTGGCTCAACCTGTCCTATAAATAGTAACTGGGTTCTAAAGAACTCAATATCACTGGATTATTTTCTGTGTTCATTGTTTCAGTTTGGCCACTTAACTGGCGACCGAAATATTCCAAGAAAACAACCCTCAATGAGTGTAGTATCGAGTATCTACCAACTTCGAACTATACCAAAGCCGGTCATCTCACTACTCCTGAAAAAGGCCAAGATGGTCAAGTAAGGTTCTAAGAGTTCATTAGTGCTTCATGACATCACTCAACGGCCCCGTATTCTCTTTGATTGACTCAAAGGCTACCGATGCTCACAAATATGTCGCACTAATATAGCTATTGCTTCAACCATGTCGGTATACCCCGCACAGTTTCCACAACGTATTGCTATTTACCTATGAATGTTTCCCAAAAATCCGGGTGGAGGATTCAAAACCCAAACAAGAGAACCAAATGTAAAACAATCAAAGCCAACAAGATAAGCATGCAAAGGTGATCTAAACCCTAAGGTTACTCCACTTTTATTTATTGTCCCCAGCAGAGTCTCCAGTTCTGTGATACGGTGGGAGAACTGACTTGGGGTTTTGTGTTTGTGTTCGCAAATGTTTCGGTTTAGCAAGAGTCTCCACCAACTTTTTATTTTATCCTAAGGAAAGGTCAAAAAGCACAGGAAAGACCTTTGAGATGTTTTCTTGGGTTCGGGGAGTAGATTATGAAAAGGGAAGGTGCAAGCACCCTTTTCATCCATGGTTATCCATGGGCTCTTAGTTACTTGTTTAGATCATTTGCTTTTGCTTTTCAATTGTTTGAAATGGTGCTTTGTGTGTGGTTTTGAAAGATGTTTTGAAAAGAGTCCATCGTTGTAGCAACCTTTGTAATGATTCTTGTTTGAATGTATACAAAGGTGTTTTTGTCTTTTGAAAAGATGTTTCAATGTTTGAAAGTTTGATTTGAGAGTTTTGGGAAATGTTTTGAAATTGTGTGTTTTGAAATTAGCAAGGATGTTTTGCAAGTTTTGATCAAGCAAATAAGAGTTATCTACCCTATTTTACTCAAAGATCTTTCCTAATGTTTTTAACCCTTTTAATAGTGTTGCTTTACCATTGCATTTGGTAAACAACCTTGTATTAGGATGTTAAACGGGACAGGCGCGGGTCATCGTATAGACCATGATAGCAATTGTGTTAAGTATCTTTGGCAAAATTTTGAGGGACTTGATCATTTTGTTTTAGGCAACCAAGATAGCGTCATCGAGGGACTATGATCTTTTGTTTTGTTTTTGTTTTGCCAAAGTACTCAACATGCATAACATGGCCCATTTTTAAGGCAACAAGTGGATTGTAACCCTAGGGGTGCAAGTGTGCATTTGTGTTTGATTTTCATGCATTTTTGTCTTTGATTAGGTCAAGCTACTTGTTGATTTTGGATTTTGGCATACAAACCCTAATTCTCTAATCATGGCATAATTGAAAGCGTAAAGTGCGAGAATTAAAAGTCTAAGCTATTACAACATGATTATGGGGGTAGGGGTACAATCTTTGAATGGGGGTGAATTTGACAAGAAATATAAACCTTAGCTTACTATTACATCCAAATTGAATTCCAAGGCATAAATATTAAATGGACAATATTTAAATGAACAAAATAAATATATCAAATAAAATGAACTATGCAAAAAAAGTTTTTGTTTATTTATGTATGTAAAAATATTTAATGTAAGATATAAAGAAATAAATAAAAAGATTAATTTTCATTTGGTTAAGGGTAAAACCCTAATTTTCTTTAAGAAAGTAAATATATTAATTATTTTATTTATATAAAATAAAAATAAAATAGTATGTGTAAAAGAAAATAAAATATGTTTAGAAAAAGTATTTTTAAGTATATTTAATAATAAAAATAAAAGTGTAATATTTTATATTTTTATTCTAAAATATCTAATAAAATAAAAGTATATATATATATATATATATATATATATATATATATATATATATATATATATATATATATATATATATATATATATATATATATATATATATATATATATATATATATATATATATATATATATATATATATATATATATATATATATATATATATATATATATATATATATATATATATATATATATATATATATATATATATATATATATATATATATATATATATATATATATATATATATATATATGTATATTAATTAAATATGTATAATAAATAAAATATATACAAAATAAAAATATGTTTTAGAAGAAATATTTTCAGTGTGGATAAAAATAAATAAAAATATAAAAATATAAAAGTACAATTTATATATTATTTTCAAGTTTTAATAAATAAGATAAAAATATTTAAATGCTTTTTATGTTAGAAAAATAAAAATAAAATGCAAAATAAATGTGAAAAAATTATCAAAATATCTTTGAGCATTTTTTATATTTGGAAATAAATAAATAAAATCAGAAATGAAAACAAAAATGAAAAAATATAAAATTACAAGAAATTGGGCTAGTGGGTGCAAAAAGGAAAATGGGAGGTGCCATTAGTGAGCCAGGCCAAGCCCAACCCACCACTTCATCTTCAACCTCCAGATTTCAAACAAACGCGCACGCCTGCTATCCAACATGGACATCCTGCATACGAGCTCTATTGCAAAAACACATAACATCAAACTTGTAGAGCATTTCAAGACGAATCCAACCATATAAATAACTTGTCTTAACTCTCAAAGACCGGAGAGAATTTCTCTGGCCCTAAAATCTAACCTAGTTTTTTCAGCATGTTCATGGATGAAATTCTCTTAGCATGCTTAATATAAATGAAAACTGAGCATATGTACAACTTCATGGCAATGAATACTACATTTTTATTCACAAACCTAAGGCTAAATGTTCCTAAATAGAGAGATAGGAAGTTGACAAAAACCTGTTTCAGCTGACTTCGTGTAGGGCAATGTAGAGCTTTTCAACAAGGCTTGAGATGTCTGGGAGCTTGCTTGGACTTCACTTGACCTTCTACAATAGCCTGCTTGCCTTGAATGTACCTGAATCAACCTATAGAACTCAACCTGCACAAGCTCAAAATGAAAATGGCAAACACTGTAAATGGAGTTACATTTGGTGTTTGAGGTTTGGGATAGTTTGAATGAATTGAATGGAAGGTGTTTGAAGCAACTTGGGGCAAAACGCACGAGCCAATTGAGCTATGGAACCCAAGTTGCAGATTATGCCCTATTTTGCCAATGGAATGTGATTTCTGGCTATGGGGTGTTTAGAGGCTCAAGCAATCGTGTTTCTGGATCAAAGGGGTATGAGAAAGATGTTCAAACTGTTTTCATAAGTTTATCTAGACTGGTGTTCAAGTTCTAAGGTTTTGGACAAGTTTCTTGTTTTTGAAGCAAAAATGTGGAAGTGATTGAAACAGGCCTGTACAGGCTATCCTTATGCTTGCATACATTGCCCTTGGCCCCTCCAACTTGTGGATTTGATTTGCTCTCTCAGATATGGACCAATGCTCAATGGATTTAGTTTTGACATAAAGCACATTTAAGCAAAAATGGAAATGTACCTTTTTCTACTTAGGGCTTAATTTTGTGTACAATGTCCAAATGAACAAAACAATGGCTTAGACTGATGGATTTGCATTCAATTATTGAGTGTGAAGTGGTTTAGAGGCCTGTAAACTAGTGTAAGGCATGCTGACTTGAAATTTCAATTTGTATGAACATGAATATGCCATGGATGGAAAGTGAGTTTTTGCCAACTTCAAGCCTTCGATTCTCCATAACCACAGAGGTGTTTGGAGAGTTCTTGGACAATTTAGAAAGCTTGCAACATGCTATATAATCCATCTTTGAAATGAAACTTTATATTCCAAGTGGAACTATGTGAAAAATGGCCATGAAGATAGGTCAAAATCCTGCCTAAACTAGGGCAAAATTTCACTAAGTTAAAAGTTTTAGGGACCCTTGTTCCAAAAATCATAACATGAGATCCAAGCTTCTTTTGAGAAAACTTTGTGAATTAAAGTTGTAGACTTTGTGTAGGACTACAAATTTCACGTTGGAAGTTTTGTTTGAATCCAATTGCATCAAGGTGAAAATGTTGTGCAAAGTTGGGGAAAAATAAGAAAATTTCATAACTTAGAACAATTATAAGTTATGAAATTTTTTCAATTTTAAACCCTAATTTTCAAAATTGGGTTTCTTGATGAACAAGTTTCAATTTTTGACACATCTTGATGAAAAATGACCCCTGGCACTTGATTTTGACCAAAAAGTCAAAGTTTGACTTTTCAGTGTACAGTCAAATTTTGATCAGTTGACTGAAAAATTCATCTGTCAATCCAATGTAATTGAGGTCTTTTGAACTTGTTGAATAGGTCAATATGATTCCATTGAGTCCTTGAGTCCATGGTTGAGCCTAATTTACCATTGGCTAGGTCAAAAAGTCAGAAATTGCCTTTGTACAGTCAAAACCCTAAAAATGACCATTTTGCCCTTTTTGTGATATGATCAAATTTCTTGTGGAGTTGTTGTCCAAACTTGATCAAATGATTCATATGAGTTTATAATTTTGATATGGGTCAAATTTCATGAGGTTTGACTGTAAATTGGGCACAGTTGACTTTCCCCCCAATACAGTTGATTTTTAGGTCAACTGTCCAATTGACTGGGAAAAACTTTGATTCAAGGCTTAAAACTTGGCATGGACAAACTTATGAGTCTAATATGAAGTATGAAAGTCACTTTGAGTATTGAAGATCCAAAAATCCCTGTGCAAACTCAAACCCTAATTTAGGTCATCAGTGCAAGGAGATGTCTTTAGCAGAGCAAAACCCTAATCCTGTCTGGAGTTCAAGGAGCTTTGTGATGAGAAATGTTGATAAAATGAGAGGGAAAATTTTGGGGTACAACAAGGGTCATAAGTCTCGAGTTATGATATGTTATGCATGCATGCAGATGCAGGTGTTAATGCGTAGAACGACTGACCAATGTGTGTAATGGGTGACTTGGATATGCATCAATGGATGTTGAAATTTTGACGTGCCAATGATAATTGGGCTTTCTGTTAGATCCATGCTGTCGGAATTTATCATCCGAATAAGATGATAGGGGAAGATTGGCTTAGATCGCAGTACCCTAATGAATGCATGCTAATGATTTATGCAGACTTATGCTTTATGATTATGACTCGCATGATTTGTTGAATGATGCCCCTATGATGGGTCGTTGATGATTGAGCATAGAGGTTTGACTATGTAACAAGGTTGCTTGTCACATGATGTTTGAATGTTATGCTATCATGATTTCCCGATACTTGATTTGAACTTTGAAAATTGCTGATGTAGGAGAAAGATCCGTAGGAGATTACGGAAGCGCGCAGAGAGCTTACTTTTTATGGCCTGTCTTTCCCTAATTTTTGGTAGGATCTTGGAAGAGATTCTCATGGATATGAGCTCGGGAATAGCTTGATCATTGTATGAATGACCTCACTATTTTTCACTTTGAAACATTATGCCCTTGACTAATGGGCCCTTGGATGGTTTATCCCTGATGGGCTACTTTTTTTAACCAACTCCTTTTGATGAGCCTCACAGTGGCTTGCCTCAACATTCGAATTTTGAAAAGACGTGTCGCCCCCCAATTTCCTAGATCTGGAGGAAGTACCCTTAGATCTCACCATGAACTTGACATAGATTACCCCAGATGTTCGGAGTTTGAAAAGTTTGTACTTTGAAGTTGCCCGAAGAATTTAGACCCTACGTGCAGTAGGATGAACTTGGTGCGTATTGTCTCAACAGTTGAATCTTGGAAAATTTCCCATGAATCAAAGCCTTGAGAGATTATATAAAACAAGGAATCCGAGTCATACCCTGTTATGATACGACTTGCTTAAGGAATGTTCCTTCGACAAGTATGCCCCTGATTGCACCGTGCTTTAAAATTTGATCTGGGTCGATTAAATCTCGGAATGACCTCCCTTTGTGATATGCCCCCATGATCATTAGTATTTTCCCCTGTATATAGGGATCACTCTTATATGCTTTTTCCCTAGTTAGAAGCTTCTTAGAAATGTTGCCTTTGATCAGACCTTTTTGAAATATCCTTGAGGCTAAGTATTGACTTATAAATAAAATTGTACATTTTGAAAAAAATAATTCTTAGTGATGTACATGCAAGTTTTGAAATCAAAGTTTGAATAGAAATGGGTGATTAGAGATAGAGATTCAAAGAAACAAAGTGATTAGTAATGAATTTAACAAACGTAGGAGTCAGTTTAACACAAATTTTGTCGAGTATGCTTTCATAGTTAACCTTGCTTCAATTAGGACTTTTTAAGGTTGTAACGTGGCCATGGTTCATGGTTTAAGAAAAAAAGATATAAGGCTCAAAATTTATTTAGCACACCCCATTTTCCTTGATGTTCTCCAGTCCTAATTCGATTAATCTAATAGGTGTGTTTAATCCCCAAGAGAAATTTTGTAGTTGCGTAGGTGATGAGAAGTGTTAATAAGATCCAAGCATCGATGAAAAGCATTGATAAGATTCAAGCGTTGATGAGAAGCCTTTGAGGTGGCAGTCACAAGATTTTTCTCCAATTTTGTTTTCAATCCCTTATTTTTGCATGGACCAATTTTTTTGAATTTCCTGGTCCATCGGGATGCCCTAACTTTTGGCTAAGTCAAGATTTTTTTGCTTTTTGTTTTTTGACTTAGCAGGCTCTCTCTTTCTTTTGAAAATTTTGTTTTGAGATTGTTTTTCGATTTTGAAAATCTGTGACTGCCACGCCAATCATTGTAAACTTCGTCTTGATTTTGAATAATGTATTGAGAAGGAAGATGTTGAGAGTTTTGTCTTTATTGATTGCTTCCTCACTCTTTATTGATGTACACGAGGAAGATGATGTGCTTGAACTTTTGCTTAGATTATTTCCTCAATGATGGATCGAGGAAGGAGATATGCTTGAACCTTTGTTTGGATGGACTTGATTCTCTTGAGAATAGAATGCACCATTGAATTAATTGAAAGACTACCCTGCCCCTAGTTAAGATTAAAGGTTTTTTTTAATATAAAATAGAAACAAATCCAACTTCTGGCTCGAGGGGGTTGACTACAGATTAACTCCTTATTTCTCCACTGTTTAGGAATTGAAACAATGGCTTACATCGTCAGCTTGGTATTACCATTGAAAGCATAGTTTAGCAAAATTCTTGTTATTTAATTTTCATCATTTTCCTTCGAAGTTTGTTAAAGTTGTGAAATGGAAGATAAAAGTGAATAATTGATATTTATGGAAAGTGATAGAAGAGTGAATATGAAGAGATCGATTTCAAAACATGCATGCTTATTTTATTAGAATTACTAATCAAAAGATACAAGTTTACAATAATCACAACTTAGCAACCATGAAATTTCAAAATGAAATTATAAAGGCCTATTAATCCTAGAGAAAAGATTCTTTGTTGATCCCCTTGACTTCTGGAGAGCTCCTTAGTTCTTGGACTTGTCAAAGCGTGAGGGTGACCTTTGACTTTTCTCAGGCATACCTATCTTGTTGATAAGGCAGTTGCTCTTGATGTAGGGGAATCACAAATGGTAGTGATATTTGAGGCGTTGGGTAGGCCTGTTGATGTCATGGTGAAAGGTTTCCTTCTTTCTTTGTAGGGCCAAGTTTAACTGAGTCTCTAATGTTTAAACTTCTCCTTCCACATTTTCGGACTTCCTCAACCCAGTACCAAGAAATCAGCTAGCATGTGGGTAACAGTTAGATAAAGGCGAAGTTGGAAATGCATGAGATGCAAATGTATGAATGCATGGGTATGCAAAAATGTTTTTGGCTTTAGGGTATGATACAAAAAGGTTTCATGGATATGCAATGTGACGCATACATAGTATGCGGGTAGACGCAGGGGTACCCTATACAGGTTTGATGGTAGATATGAAAATGATAATATCCTACACTGTCTCAGAGATTGAAATAGATAGGAATTCCCTAAAGACGATAGAAGACGAAGGGGAATCCCTACAAGCTAGAGATGGTAATTAAGGGACGAGAATCCCTACACGCTAGGGATTATAATAGACTAATGGACGGTTGAAGAATCCCTACATGCTATGAGTTGTGACTTATGAAAGATAGACCCTATAGGCTAGGGATTGTAGTATACCGGAAGTAACCTTTGCGGGTTTAGGGATAGTGTAAACGGGATTATATGAATGATATCCTTAGAAGGTAGGCTCCTAGATTTGGCCTACGGATATTCTACCCTCCCCATAAGGTGGTTTCCTTAAGGGTATCATGAATAACACCAGAGGGCGAAGGCATAAGGGCCTACCTTAGGTGAAGCCTCTTTACGGACCGAGACATTCGTCTCAAAGTCGTGAAAGGTCTCCTCATGAGATTTTGGGTTAAGGCAATTATAAAGAGTCATGGGTGGCATTCCAAAGTCCTACTCGTCAAGAGGATATCTCTTGATAAGTATTCCTTTTGCAGAATCCCACCGACTCTAGGAAAAGTCGTCACATAAACTCGTAGGGATGATATATCCCCTAAGCTAATAGACGAACCTTCTATCTAAGGGTTATATTAAGAATATTTTTTGAAATAAAATCCCGCCACGCAGTAAATATATAATGATAAAAAATAGACAGTAAATAAAGGTAATAAATATATAAATGCAATAAAGAAAATAAAACCCAAAGTAAAACCTAAAAATTAGGGTTAATGAGTCCCTAGCAGAGTCTCCACTTATTGCGATTGTTTTTTAATATGAGAGTCGCCACTACTAGTTTTTATCCTAAGGAAGGGAATCTAATAGAAAACCCTAATTTGCAAACAGAGATTCCAGGTTTAGGACTTATTTAGACGAAAGGAAGGTGTTAGGCCCCTTTCATCTACCTTGTTCAAAAGGATACTAGGTTTTAGGTTTAGCTTTGGGTGAAATAGGGTTTTAAATTTTAATAGGGGAACTCGCTAGGATTTTTGATTGTATGCCTACGTATCCTCTTATGAGGAATCAGAGTCCCAATTTGTAGTTTGTGGTTTGGTTGGTGTTTTTTATAAGGTTGCGTAGAATTGCTTTTGAATTAACCTTGAACCTCGTCTGGGTTGTAAATTGAATGATCGTAGACGCAGTTCGTAGTTCGATTCGAAGACAATGTTATTTAATCTTTTTTTTTGAAAAAATTGATCTTAGATTTTGATTATGTTAGTAGAAAAATAGTTTGAAGTTGGTTAGCTGTTTTAAGTTTTGATATTAAGGCCCAAGTTCTGAAATTGAACTTGATCCGCTTTCGTAGGAGGGGTGTGAATATTAAGACTGAGTGGTGTATTAGAAGAAAACCTGGACCCAAAGATATTTTGAGCTCAAATTGGCTGAGAGGTACGTTTTGTAACAAGATAGTCAAATAGGAGGGTCTGACAAGTAAAGACCCAAGTTCAGATATTGAACTGGGCTCTAAATGCAGATGGGGTATTAAGGGCCCAAGTTCAGAAATTGAACTTGGCCCAATTAAAGGGGGGTTTAGATTAAGTAGAATTTTAATTAAAAAGTTTGGTTTTGAATAATAAATCGGTAGACGATATGTCGACCCATTTAATTATTGGAAGATGGATTTTCTATTAATTATAGAATGTTTGAATTGATTAGATTTAAAAAGAAATTTGAAATTATGTACCAAGTCGATTATTAGTCTAAATACTAAGACATATTTTTGGTGTTTATATATATATATATATATATATATATATATATATATATATATAAAATTTGAAAAAAAGTTTGATAGATGTAGAAAATATGATTAATATTTAACTACACTAAAGAGAAACATGTTTTGTGGTTTTTTATGAAAAAAAAGAAGTAATTTCTATAAAAAAAAAAAGCTTAAAGAATCATTAATTTAATTCTAAACTAACCTACTTACTATTCCTAAAATATATCCCAAAATCCCTTAATTAATGACTAAAAAAATTAACGAATATAGAATTTATAGAAAAAAATATTTACTTGTTAGATTTAATTATTAGCTTAATAAGGTTAAAAAGATTTGTATTTTATTTCTTTTTATTAACATTAATTCCAGTCAAAATTAGATATGTGACCAGATTTAATTAAGATTTAAAAACAAATTACACAAATTAATATACAAATATAATAATGGTGAGAAACAAGTTTTTTTGCGTAGTTTTCTTTATAATATTATGTAAATAATTGTTAACGATAAAACCTACATATGATTAATAAAAATAAATATATTATTAAAAATATATTTTAAAATAAGAATTATGTACAAAATAATCATAGACAAAGAATAAATTAAATTTTGGATTCAGACATCAACCAAAGAAATACATCGAGCAATTAACCCAACAATAAGCAATCATGCACAAGTTTAAATAAGATGGTAAAAGAGAAACCAACCTGAAGTGCTGTGACCAAACTTAAGCTGATTCCGCCAATCTCATTTCTTCTTTCTTTTAGTGCAGAGACTTTTTTCAGGTTGATGGAGGCTTCATGGTTCTTTGTTGTTGTTCTTCGATGTGAAAAACAACAACTTTAGGAGAACTCTAGTGAATTGTGGATGAAAATTATGATGGACACGAGTCTTTTTTATAGACTGAAAAACTAGGTTGACTTGCTAGAGAAGGAAATTGCCCAAATAATAAAAAAAGCCTAAATTTATCTTGATCAGCAAGCTAGCCAATTATATATTGGAATGATGCAGGACGACCAATAGGGAACAAGTAAAGGAGATTTGATTTTTTAAGTGAATTTTTAGACACTTTTTGATGAAAAATACATAAAATAAATTAAATATTATTATTAAAAATTTCCTAAAATAGAAAAACAAAAATGATATTTAAATAATAAAAAATATGATTTTTGGAAAGATTTGAATGTAACTTGAAATTGAAATGAAATTAACAAAAATAGAATAAAATAAATCATCAATCCAAATAATTAAAACCCAAAATGAAATCAAATTTTTGGATTTATAATTATTGTAACCAATTACATTGATTCTCTCCTAAAATAAATATTACTACCTAAAATACAAAAGATAACGAAATATTTTAAATCTTTTTGTATTTTAGATATTTTTTGTTATTTTTAGAATAAAAAGTGAAAAAAATAAAAATAACTATTTTTTAAAATTTTATTAATTGAAAATATGAAATTTAATATTTAAATATTTAAAAAATGATTTTTTTTAAATAATTTTTATAAATGAAAATAAAATTAGTAACAATAAACAAAGAAATATAAAAAATGTACCAAGTGAGATTCTAACACGTGACCTTATGCTTTCAAGCTATGATTCCTTACCAATTGTGCTATGTTATTTGTTTGAAATAAGAAGTCAATTGAAAATATATGAAGACGAGCAATTATTTGCTATTTTAAAAATACAAATAATTATTATATTTTTAAACAGACTTGAAAGTGAATATTTATTAAAAACCTCAAAATATTAATGCAATTAAACCAAAGGAATTTTACCCTGTAAAACCGAAGTTCGAAAATAACTTTGAAGGTAGCAGTAAGGCGGGCAAATTTGGGGTATGACATATTGTTATCTTTTCTGAATCTGATCAACATCATTGATTTAGCCTTTAAGCTTATCATATTATCCATGCTTTCTCAGAACATTTGAAACAATGGTCGTTCTATATCAGAACTTGATTTATCAAAGTGAATGAATGTTTCATTCTAAATGTTCTTGTAGTAGCCATGTACATTCTAAGTAATTTTGCAGTTTATATCATGTTAGAATATCATGTAAATCAATGTATATTAATCTAAACCATTACTCTTTCTCCCCCTTTTTGTCATAATAAAAAAGATATAAGAAATGCTTAATTTATTTTTGAGCATTTTTAGCACATTCCACTAAGCTCATAAGAATGATACAAAACAAGAACCTTGAATTCATAAAATCACCAGTACATATTGATCAACAACAGAACAAACAAGAAAACAATAAACAATAATCAAAAGACAACACTAGAAAGAAAGAACATCAGAAAGACACAATATGAGAACACTATTTAAACCACTAACTATCAAAGGTTTCACAAACTTCTTCTTTCAAGGCAACATCAGGACCAACACAAATCCTACGAACAATTTCCATAATCTTTTCCTTTAAGAGAAATTCTGATGGAACCCTTCCATAGGGAATAAAGGATTTGTTCATGTGTCTGGAAATGGTGATAGACTCCTTAAGATAGTTGAAAATAACCTGAGGCATACTATAGGAGTACGTTTAAGCAGGCAAAGAATCAAAAGCTTATCATCATGATACATAAAGTCTTTGTTGATACCTCGAGGATGAAGATTCTTCAGAATGAACCAAAACCATCCTTTAGCAACACGTGTCATACCCCAAATTTGCCATATTAATTTCTAAACAAATTATTCCTTATTGTTATTAATGTTATCATTTTCTTTATAAAGTTTTGATTATTATTGTCAAAATCATATATGTTATGGGGTTTAATATAGATGGGGTGTATTGTTTCAAAATGGACCATCAAAATCTGATGGCCCATTAAGTTTCTTCTTACAATTAGAGAGAGTGTGCATTTGTTGTTTAGATTTTAACCCATTAAAATTGGTGAAAAATAGAAAGAAGGGTATGTTGGTTTAACAGGGGTGTCCATTAGAACATGCTGGCACATTAACATTTTAGGCCCATTTAGGGTTTTACGGTCCATTTCAAGACAAATAATGAAATGGGTGTGTATTTGATATTTTTTATTCCAGTCAATTAAGGGGGTTTGTAAGCCCGATGGTTTGATAAGGTTGACCGAGTCAACCAACTTATTTAAATATTATTTTTATAATATTAGTAAATATTTATTATTATTATTAATATTATTAACTTTAATATCTTTTATTATTATTATTATTTTGATTAATGTTGACCAAGTCAACAAGGGTCTTTGAAATCCAAGTTCTTAAGATACAGCCGCAGTGCCCTGTTCTTCACTAAGTAAACCCAAGAGAAACAGATATTGTATAGATCAAATCTTTCATAAAAAGCAAAATCAAATCAAATGTTTACAAATTATTTGAATAAAATCTTAAAGATTGAATTGGAAAAACGTCTTATTTTGGATTTACATAAGATAACATCCAGATACATTCAAATCTACAAACCCTAAAACAATTATACAAAATCAGATCATATAAAATCCCTAATTAATTCAATCACTCAAATATAATGACAATCAAACATAAAACTTCCAAATTCATCTAAAAACCTAAGCTATATAAAGAATCCTAAAACTATTTGAAAAAAGGAAGAGACGGTCCGACGAGAAGAAAATGGAGAAGCATAAATTATAGAAGAGAAATAGAATCAGCTGCTGCCATCATCATCTTTGCTGTTGCCATCATTCTTCACACCTGAAATCAGAGAAGAAGAAGAGGATTAGACAAGGGAGAGAAAAACAGAAAAAAAAAATTAATACAACAAGATTTACTGCGGAAAGGTAAGCCTAACACTTAGCTTGGTTTAAAATTGTGGTTGTTGATTGATTGCTATTTTTTGAATTTCGATTGGAATAAGGGTTTTCTGGGTTTTGTTCTAGGGTTAAGGTTAGGTTTCTTAAGTTTGGGGTTAGGGTTCATCATGTTTAGGGTTAGGGTTCGTCATTGTTGAAGGTTTTTGGGATTTAGCTTAGGGTTTTTCATGAACCCTTAGGGTTCTTAGGGTTTATATAAACCCAGACGGTGGTTGGGCTTGCAGGTGGTGGCTCCTTGGCGCAGCCATCGACGAAAGCGATTTTCGGCTGGTGGTGTCCAAGGCAGAGGAGATTTCCGGCAACAGACATCTAGAGAGAAGTTTAAGCTTTTCTCTCTAGCCTCCAACATTTATTTTGTGTGAAGAGAGAGGGAAAGAAGAGAAAATGGGACTTCAGCCTAGAAGTTGGTTTTTATAAACCTCCCCCACGATCCAGAGCTTGTGTCCCAATATCATTACCGTGCACCCCCACGTTAAGTCCCTCTGATCTTAATAAAACAATCAAAACCTCGCAACCTCACCATACCACCGTGTGCCTACCACATGCGATCTCAACGCGCCCAAATTCTTTTTGGGCTCCTCGTACAATATTTTAGGCTTTGGCCCATGCTACTTGTGCCCCAAGTCTCTTCATTTTACTACCCAAAGCCAACAATTGCACCTCCCATGCGTTAATAGGCCAAGTCCAACATCTGGACTTGGGCCCTTGATATATACACCCCTCAATTTTACTAAGTTGTTCAAAACTACATCTCCCTACGCTTTGGGCCTAAATCCAATATCTGGATTTAGGGCTATATTATTCACACCTCCAAAATTACTAGCCTAATTGAAAATACACCCCCTACGTAAATTAATTAAAATTATATATTTTTTACAATTTTTTTTTAAATTTATTTTGTTTTATTTTCATAATTGATATTTATTTATAAATTCAAAATTTAATTATTTTATTAATTCAATTTCTTTTTTTATTAACTCATCCAAGTATTTTTAATTGCATTAAAATTATTTTTCTCATGCATTAAAAAGATTTTCCTCATATACTAATATATCTAAAAAATATATAACTAATCAAATTACTAACAATTTTTTATTAACTTAATAAACTCAAGATTTTATTTTCGAAAAGGATTACGGAGATATTTCTCAATAACTGCGAACTTTGTCTAACAACTCCGCAATTTACAAACCCAGACTTGGTTCAAGGAGAATTTGAAATATCTTCATGATCCATAAAAAGCACATACCAACAATTGCTAACTACAAATTGGGACTCTGATTCCTCATAAGAGGATACGAAGGCATACGACTTAAAATTGTGGCGAGTTCCCCTGATAAAATTTAAAACCCTATTTCCTGAATTATAAATCTAAACCCTAGTATCCTTATGACAAGGTAGATGAGGGGTGTCTAACACCTTCCCTTCGTCTAAAATGAGTCAACAACTTAGAATCTCTTATCAAATTAGGGTTATCCTTTATATTCCCTTCTTAAAAGATAAAAATTAAGGGCGGCGACTCTTATTTTTTCCCGGTTATTACAGCTGGCGAATCTACTGGATATTCATCCCTAGGGTTAGAAGCCTTTTTTTGGATTTAGGGTTTTATTGTTTTTCTATTTTTGTTATTTATTTACATTTATCTATTATTTTTCTTTTTTTATTTACTTTTTATCATATCATATTTGTTTGTGATGGGATTTTTGTTTTAAAATTTATTTTCAAAAACCTTAGAAAGAAGGTTCGTATATTGGCCAAGGGGATACATCATCCATATGAGTTTTTGTGACGACTTCTCCTAGAGTCGATGGAATTCCAAAAAAGAAATACGTCTCAAGAGAAATCCTCTTGGGGGGTAGGAATTTGGAATGAAGCCTATGACTTTTTGTATAACCCTTAAACCATAATCTCATGGTGAGACCTTTCACAATCTTAGAGATGAAAGTTTCAGTCTGAAAGAGGATCCACTTAAAGGAGGCCATTGTGCCTTTCTCTATAGTGTTATCCATGATACCCTCAAGGAAACGGGTAGAATATCCGTAGGCCAATACTAGGAACCTACCAACTAAGGATACCTTTCATAAATCCCATCACTATTATCATGCATTCATACATTTTGCATCTCACATATTCATCACCCTCCATTATTTTTATCTGTCTTATTTGCAGGATTAAAAATAATAATCAAAGGTTTCTGGTGAAGTGTTGTAAAAATGAATGCCAGAGGGAAACAACCTGTCAGTGTTAATGCCATCATACCAGATATGACGAAGATCAAGACCATCAAAGGGAAACTGTCTGAAAGAGCTTTGAAGATGTTTACTAGTCGTTATGGGGATACCCTTGAGTTGACAAAAGTGGATGTACAATTAGATGCTATTTCTGCCTTGGTTCAGTTCTACGACCCTCCATTGAGGTGCTTTACCTTCCAAGACTTTTAGCTAGCGCCGACTTTGGAAGAATTTGATAGACTCTCGAATTCCTCTAAGGGAAAAACTTATGTGGGAATCGGCCATACTATTGACATTAAGGACTTAGAAAATGGGTTAGGGATCTCTTATCCTGAATTCTCACTTAATTACAAAAAAGAAGGTGATGTACAAGGTATTAAGAGACATTATTTAGAAGCTAAAGCCCTTTATTTTGCCGATAATAAAGAATGAGAGTCTTGTGTTGATTGTTTACGGCTACTTGTATTTGGTGCAATCTTGTTCTCGTAGACTGTGGACTATATTGACCCTGCAGCTATTAGTTTATTTTGGGGCGCAAAAGCTTTGAATGAAGATCCAACTCTTGCTTTACTTGCAGATATTTATTGTGCACTTCACACTCATTATGAAAAGGGAAGGGTACGCTAAACTTTTGTATCCCGCTCTTATATTCTTGGCTTATGACCCACCTCTATAAAGAAGGCTACATGGTCCTAAACCTGACAAGATACAAGTGGGCTCAAAAATTTAGGTATCTTTTTTCTAATTATGTGTTATGGTATGTGATAAAGCTATACATTGGAGATATCATTTATAGTTGCAAAGATTTTCCAAATGTTTCGTTGATTGGATCACGGGGTTGCATCAACTATAACCCTGGTTTGGCCTTGCGACAACTAGGATACCCTTTGGAGGATAAACCCTCTGTAATACGGTGGGAGAACTGACTTGGGTATTTTGCATTTTATCGCAATTGTTACGGATAACAAGAGTCACCACCGACTTTTCTTTTATCCAATAATGGAAAGGGTGAAAAGAACAGGAAAAACCTTTTGAGAATTTTTCTTGAGTTCGGGAGGTAGGTTATGAAAAGGGAAGTTGTTATCACCCTTTTCATCCGTATTTATCTACGGGCTCTTAGTTGCTAGCTCACTTTGAAATGCTTTTGCGAATGTTTTCGTTTGAAAGTATTTTTGAAAAGTTCCTTTGTTTAGGCGAACTTTGTAATGATTCTCGTCTCTATAAGAATGTATACAAAGTGTTGACTTTTGAAAATATTTCATGAAAGTGTTGGTGTGTTTGAAAGATGTTTTGTTTTGAAATGTTTGTGAGCAAGCAATTACGAGCGTTCTACCTACTCAAAAGAAGTCTTTTTTCTTTTCCTCCTCCTTTAGATAGTGTTATCTTACTATTAGTTAGTAATAAACCTTATCATTGGATGTGAGGGACAGGCGTGAGTCATCATACAATCATAGAAGGAAACATTGTAGGGTACCTTATCAATTTGTCATAAGGGACTAAGATCGTTTACCGAAGGTGACATTGAAGGATCATCGGGGGACTATGATCTTGTAATCGAGGTTCTTTGCTAAAGTATCCCACGTTCGAGGGACATGACTGTTTTAATCTAAGGCAACAAGTGTGGGTTAACCTTAAAGGTGCCCGTTGCAAAGTGTTTTTTTTCATGTATTTGTCTTGAATTAGGGTTGTCTACTTGTTTGTTTTAAGTCTTGTCATACAAACCATAATTACTAGCAATAATATGGAAAGTAATAAATTACGGAAATTAAAAGTCCTACGCTATTACAATACTTTTGGGGATGGGGGTACAAATTTACAAATGGGGATTACAAGTAAAGTAAACCCTAATTACTGTTACAAGACTTTGACAATTTCATTGTAATGTGAAATAATAGAATGTACAAAGAAATGAAAAGAGAAGAGAAAGAAGAAATTGTTTTTGATGGATTTTTGATGAAAAAGGGTTTAACCTAATTAATTAATTTGAAAAGAAGTTAATAAAAATCCTAATATCTAAATTAATTTAATTAGAATAGAAAATTAAACTAAAACCTAATTCTAAATTAGTTTAATTAAGAAAAGAAATTAATTTGTTAAGAAAATATTTTTTAAGTCTATTGTCTATACAAAATAAAAATAAGAAATAAAAACTGAAATGAAAAGTTTTAATATAATTATTTAGAAAAATATATTTTTATATCATTTATATTAAAGAAAATAAATAAAAAGTAAAATAAAATAAAAAGAAAAGAAAAGAAAAGAATATGGGCTAGGGGTTAAGAAATAGGAATTAGGAAGGTTTGAAAGTAAAAACAGTTTATTAGGCCCAAAACTGTTTTTGGAATCTGAAATAAAAACAAAATAAAAAAATATAATGGGCTGCGTGTTGTTAGGAAGCAGGGGGGTGATGATGAGAAAAATGAAGCAGGCCCAGACCACGGGAGGCCTAAGCATGTTGCCAAACAAAAAAAACCAGAAACAAGAAAAATGTGAAAAATAACAAAAGGTGTCGCTAGGGCTCAAACCCAGGACCCTTAACAATAATACCTTACGTGTGCGCTTTCTGCCACTGGGGTGGCTGTTTCATCCGTTTGTAAAACAACTTGTAATAAATATAAAATAAACTAAGTTCTAAAGGAAAATTCATCTTCTTCCTCGCGCCAACCTTTTGAGTCATATTTTTGAATTTCATATCTTGCTCATTTCTCAACCATTTCTGAAATTGTAAATATCAAACTTGTTAGAAATTTCACCACGATTTCAAATATGTAAATAACTTAAACAATGGATCAAAGATAAGCACGAATTTATGTTGGTACCAAATCTAGCCTAATTTTTCAGAAAGTTCATACTTAAAATTCTCCATGCTCAGACAATATAAATGAATTCTAAGGACATGGTTAGTTTCAGGGTTATGATGCCTACATTTTATCTTTTAAAATGAAAGCCAAATGATGCTTGTATAAAGAGGTAGAAATTCAGAAAACTCACCTTGTAGATGGAGATCATGTTTTTAGTTTGAGCACACTTCAAGGTGTTGCAATGATCTGGTTAGCTTCACTGAACCTCCAGGAAGCTATTTCAATAGTTACTTTGAGTTAAGAGTTCCCGAATCGTGCTGGAGAAGTCAAAGTGCAAGGTGCTATTTTTGAAAATGGAGGATGGTGATGGAGGTGTTACATTTGTGTAATAAGTGTTTGGTTAGGTTCTAAATTATATAGAGATGCTTTGTGATTGGTTTTGAGTAAGAACACACGAGTGAAATGAGAGTTTGACGTGTAAGGTCAGAAATGGCACAAAAATGAGGTTTATGAGAAATTCTGGGTTTGAGGGTGTTTGAGGGAGTTTTAAGACTTACAAATTTGTGTCGTTGGCTTTTAAACAATGTCTCATATTACAGGGAAAGGTTTGAGGACTTGAGATGGTCAGAATTACAAGATCACATGTTATGGCCATTTGACTTGTTTTTGAAGTGAGATTGACAAACATGGTTTCAATGCAAGTACAAGGCTTGTAGGGTAGTTGACAGGCTCTAGAAGATTTGCTTCTGACTTTGAGATTGTCTATGTGCAGAAGGAACAAGTGCAAAGCTCAAGGAGATTGAACTTTGTGATTAAAGCCACTTTTCCAAAATGTCAATGTTACATTTGTGCCAAAAATGGATTAATCACTTGGATAATGGCTCAAATGATTAGACAATGGATTAATAAGTTGTGTAAGCATTTAATTATTGAGTGATTTTCAAGTTTGAATCCTGCAAAGTGATATTTATACATCATGGCTTGAGATTTGGTTATGTGTTCAGCCTAAAAATGACTTGTAATTCAATAATGAATGCCCTACTTCTTCCATTCGATTCTCTTAACTCAAGCATGATATCTTCAAGTTCTTGGACATTTTGGAAAGCTTAAAACATTATCTGCAGCCTTAATGTTTACCACTTTAGCTAAATCATCTTGGATCTAGATGAAAACTGGTCAAGAAGTTAGGTCAAAAATCTGCCTAAACTTGTCAAAATTTTCACTAAGTGTTTTATAAAAAATGTCATGACTTCGTGGGCATATATATTCAAATCTAAGCATTTTTTGGACATCAACCCTCTAATACAAAGTTTTAGGATTCATCAAGATCTACAACTTTCATGTTGAAAGTTTTTCTTTGAATCATCTTGCATCTTGGTGAAAAAAGGTCATGAAGTAATGAAATTATCAAGTTCAAAACACTTAGAAAAAACTTATAAATATTGAAAAGTTTGACTTTTTGATGATTTTTATTGACTTTCTTGATTCTTGATGATCAAGCTTCATATTTTTGATGTATTAGTTGACTTTTTCATCAGTTGACCAAATTTCAAGTATCAACAGTTTGATCTTGAGAAATGAATTAAGTCATGCAATTATGTCAAAATGATGTGTTTGAGTCCTTAGGATTATGCTTCAAGTCATTATATCATGTATTAGGGCAAAAGTCAAAAATCAGTCATTCTCAGTCAAAACCCTAATTTTGACCATTTCGTCCCTTTGATGATTAAAACACTTTTCTTGAAGAATTATGATCCCAAACTTGATAAATTGATGGATATGACTTAAAAATGTTGATTTTGGACAAAAATATTGAAGTTTGACTGTGGGTTGACCACAATTGACTTTTTCTCAATACAATTAATTTTTAGTCATCTGATCAATTGACTGAGCAAAATTATGATCCAAGACTTGAAACTTGGCATGAGTATTCTTGGAGGTCCATAACGAACCATGAAAGTCATTTTAGGCATTAGAAGTCTAATTGTCCTTGTGAAAATCCAAACCCTAATTTGGGATCTCAGTGCTCAATAGGTGATTTGACTTAGTCAACACTTGTGCAAACTTGAGCTATTGAAGATCTTTGTGAGAAATGTCTTGAGAAAAGAGAGGGAAAATTTTGGGGTACAACAGCTACCCCTGTTCAATCTTTTTAAACCTGAAGAGTTAGATTGGCTTGTCCGCCATTCGTGACTTGAAGGTAGAAGAGGATTGAACACTTAAGTGCCCAAAAATTTGCACTCTCCTGTGCATGAAGTAAATATGTTTGTTGGTTGCATCAGGAATGGGATTAAAGATGCCATTTGGAGAGGTGATAGAGAGTTGATGGAGATGGGCTTATAGATGCCATCCAAAGTAACTATTGATAGAGAAATTAGACTAAGTATACGCTCGACTTTAACTGGGAGAAGTATCATAATAAATCTTTGATCAATTTAAACGGAACCAAAAAAATGTTTTTGTTTTTAACCGAAAGAAGTATCAGAGCTTAATTTGATCAGGAGAAAAGTCAACTGAAGGAGGTATCAAAACTTAATCTTAGCCAACATAAAATCTTGATGTGTTTAACCGAATGAAGTATCAGAACTTAATCTGAGCCGCAAACAGATCTACTAAAAGAAGTATCAAAACTTATTCTGAGCCAGGAAATGCCTATGTCTGAAAACGATATCAGAAATTAATATGAGTCAAAGGAGGTCTTTACATGTTCAACTGAACAAAGTATCAGATCTTGATCTGAACCAGAGATAAATCTACTGAAATAAGTATCAAAGCTTAATCTGAGCCATCAGAAAATATTGATCTTTTTAACCGAACAAAGTATCAGAACTTAATATGAGTCAAAGAGATATCTATTGAAAGGAGTATCAAAACTTAATCTGAGCTAGTAGAAAATCTTGATGTCTTTCGGACGAAGTATCAGAACTTAATTTGAGCCAGAGAAAGGTCTACTGAAAGAGGTATCGGAACTTAATCTAAGCTAGCAGAAAATCTTGATGTTTTTAAACGAACGAAGTATCATAACTTAATCTGAGCCGGAGAAAGGTCTATTTAAAGAGGTATCTAAATTTAATATGAGCCAACAGAATATCTTGATGTCTTAACCGAACAAAGTATCAGAACTTAATATGAGCCAACGAAAGATCTACTAAAAGAAGTATCATAACTTAATCTGAGCCAATAGAAAATATTGATGTCTTTAACCAAATGAAGTATCAAAACTTAATCTGAGCCGGAGAAAGGTCTACTGAAAGAGGTATCAGAACTTAATCTGAGCCAATAGAAAATCTTAATGTCTTTAACCGAACAAAGTATCAGAACTTAATCTGAGCAGGAGAAAGATCTACTGAAAGAAGTATCATAACTTAATCTGAGCCAACATAAAATCTTGATGTCTTTAACCGAATAAAGTATCAGAACTTAATCTGGGCCAGAGAAAGGTCTACTGAAAGATGTATTAGAACTTAATCTAAGCCAGCAGAAAATCTTGATGTCTTTAATCGAACGAAGTATCAGAACTTAATCTGAGCCGAAGAA
The DNA here is from genome assembly GCA_948472305.1 of Vicia faba. Lineage (NCBI taxonomy): Eukaryota > Viridiplantae > Streptophyta > Magnoliopsida > Fabales > Fabaceae > Vicia > Vicia faba. The sequence continues at coordinate 759,621,315 of OX451736.1, read as the reverse complement.
AGGTATACTGAAAGAGGTATCATAACTTAATCTGAGCCAGCAGAAAATCTGTGTTTGTATTTTGATTGATATTTCCTGAAAAGGTAAAGAATTAGTTGTATGTAATATTATGATGCATGCATTGTGTAATGATGTTCTCAAAATAAATGAGATAGTGCTATATGTATTTGGTTATGCATGTGTTATGATGTATGAATGTGAAATGTTATTTAAGTGTATCTTTGTTTGGGAAAATAAATCCCTGATTATTGTTGTGGGTGAAGAGTATGTTTGTCTTCAACTTTGTCTAGAATACTTCCGCTGGGAATTCTTGTTTGCTGTTTTGAGGAAACTCTGAAGGGGATGTTGATTTATGCTTGGGGAGTAGAGTTCAGGAACCTTGGTTATTCATTTATCTACTGGGGATTTTAATTCTTATATCCTGACTGAGGATAAAAGAGATGATTAAACTTCCGACTTGTCTGGGGGGGAATAAAGCTAACTGGTATTCTGGTCAAATTCTAGGCATCGCAGTAACTCTCTGGGGGATAATATTAACTATACTGGGGAATAGGAATTTTTCCAGTGATTTGCAGTAGTCTGAGGAATAGACTCGAGTTGGGGAGATTGTAATCTGTTAGGGAAGTAAACTCGGTTGAGGAGATTATTTTGGCGACCTTACTGGGGAAATGAATTCTTCTGGGGAAGAAATTTTTTCAAGATTTCTTTTCTAGTCTTTGGAAGACCAAACTTGTTTGGGGAAGAGAATTTCCAAGAGATATGTTGGTTGGAGCTTCGAAAAGAAATTGTGAGAATGTATGAATTTTCTCTGTGGGGATTTATGAGTGTTATCCTGGTTCCTTGAGTAAGTACTTATTCATGTTCTTATACGTATATTTGTTAACAATTAATCATGTTTATATGTATATGTTCATTCAATTTTAGTCATTGGACGTTTTTGCAATCAAAATAGAAAAACAAAAAGTTTGCACTTCAAAGCATATTTGTATTGATAATTTTCCTATAAACAGACGATTTTGTACAAAGAGACGGAAATCCTAGTAAGAGGAAGTCGTCGTAAAATGAAAAGAATACAAGGTGAAAACAAAAATGTATAGCGATGTGGAAGTGATCTCATTGGGTTCCAACTCTGCTATTTCCCCTATGTCTTCGAGCATATCATCCCTTGCCGTCAAAAGAAGTTAGTTGAACTGATCTCATACCATTTGAACTTTTGACCTTGGTAATAAAGCTGGTTGTAGTGATCCAACGGGACATAGTCGTACACTTTGATCCTTAACTTTTTCCTGGACCGCCCTTTCGGGTTTTCAGTCCACCAGGATACCATTTTTTTCCCAAGCCGCCCTTTCAGGTTTTCGACTTCTCGGGTGTACAATATTTTGTTTATATCCCTATCTTTTGCCCGAACCCTTTTGGTTCACCGGGATGCCCTTATTTTTTCCTAGATATGTCAACCTAGCAGGTCATTCTTATGCGTAGTATTTTTTGAATATGTATGGTTTCACCGAGTGTGGGAAATCCTCGCCGTCCATAGTGGTCAACATCATGGCACCGCCAAAGAATACTTTCTTGACTACAAATGGCCCTTCGTATGTGGGATTCCATTTTCCCTTGGGATCGCCTTATGGTAGAATGATGCGCTTTATGACCAAGTCGCCAGTCTTATATACCCGAGGCTTTATCTTCTTGTTGAATGTATTGATCATACGATTTTGATACATTTGACCATGATAGACAACAACCAACCTCTTTTCATCAATCAAGTTCAGCTGATCCAACCAAGTCTGAATTCATCCGTGCTCGCCTAAGTCTGCTTCTTTTATAATCCTTAAGGAAGGAATCTGAACTTTGACAAACAAGACGGCTTCCATGCCATAGACTAAAGAGAATGGGGTTCCCCCAGTTGATGTTCTTGCCGAGGTACGGTAGCCATGAATAGAAAATGGTAGCATCTCATGCCAATCTTTATAGGTCACAACCATCTTTTGCACAATCTTCTTTATATTCTTGTTGGCAGCTTCCACTACACCATTCATCTTAGGTCTGTATGGAGAAGAATTGTGATGCTTGATCTTAAACTGCACGCAGAGTTCAGTAATCATAGAATTATTGATGTTGGTACCATTTTCAGTGATAATCCTTTCATGGATTCCGTACCGACAGATGAGGTTATGCTTGATAAATCGGGCTACAATATTCTTGGTAACTGAGGCCAATGAAGCCGCTTCGACCCATTTGGTGAAGTAGTCAATGGCGATGAGGATGAAACAATGTCCATTGGAGGCAGTGGGCTTGATTTCCACGATCATGCCAATTCCCCACTGTTGTCCCCCAAAATTTGCCCTCTTTTTTCTCAAGACATTTCACACAAGATCTCCAATAGCTCAAGTTTGCACAAGTGTTGACTAGGTCAAACCATCTACTCAACACTGATGCTTCAAATTAGGGATTTGATTTTCACAAAGACAATTGGACTTATAATGCCCCAAATTACTTTCATTAATCATTATAGACCTCCAAGAATACTCATGTCAAGTTTCAAGTCTTGAATCACAATTTTGCTCAATCAATTGCTCAGGTGATTGGAAATCAGTTGTATTGGGTAAAAAGTCAACTATGGTCAACATACAGTCAAACTTAATGATTTTTGGCCAACATCAACATTTTAAAGTCCTATTCATCATTTGATCAAGTATTGATCATAATCCCTCAAGAAAAACACTCAATTTACCAAAAGGGAAAAATGGTCAAAATTAGGGTTTTGACTGTAACTGACTGATCAGTGACTTTTGACCTAATACATGATCTAATGGCTTGAAACATATTATCAAGGATTAAAGTACAACATATTGACCTAATTTCATGGTACAAAACATTCCTCAAGATCAATGGATTGATAGTTGGAATTTGATCAATTGATGAAAAGTCAACTGATACACAAAAAAGTCAAACTTTGACTTTTTAGTCAAAATTCAATTTCAAAAATCATAATTCATTAAGATATTAAAAAATATCATAATTGATCATCAAGAATCAAGAAAGTCAAAAAAGTCCATTGAAAAGCCAATTTTTTCAATACTTAGAATTTTTCTAAGTGTTTTTGAACCTTGATAATTTCATAACTTCATGACATTTTTTCACCAAGATGCAAGATGATTCAAAGAAAACTTTAAACATGAAAGTTGTATATCTTGATGATATCTATAACTTTTATTTTTCTGATCAAGTCCTAGAAGTGCTTCTATTTTGAGTTATAAATCCATGAAGTCAACACTTAGTGAAAATTTAACCTAGTCTAGGCAGATTTTTGACCTAACATCTTGGCCAACTTTCACCAAGCTCCAAGATGATTTTGTCAAAATGGTAAACATGAAGGTTGTAGATAATTTTTCAAGCTTTCCAAAATTTCTTAGAACTTGAAGAGATCATGTTTGAAATAGGAGATTCTAAGACTTGAAGTTGGCATTTCATTCTTGAATTTCAAGTCATTTTTATGAAAAACTCAAGACCAAATCTCATAACCTTATCATCCAATCTCACTTTTCAGGCCATGTTGCTTCTAAATCTCCACATAATCATAAATTTAAACAAATTTGTGATGTATTACACAAATATTTGAGGCTTTATCCATTTGGTTATACAATTTTTGGATGAAATTGCAAAAAGCTCCATATCCATTTTCATAAAGATCACTTTAATCACAAAGTACACTTCTTGAGCTCCCAAACTTGTGTCATCTAAACACAAGAAAAGTCAAAACCAAAAACAACATGTCTAAGGCCTCCAACAACTCCAAACCATGCTTGTACAACACATTGAAACTTGTTTTCCACTTTTCTTCAAAAGCAAGCCACCTAGCCAAAACCCTACAACTCATAAATCTCTTGTGCAAAACATCTCTAAACTTTTCCATACAAATATAGAAGTCTATTTCAAGCAAATACACGAGAAAAAACCCTCTCAAACACTCTGAAGCACATAACTTGCATTTTGTGACATTTTTGAAGTTTCAAACACCCATCAACAAATCTACTCGTGCGTTTCCATTTCTAATCGTCCAAACACTTAACATACCTCATATACAAGCCATCCCAACATCTGTTTGTTGACTGTAACTCCATCTTCACCATCTGCCATTTTCAAAAATCAAGCTTGCAATTTGACTTGAGTAGGGAGATTCAAGGACTTTCAAAGCAAAGTAAAGGTTGAAACTCACTCAGGGAGGTCCAGGCAAGCTAACCAGGTCATCCTTATACCTCTAAAGCTTCTCAAACTCCATACACGAATCTCACTTTCAAGGTAAGTTTCCTAAACTGTGACATCTTGATACAAGAATCTTTTGTACATACATTCTGAAGTAAAAATGTAGATATCATTGCCCCAAAGCTAACCATGTCCATAGTTTTCATTTATATTGATCGTGTGTTGAGAATTTTAGATTTGAACTTTCTGGAAAAATTAGGTTTCAGTTTGGTACCAACCAAAATTCATTCTTATCTTTGATTGTTAGCTTAAATTAATGGTATGTTTGGATTCATGGTGAAAAGATGCACAAGTTTCATGTTCACATTTTTGAAAATGGTTGAGAAATGGTGAAGTTACAGTTTTCAAATCTTTCGTTCATGGTTGGCGCAAGGAAGAAGATAAAGTTTGTCTTCAGTAACTTGTTCCAATATATATATATATATATATATATATATATATATATATAGTTTTATTATACTAACGGATGAAACATGCCACCCCAGTGGCAGCAAGCGCGCGCGTAAGGTATACCTCTATAAGGTCCTGAGTTCAAGCCCCAGCGAGACCTTTTGGTTTTTTCACATTTTATTTGTTTTCCTTTTTTTGTTTGAAATAGGCGCGCTGGGCCTCCTTCCATTGGGCCTTACCATCTTTGCTCAATAACACCCCCGTGAATGCTAAAGTACACGTAACCCATTTTATTTTGTTTTTATTTTCTGACTTGTACAAGAAACTATTTTTGGGCCTAAAACCAAACTGTTTTGTTTATTTACCTCCTAAATCATTTTCAAACCCCCTGACTTAATTTTTTATATATTTATTTTATTTTCCTTTTCTTTATTATTTTTATTATTATTATTATTATTATTATTTTTAATCAAAAAATACCAAAAACATTTTATTAAATATTTAAACTAATTATCTTTTATTTCTATTTTTTTATTTTATTTTCTTAAACATAAAAAACCCTAAAAATTATTTTCTTAATTAATTTAATTTCTTTTCTTAAATTAATATAGGTTTAGTTTTATTTAATCAACTTAGGTTAATTATTTATTTTCCTTCTTTTTATTAGCTTAATTAAATTAAGACCTTTCATAAAAAAACAAAACAATTTTCTATTATTGTACATTATCTTAATATTCTTGTACATTATATCTTGCAATATTCAATATGGTTTTATTAGTAAATTAGGGTTTAATTGCTTTTATTCCCCCATTTGTAATTTGTATACCCACCCCCAAATGATGTAATAGCGTAGAACTTTAAAATTATGCAATTTATCACTTTCAATATTATTGCTAGTAACTAGGGTTTGTATGTCAAGACTTAAAATCAACAAGTAGCAAACCCTAATTCAAGAAAAATGCATGAAATCAAAACACTTTGCACACTTGCACCCCTAGGGTTAACCCACACTTGTTGCCTTGTAATAAAATAGTTATGTCCCTCAAACGTGGGATACTTTAGCAATGGCCCTCGAATACAAGATCATAGTCTCTCGATGACCCTTCAATGTTGCCTTCGGTAAATGATCTTAGACCCATAAGATAAATTGCTAAGGTATCCTATAATGTTACCTTCTATAATTGTACGATGACCCACACCCGTCCCTTTACATCCAATGATAGGGCTTCTTACCAATCAAGGGTAAGATAGAAATATCTAAAGGAGAAGGAAGAGAACAAAGACTTTTTGAGTAGGTAGGACGTTCATAGTTGCTTGCTCACAATATTTAAAAACATAAACACCAACACTTTTCATGAACTATTTTCAAAAATTAACACTTTGTATACATTCTTATAGAGATGAGAATCATTACAAAGTTCTCCTAAACAAAGCCACTTCTCAAAATACTTTCAAACTATCACAAACAAATTTCAAATAAAGCATTTTAAAGTGAGCTAGAAACTAAGAGCCCGTAGATAACTACAGATGAAAAGGGTGCTAACACATTCCATTTCCATAACCTACCCCCTGAACTCAAGAAAACATCTCAAAAGGTCTTTCCTGTTCTTTTCACCCTTTCCTTTATTAGATAAAAGAAAAGTCGGTGGCGACTTTTTCTATCTGCAACATTTGCGATAAAACGTAAAATCCACCAAGTCAGTTCTCCCATCATATTATAGGACTGGTGACTCTGCTGGGGATGTATTTACAAGTGGGGTTACCTTAGAGACTAGATCACATTTAAATGCTTTCATTTTTTTGACTTTCTTGATTTACATTTTTGGGCCTATGTTTTGGTTTCCTGTATAGATCCTCTACCCAGATCTGGGAACATTATTAGGTAAGTAGCAATAGATTGTGGAGAATGTATGACATATACCGATATAGTTGAGACAATAGCTATGTTAGTGTGACACATTTGTTGGTACCGGTATCCCTTGTGTTAAATCGAGTAGAATACGGGGCCGCTGTGTGGTGTCATGAAACACTAACTGACCATAGAATCTTTAGTTGAACAACTTGGCCATTATGAAGTAGTGCGATAGCTGACTTTGGTGCAAAGATGAAGATTGGTTGATACTCGATACTACACTCATTGAGATTAGACTTTTGGGATATTTTGGCCGCAAGAAAAGATTGATTGTGCTAAAACAAATCCCGATGAAGAAAGATCAATGATATTGAGATTCCCTAGAACCTGGTTACTTTCTAAGACATGTTAAACCAACTAAACTTTAAGAGGGTACTTACTTATGAAACCCATACAAGCCTAAATATTAGGTCTTTGTGTGCTTTTTTTGTGATTATTATTCATGACATCATAAACCTCATAACATCATAAGCATTCTCACTAACACTTTCAAGGATTTAGAATTTTATCTTTGTTCTGTTTTGTAGGACATGACTTCCACTCGTAGAAATACCATCTGAGTCAGATTCGTAAAAGTGCATCCTCAACTTCAAGAGTTAGCATCAAGGATGCCAGGATATTCTCCCTTCACCAAGAAATATAGTCGAATTCTCTACTTTGCTACTTCAAACTTCTAATAAGAAATGATGCGTGTGCTCTTCCAATTCTTTGATCCTATGCATCATTGCTTTACCTTTCCCGACTACCAATTGGTGCCTACATTATTAGAATTCTTTCAACTTCTAGGAGTGCCTGTGCTTGATCAAATACCATTCACCAGTTTAGAGGAAACTCCAAAGCCGGAATTTATTGCTAAAGCCTTGCATTTGAAGAGATCCGACATTGTGGAAAATTGGGAAACAAGTAGTGGGGTTAAAGGTTTCTTAGCTAAGTTTCTGTTGGAGAAGGCTCATTTGTTTTGTGAAGATATCAATTTCCAAGCTTTTAAAGATGTTTTGGCCCTTCTAATCTATGGTTTGGTTCTTTCCCAAATCTGGACCAACTCATAGATGTGAATGTCGTCAAGATTTTTCTCTCTTGTAATCCAGTGCTTACGCTACTCGGAGATATTCTACATTGTTTTCACACTAGCACCATGAAAAAGAGAGGGACTCTTTTGTGTTGTATTCCATTTCTGTCTAGGTGGTTTATTTCACACTTACCTCTATCAATATTGAAGAATGAACAAGGCTTGACATGGTCTCAAAGGATCATGTCGCTCTCACACTCGGATATTCATTGGTGTTCTCGATATTTGGAGGATATCGCCGTCATTGACCATTGTAGGGAGTTCCTTAATTTTCCACTCTTGGGCATTAGGGGAGGTATTACCTATAACCCTTCTCTTGCATTACGATAGTTTGGGTTTGCGGGAAGAGATGGTCCCCATGATGCGCTCATCCAAGGTTTTATATTTGACTATGAGGGTGACGTCCATGGCTATCAACAAAGGTTCATACGAGCTTGGAGAATGGTAAACAAAGTGGATAGCAAGACTTTGGGGCATAAAAATTTCATCCCTCTTGAGCCTTACCTAAAGTGGGTAAGAACTCGTGCTCAAGGTCTCATGATGCCTTACCCCGCCATCCTACCTGTGATTATAGAGCCAGTTGCTGAGGGAGACACTTCTTACACTCTTCTTCATTCTGACATGCCTACCGAATTCGAGAAATTGCAAAGATTGTGGATTCAACTCAAAGGGGAATGAGATACCTTTGAAGCACGGTTATACGTAAGCGAGAAGAAAGTTTTGGAGCTCACGAGGCAACTTCATGAAGGGTAAAGCCTGAATTCTACATTGCATCAAAGAGGATGCGCCCATGGGAGGCTTGACTCCTTTTTGTTTTGGGAGTTATTTTGTATCATTTTTGTTTCTACCATTGTAATCCCAAGAGGCATTTGTAATTCATGAACTTATTAATGCAATTAATCTTTGTTGTCTTCTTTTTATCTAGCGAATTTAAAATTCCATAAAATCCTTGAAAACATTGCATTCGTTTAACATGTATCATATCATAAGCAGGTTTTCCTACACAAGTTTCCTCATCTTTTTACTGTTTATTTCAGTACAAGATGGATCTCGAGTAAACTGTGAAGGACTTGCAGACTCAAAACTCTCAGTTTCAAGAAACCCTGCTCAATTTAGAAAAAGGGCAACAAGAAATGATGGCTTTCCTTGTTACGAAGAAGAAGATAAAGAAGAAAGTTCTGATCAACATGGAGAAGAGGTTTAAAGGCCCCGCCCGACAAGTCCAAGTTGAAGAGGATTCCTCCGAAGAGGATGAGAATCAAGATGAAGATGCTAGGAGCACCCGTCCTGGGGCGGAAACAATCAAATCTCTGAGGACGAGGATTTTTTGATGAGAAATATCCACCGGCCGACGACCAATATAAGCAATAGAAGACATATTGAAAGCTGTAGAAATCCAAGTTGTGCCTAGATTGGACTTTGGTGACTTGGGTTTGGTTCCTGGCGTAGTAATCCCCCACAAATTCAAGATCCCTGCTTTTTCCAAGTACGATGGTGTCTCATGCCCGAAGCTTCACCTAAGATCTTACGTCTGCAAAATTCAGCCGCATACCGCTAATAAGAAACTGTGGGTGCACTTTTTTCAAGAAAGTCTAGTTGGGATGCAGTTAGAGTGGTTTTACCAATTGGAAGGGAATAACATCCATACTTGGGAGGATTTGGCCACTACTTTTTACCGCCAATATCAATATAACGTTGATCTTGTGCCAACTAGGGTGCAGTTACAAGGAATGACCATGGGCTCCAACGAGGGCTTCAAAGAATACGCTTAATAATGGAGAGACCTGGCTGGCAGGGTGCAACCACCTTTAACTCATAGAGAGTTGGTAGACATGTTTATGGGATCATTGACTGAACCATTTTTCAACTTACTGATTGGAAGTTCATCATCCAGATTCATTGAATTGATCTTGAATGGTGAGAGGGTTGAAAGCGAGATTAAAAGCGGGAAGATACCCATGACCTCCACCTCAAATGTTGTGAAAAAGCCATTTATCGGTAAAAAAAAGACTAATGTTGTGAATGGGTCAAGGATTCATGTTAGGAAGGACCTTCCTCAGTCAATAAGTGCAGTTCTAATCTCCAATCCAACTTCTACTCAATAACCACAACAATGAGCTAATTAACAAAGGATGAAGTTTCAAGAAATACAGTACACCAAGATCGGGATGTCTTTACCACAAGCCCTACAACATTTACTGAAAGCTGAGCTCATTTTGCTAAGAGATCCTCCACAAAATCCCGATACATCTTCACCAAAATACAATCACAATGCAAGGTGCGCCTACCACTCAAACAGCCCTGGACATGATACCAACAATTATTGGGCATTAAAGAACTAAATCCAAGACCTAATTGATAACAAGACAATTGAATTCGAACCTCCGTCAACTCTAAACTTAATCACCGCACCCATGCCAAATCATGGTAAGGGTGTCAATTTTGTTTAAGATGCCTCTTTTGTTTCCTCCAACAAAGATTTGACCACCCCTTTGAAGATTATTAAAAATAATTTGTTAAAAGTCAGGGTATTCCCTGACTGCCTTGAAGACTGTTGTTGTTGTGCTGCACAAACTAATGATTATGAATGGATGAAGAAAGGTGTCCAACACCTGATGGATAGCCATGAGATTCTATTTCAAAGAACCCCACCTATGAAAAGTTTGACCCAAAGTGTATCTCAAGAATTTGAAGACGTGTCCATCATTACTATCTCAAACAAACCTATTAGGATCACCTCCAAAGGTCCTATTAGGATTCTCGTTGAACTAAGAATAACTCCACTAATTATCACCACACCGGGGCCAATCGGTCATAGAAGTCCACACTTTCACTCGGTGGAGGAACATGACAATAAACTTCATAATTAACAAACGACATAGCATTCACTGAAGGAGGTGCAGTATAATGGATATCATTTCTAGCCACAAGAGTAACATGCACCACAGGAGGTGCGGGAGTAGCAGCAACTTGAGCAACTGGAGCAGCTTATGCATCAAGATTGTAACCCTCTGACATGAAATTTTCTGGCATTCCCCACGGGTAACCTTGAGGCATACGGTTCTGAGCAGCAGTAACTGGAGTAACATAAATGGGAACTGATGGTCCTTCGGAAGCAATTGTTATTTGTTGTGGCTGAGAAAAAGGAGGAACAAGTGGTGGCTGATTCTGAGCAGCCACCAATGATTCCATCAAATTAGTCAGATTAGCCATACCGACCTTCCAAGAAGTAACCCCTTCGTGCAGCTCCCGATTCACTTATTCAATATTCTCCATTTTCTTCCTGGAATTAGTCCGAGTATTATACCGGTGAGACATCATGCTTCTGAACAAGGTAGAGAAACACAATAAGACACCTGGGTATGAACAAAAATGCAAGAAATATATGCAAGATGATGCATGATATGCAATGCACATGATTTATTTATCGTTATTAATATTTCAAGGGACTCAAAGAATTATAGACAATTTGCAAATATTAAAGTACTAAAACATTTTTTTGAGATACTGAAAATTTGATTATAATAATTTCAAAATGGATTACAAATTTTAGTACAAGTTTCAACAATCACCAGTGAAGTTACCATTTTTTCTGTAGCGGTAGAAATGTTGAGATTAAGCCATTGTATTGACTTAACTCGTAAATATCAGAATAAAAATCGCCACTGTGCTTTATTGTTTCCAATGGAATGAGAAAGGGGCGAATAACCCAAAAAGAGGGGAAGAGAATCTAAGTTCGGGGATTGGTTATGCAAAGGGAAGGTATTAGCACCCTAAACATCTAGGGTGCTCCGCATGAACCTATTTTAAAATTTGTGTATTTTGGCTATAAGCGTTGTATAAAAAATAGATGGTGGAGATGAGAAAAGAAGTATTTTTTACAATTTTTGCACCCGCCGCGGTTGTGAACCTTTAGTGCCTACGTATCACCTTCCGTGCAATAGGGGATCCGAGTGCTCGTATTTCACCTTTGAAACTTTTAAAACACATGTGTGTTAGTTAATTTTAAAAGACGAGACATCATCGTCATATCCGAGTGGAAAACATACTTACTACGCACAATTATGAGAAAGGAGAATTTGCTTGATCTCAAAGTGGAGGATATAGCTTGGATTTTAAAATCAACAAAGCCTCCCTTAACACCCAAGTGGAAAATATCTCACTTCACTATATATCGTAGAAGTATAGTAGCTCGCATCACTACAAGGATTGACAAGAGTCTAATCTTTTGAGAAAAGTTTAAGATAAAAAATCCAAAATGGAAAAAATGGTTTGAATGAGTTTGATTGACTTTTAGTCTTCTCACAAAAAAAAGTCAAAATATTATTAAGTTGGTTAAAGTTTGATTAAGAAAATGTTTTGAAAATGCATGGACCTAAGTCCAAATTTATTATGAAAGCGATTCAAGTTAGAAAAACAAAAAGTGTTTTCAAAAGGAGGGAGAAGATTTTTGAAATTAAAGAAGATTGGAGGAGATGAAGGGACTATCCTAAAGCATGAGGTAAAAGCTAGGGAAAAGAACCGTCTAACCAACAAGAAGCCAACACTTGACATAATGAGTCAATGTAGAATTCCCATCCTTTGGATTGAAACCAAACAAGCAAAGATAATAAACCTCTTAAGAATACCAAACTTCGAATGCATTAAGTCTTCACAAAAATTAGGCAGAGTAACGATTGTATACAGATGAATTCTCAATCATAGACAAAGCAAATAATCAGAATAACCTGCACACAAAGAAAACATACAACCCAATGTCTCGGTGTAAACTCCAAGAACTCCAGACAAAATAACAATGGAAGTCATAAGGTCCCAAGGGTGGTCAAGGTCTATACTCCTAAGTCAAAGAAGTCCATAACTCTAAAATTTCAAGGATAGTAACTAAGTATTCCAAGAAACCTTAAAGCTTTTTATTGTTCAAGTTGGTTATTAGGTATCTTCAAAAAGAAAATAAAAGCTCAAGTGAGCAAAAGCGAGCAAATGTGAAAATAGCATGAAATGTAAAATGCTAAAATAAATGGTGCGTAAAAGTAAAGGCGTAAAGTAAAAGCATAAAAATAAAAGTCAATTGTTAATTAGTTAGAAATTAGAGGTTAGCTGAATGACCATCTTGAAACTTGCATTTGAAAATTTGTTAGAAGATTGATAAAATCAAAGCCCCTCAACGACAAGTTTCATTTGCTTTTTGTCAAGTATATCATTTATTTCAAATTCTAGAGGCAAAAAATAAATGATCAATGATGTTTAAATGATTCGCTTAGACCAAAGTTTATGAAGGTTCATTAGAGGATTTATAAGACCTAAACCTCCTAACAATGAACCTCAAGGTTATTAGATCGAAGGTTTCAAATTAAACATACTTGGGCTTGCAAACATAGGTTTGGGCCACAAATGATCATTTGTCAAATCGGGACAAAATTTAGCGCTATGTTAAGCAATCGTGAGTGAATTTATGTAGAAGTCACACCTATTTTGAGGCTAATCAATAGCAATGTATGTACCATATGTTTGGAGAAATCATATGTAGATCATCCTCTAACAACATGTAGTACAAGTAAGAAAGGGATAAGATGAAGAGGGGGGGGGGGGGGGGGAGGGGATGTATTGTATGAAATTAGGGTTTCAAATATCATCAACATCATTCATCCATTTTGGTGGATTTGGTTTCTCAACCTATCAACACCCAATATCCAATGAGGTTGAGGAATTTGTCACCAAATGAAGTCGAAGTCAAAGGCAAATAAAAAAAATAAAATAATATTTCATAAAACAATATTTAAATGGTTAATAAAAAGGAAAATAAATGGTAAAATACACAAAGTATATTAAAATATCAAATAAAAATCCTAAAAAAATAGTCAGAGGTCAAACATGATTCAATAATAGTTGACAAAAATTTTCAGAGTTTTTTAAAGTCAGAAACTATTTTTCGAAATAAAAGAAATAAGTAAAACAAACCAAAAAAAGGTAAAAAATAGTAAAGTCAGAAATAAAAATAAAACAAAGTCATCAAAAATTTTCAGAATTTTTAACGATCAGAAAATAATTTTAAACAATTAAAACAATCAAAAGAAAGTGAAAAATCATAAAAAATATCAAATCTGAAAATAAAATTGTGAAAAAATAAAAATCAGAAAGATAATACTCTAAAATATATTAGTCGGAAATGAATTTTTTATGAATTTTTAAAGTTTAAAACAAATAAATATAAAAATCAGAAAATAAAAATAAAGCGAAAAAATGGACCACTGGATCATTGTCAAAACATGTTAGTAAGAAGATCCAAGGGATATGACACGCTGTGCATGATATGGTCACTATTAGAAATCACACCAAATCAATTTTTAAATAAGATTTTAATAAAATAAAAAGAAAAAATGTGATCCATTGGATGAAAGTCAAAACGCATTAGTAAACAGATCCAAAGGACCTGGTGCACTGTGCATATCATGGACCCTCAGCCAAAACACGCTGAATCAAAAAACAAAAAACCAATGAAAATAAAAGAAATGTCTAACGTTATTGGTTGAAGAACGACACATAGGTCGTCTTCAACCTCCAAACACCCTGCGTGTGGGATTTCCTAAGATTCCTCAAACAGAAACGTTATAAACTCAAACTAATATCATTGGATTCGTCTCTTCAAGACGATCCTAATCTCTACCTCGCAAAATTTTTATATAAACTGAGCAAAGACAAAAATGTAGAAAACAAAAATAATAGCGAGCACTTTAGGTTGGGATTTCTCACTTAATTATCAACGATTTTAAAATTTGTAAGAAGCACAAGAATCAGAAGGATGAGTAGACTAGAATAGGATTTTATTTGGATGATTTGGTTCAGAAAACTACCTGAATGAGGCTCACAAAAATAGCTCTGAAAGTGAACTTCTGTAACTCAAAATATGGCTCGATTTGCTTGGTTTAAGTGTTAGAGAGTTTGTATGTTTATGGAGGATGATGAATATGAAAAGAAATTATGAAGAGGGAGCTTGAAACTGTGAAATGGAATTTCAAATTTCAAAGTTGCGAATGAACTTTGGTAGGGTGTATTTGGCTCTCAAAGCTTGTGTCAATGAGTGCAATGTGGTCATCTATTTATAGGGAAGTGAATGGGAATGAGAATTTGAAGAACTAGTGGAGTTTGGAGGGAAATCGTGAGAGGCCGTGGACCTGAGAAACGTGTGGCTCCATGTGCATAAAAACTCACTCAAACTTTGTGTTTCAAAGCTCTAATCCACTTTGGCAAGTTGGTTATACATGTTTAGATAAAAAACACGCGCTAATTTGGTGTTTAGAAGCCACATTATGGATTTCAAATTCTGACTTTGGAGAAAACTTCAGTTTCAAGGTACCAACTTTGAATCCATGGTATTCACAGTTCAAGAGGTCTTAGGATATAATTCTTGAAGCACTTGAAAGATAAGGTCACAATCTTTTCAATGTGCAAATAGTGAGATCAATTGGATGCTTGATCTAGAAGTTGTGATGAGTCAAAGTTGAGAAAAAGATGATGACTTTTATACTTAGAAAAATTTCAAATTTCTTCTTCAAAAGTGACCTATAATGTTTTGATTCTAAACAAGTCCTTCCTCCAAAATGTTGCATTACCAATGATGATTTCATGAGGTAGACTTCCCAAAGAGCATTGTGAAACTTGAATCACTCAAAAATACCAAGTATTGAAAAAGTTATGGCCTTGTGAAATTAGTGAAAATCCATGAGGTGACCTATAATCTTTTGAGTTCTTAGGGTATTTTCCAACCATTTTCAACTCTTGCACATAAAATAAGAGTTGAAGTTGACATTCTTAAGATCAATATGAAAAAATAATGGACTTAAGGAGATAAGAATTGACCAATTTATGGTCTTTTGAAGTCACATAATGGAATTTGATGACCTACCTAGAGGACTTGTAATCTTTCTTCATCATTAGGAATCTTCCACACAAAATTTGCTTGAAACCTTTGAAGTGATTGGTTTACAACCCTTTAAAGAGAAGCATATCTTTGTAATCACTCAAAACTCTCAAAATATGAACAAGATATAGCCTTTATAAATTCAAAACCCTAGCTTCTAAAGCACCAAAATGACTTGGAAGCCCTTTTCAATTTTGACAATCTTTCTTGCACAACCACTTATTCCATGTGAATATAATTTGTTATGGATGATGTGATACGGTGGGAGAACTGACTTGAGGTTTTGTGTTTGTGTTCGCAATTGTTCGGTTTAGCAAGAGTCGCCACCGACTTTTTATTTTATCCAAAGGAAAGGTCAAAAAGCACAGGAAAGACCTTTGAGATGTTTTCTTGGGTTCGGGGGGTAGATTATGAAAAGGGAAGGTGCTAGCACCCTTTTCATCCATGGTTTTTCATGGGCTCTTAGTTACTTGTTTAGATCACTTACTTTTGCTTTTCAATTGTTTGAAATGGTGCTTTGTGTGTGTGATTTTGAAAATACTTTAAAAAAGAGGCCATCGTTGTGGCAACCTTTGTAACAATTCTTGTTTGAATGTTTTACAAAGGTGTTTGTCTTTTTGAAAAGATATTTCAATGTTTTGAAAGTTTATTTTGAAATTGTGTTGTGAGGTGTGTTTGAAAATAGCAAGGATGTTTTGCAAGTTTTTGATCAAGTAACTAAGAGTTGTCTACCCTATTTTACTCAAAGATCTTTCTTATGTTTTTAACCCTTTTGACAGTGTTATTTCACCATTGCATTTGGTGAACAAACTTGTGTTAGGATGTTCAAACGGGACAGGCGCGGGTCATCGCATACAATCATTGAAAGCAACTTGTGAGACGCTCTAGCAATTTTGTAAGGGACGATATCGTTTTATTGAAGGCAACATCGAGGGTCATCGAGGGACTACGATCTTTGTTTATCAAAGGGGAATTTGCTAGAGTATCTCATATTCGAGGGACATGATTGCATTTTCCGAAGCAACAAATGAGGTTACCCTAGAGGTGCAAGTGTGCACTGTGTATTGATTTTCATGCATTTATTCTTGGATTAGGTCATCTAGTGATTGATTTTAGATTTTCGTATACAAACCCTAATCTCTAGTCATGACATATTTTAAAAGCGTAAAGTGCGAGAATTAAAATTCTAAGATATTACAAAAGAGTATCCGGGGATGGGGGTACAATTATTTACAAATGGGGATGAATCTCACAAGGATAATAATGTCCAAATATTACAACCAAATCGAATCGTCGCAATTCAAATATAAAGCTATAACAAAACATAAAAATAAAGAGAATAAAAAATATTATGAGATGCATGTATTTATTTAAAAATAAACAAATAAAATCTAACCTAAGAAAGATTAAGTATTATTACTATTGTGTTTTATTAATTATGAAAAGAAAAGTTTTAAAGAGAGAAAAATTACTTAAATTAATGTTTCTATTATTTTTTTGTATTTTATTAATGTAACAATTATTAAAAAAAAAGAA
Source organism: Vicia faba (assembly GCA_948472305.1). Classification (NCBI taxonomy): domain Eukaryota; kingdom Viridiplantae; phylum Streptophyta; class Magnoliopsida; order Fabales; family Fabaceae; genus Vicia; species Vicia faba. Next base: position 759,604,227 of record OX451736.1, on the reverse strand, counting down.
ACTATATTAAGAAAATAAAAACAAAATTTTAATATATTATTTGGTTTTATTATTAACAAAAGGAAAGAAAACAATTTATTTAGAATGAAATTAATTAAAAAGTATTGGTTTAAATAAAAGAAAAGAAATTAAACTAAAAAAAGGGATGGGCTTAAGAGTTTGTTAGGGATTAGGCCCAAATGGAAGAAGAACAAAAGTCAGAATGGATAAATAAATGGGGGTGTGCTGGCCAAATATTGTTGTGGGTTTAAGGAAACATCTGGGGTGGACAGGCCCAATGACAAATTTGTACAACGTTTGGTTAGGGGTTTGACATTTTTAGGGTTTGTTGTTTTGATTAGGGTTCATGTGTTACAACGGCGCCACTCTCTCTCGTTTCTTCTCTTCATCTTTCTCAGTCACGATGCTCTGATTCTACCCTAAACCCTAGCTACCGGAGCGCCACCCTCTCACTCTCTATCCTCTTTACAATGATCCAAGGCCATGTTCAAACGGTATGAGTCGTTATCTTTTTCGCGTTTTACAGTTTCATGGTTTGATTCGCTTTGTCTTGTTTAGATTTGTTTTTAATCTATGGTCTTTGCATGTTTTGAGATGCAGTAAGGGTTTGAAAAAACGAACCTTGGGAAAAATGGAGAGGAAAGGTGAGATGGAGTTGGTGGCGGCGTTCCTGGTGGACGGAGGCGGAAGGGAAAAGAAATGACGGGAGAGCGTTTTTCTGGTATCTATTTCGTCCCTTTAACACCTTGAATGTTGATGATGAACTCTTTCTGAAACTTGTTGCCTTTGAAATTCTTTCCCTCTTTGTTGAATATTGATGATGAAATTGGTTCTGAAAACTGTGTTTTTGTTGATTGTTGAAAATCCTTTTCCTCTCTCCTTGAATGTTGATGATGAAGGTTTCTGAAACTCTTTGCCTTTGCTTCTGAAACTCTTTCTTTCTCTCTCCTTGAGTGTTGATGATGAGTGATTCTGAAACTTTTGATATTGTTGTTTTTGAATATGATGTTTGATGATGAAGAAATTCTGAAAACTTATTTGTATTTTGAATGTTTTGAAACTGATTTTTTGCTTCTGAAACTCTCTCTTTCTCTCTTCCTTGGATTTTGAAAGGTTGATGATGAAAATAACTTCTGAAACTGACTTTTGTGGTTGCTTCTTGTTGTACCCCAAAATTTGCCCTCTCATTTCATCAACTTTTTCTCACCACAAGACCTATGAAGCTCAAGAGCAAGTTAGGATTTACTCTGCTCAAGACTCCTCCTTGCACTGTTGACCCAAATTAGGGTTTGAGTTTGCACAAAGATGTTTTGACCTAAAATGCCAAAAATGACTTTCATGCTTCATGTTGGACTCACAAGTTTATCCATACCAAGTGTCAAGCCTTGATTCCAATCTTTGCCCAATCAATTGGACAGTTGACCTAGAAATCAGCTGTATTGGGGAAAAAGTCAACTGTGGTCAATTGACAACCAAACCTCATGATTTTTGACCCACGTCAACATTATGAACTCATATGGACCATTTGATCAAGTTTGGATCACAATTCCACAAGAAATTTGATCAGATCACCAAAAGGGCAAAATGGTCATTTTTAGGGTTTTGACTGCACAAAGGCAATTTTTGACTGTTTGACCTGGCCAATGGAAAACCAAGCTCACATATGGACTCAAGAATTCAATGGCATGGTCTTGACACATTCAACAAGTTCAAAAGATCCCAAATGCACAAGATTGAGAGATGAATTTTCCAGTCAACTGATCCAAATTTGACTGTATACTGAAAAGTCAAACTTTGACTTTTTGGTCAAAATCAAGTGCCAAGATTTATTTTTCATCAAGACATGTCAAATTATGAAACTTGTTCACCAAGAAACCAAAATTACAAATTAGGGTTTAAAATGAAGAAATTTCATAACTTAGAAATTTTCCAAGTTATGAAATTCCCTTATTTTTTCCTAACTTTGTCCCATCTTTTCATCAAGATATATTTGGACTCAAACAAAACTCAAAACATGAAAGTTGTAGTCCATTGCAAAATCTACAACTTTTATTCATAAAGTTTTCTCAAAAGAGGCTTGTAGCTCAAGTTATGATTTTTGGAGTAGGGGTGCAAAACATTCTTAACTTAGAAATTTTTTGACTTATTTTAGGCAGGATTTTTTCCCAACTTCATGGCCATTTTTCACATGCTTTCACTTGGAATTTCAACTTGCATTACCAAGATGGATTATAGTACACATTCCAAGCTTTCCAAATTTTCCAAGAACTTCTCAAACACCCTTGTGGTTAGGGAGAATCGAATTTGTAAAGATGGGCAAAAGTCACTTTGTTCATGGCCAAAGGCATGTTCATACACTTTGCATTTTCAAACTCAGCTTGCACAAACTAGATTACAAGCCTCTAATCCCATTCTCACTCAATAATTTAATGCAAAACCTTTGTGTCCTAGCATTATCTTGTTCATTAAGTCATTACACAAAGGATTAGTCTTAAAATGGAAAAAGCATTTTAGCCATTTTTGAAAAGGTGCACTTTATGTCAAAACACAAATCAAAGAGGTACAGGCCAGATCTTTTGGGCACAAGATTATGGACATATCCCACTGATCAAGAACCAAATTTGCAGCATGCTTGAGGGGCCTGTAGGAGCCTATAATCCAACTTGCATTTTGTTTGCTTAGATAAGAAGAAAGCTTGCATTTTGTACCATAACACACATTCCTGCAAGAACCAACTCAAGCAAACTTTGTGAACACATTTGATATCCCCTAACTGACCTAGAACACGAGCCCTTGACCCTCAATACCTCCTCATCCATCAAAGCACATTTTTTCTGTAAAATAGAGTCCCCGTTGCAGATTGACTTGGCCAGCATCATTCCATCGTGCGTTTTCATCCAAGCCAGTTCAAATACATTCCCTACCATCCATTGAAGTTGTCCCAAGCCTTAGATACAAGCTGTAACAGCCATAGCCAAGTGTGCCATTTTCACTTTTCTCTCTTGCAGGTTGACTTCCATAGCTTGATTCAGAAGGATTCAAGGCACACCAAGCATAGAGGAAGTATCCTTGGACCTCAGGCAAGCTGTACAAATCCTCAAATTCCATTGAAAGCACCTCCATTGTTGTGCACGACTCAAGCTGAACAGGTAAAAGTTTGAACTTCTATCTCTCAATCCAGGCATATCTAGGCTTAGGTTTGTGAAGAAATTATGTCCTACTCATGGCCCTGAAGCTACCCATATCTTCACTTTTCATTTATGTTGTGTGTGCTGAGAGAATTTTGAACCTGAACATTGAACAAAAGTTAGGTCAGGAATTGGGGGAGGAGAAATTCTCTCTCATTTCTGAGAGTTAGATCAAGTTCTTGATATGTATGAATTCGTGATTTGATGCTTTATATTTTTGGTGTTATAAGTTTGTGCTAAAAATCCAAGAATCAGGATGTTTGAATCAAGCATGAGAAGCGCGCGTCTTTGACAGAATGTTGCTGGAGGTTGAAGACAACTCCCCTTGGGCTGGGCCTGACTTGTTTTTTCTATTTGCATCTCATTTTTCCACTTACACCCCCTTGGCCCATTGTGTGTTTTTTAAATTATTTTTGACTTTTTATTTTTTCTTCTGACTTATTATTTTTTGTCAAAACATAAAAAATATTAAAAATATTTTTTCAACCATTTTTGCATTTTATTTGGATTTTATTTGCTTTATTTAAACTTATACATTATAAATAAACATAATACCTTTTATTTAAAATACTAAAAAATAATACAAAATATATTTATTTTCAGTTATTATTTTATTTTATCCTTTGAAAACATTTTCTTAAAATATACTTTTTTTTGATAAATAATAAATATTTTATTTTTTGTATATATTTAATATATTTAATACATAATATAAATACTTATATATTTATTAAAATACTTAGGATAAAAATATAAAAATAATACATTTTTATTTTTATTAATATTTGACCTCAAAAATTACTTTTTTACAATATACTTCTCTTTTATTTATTTTTTGTATATAATTAATAAATATTGTATATAAATAATAAATACTATTTATTTACAAAATTAGGGTTTTGCCCTAAAATATAAAAATATCCAAAAATTAACTTTTTATTTTTTGTTTATATGTCACATGAAAAATACTTTTACATACATATAAAACCATTTTTGTGCATTTTGCATATTTATTGTATTTAGTTAATTATTGTACAATTAAATAACTTGTATATTCAATTTGGATTGTAATAGTTTAGATTTAAATTTCTTGCTAAATATCCCCATTTGAACATTTGTACCCCCATCCCCATAATTATGTTGTAATAATTTAGGGCTTTAAATTCCGCATTTTAAAGCTTTCTAAATATGCCATGATAGACTTAGGGTTTGTATGCAAATCAAAAATAACAAATAGCTTGACCTAATTCAAAGACAACAAAGCATGAAAATGGACAACACTAATCACACTTGCACCCTTAAGGTTACTCCACTTGTTGCCTTCAATAATGGGCCATGTTGCATGTTGGGTGTTTTTGGCAAAACAAAACAAATCAAATGATCATAGTCCCTCGATGACGCTTTCGAAAGTTGCCTAAAAATGATCAAGTCCCTTAAGGAAAAGTTGCCAAAGACACTTGGCACTATTGTATTCATGGTCCAAACGATGACCCGCGCCCGTCCCATTAACATCCTAACACAAGATTGTCCACCAAATACAATGGTGGAACAATATTATTAAAAGGGTTAAAACATAGGAAATATCTTTGAGAAATTTATGGTAGATAGCTCTTGGTTACTTGACCAGCTTGCAAAACAATCCTTGCCATTTTTCAAAACACACATCACAACACACTTTCAAAACAACTTTCAAAAACATTGAAAACTTTTCAAAAGACAAATACACCTTTGTATACGTTCAAACATGGATCATTACAAAGGTTGCCACAACAATGGTCTCTTTTCAAAACATTTTCAAACTCACACACAAAGCACCATTTCAAACAATTGAAAGCACCATTTCAAACAATTGAAAATGCAAGGCAAGTGATCTAAGCAAGTAACTAAGAGCCCATGGATATAAAGGGTGCTAATACCTTCCCTTTCTATAATCTACTCCCCGAACCCAAGAAAACATCTCAAAGGTTTTTGCTGTGCTTTTTAACCTTTCCTTAGGATAAAATAAAAAGTCGGTGGCGACTCTTGCTAAACCGAAACATTTGTGAAAACAAACGCAAAACCCAAGTCAGTTCTCCCACCGTATCACAGAATTGGCGACTCTGCTGGGGAGAATTTCAAAAGTGGGGTTACCTTAGGGTTTAGATCACCTTTACATTCTTGCTTTGATTGCTTTGATTGCTTTACTTTTTTGGGTCCTTGTTTGGGTTTGTTGTAAATCCTACACCCGGATTTGGGGCACCTTTTTAGGTAAATAGCAATAAAACTGTGAGGGAACTGTGCGGGGTATGCCGACATGGTTGAAGCAGTAAGTTATGTTAGTGCGACATATTTGTGAGTACCGGTAACCCTTGAGTTAAATCAAGGAGAGTACGGGGCCGCTGAGTGATGTCGTGAAGCACTAACGAACTCTTAGAACCTTAATTGACCATCTTAGCCTTTTTAGGGGTAGTGAGATGACCGACTTTGGTGCAGTCCGAAGTTGGTAGATACTCGATACTACACTCATTGAGGGTTGTTTTCTTGGAATATTTTGGTCGCCAGTTAAGTGGCTAAACCAAAACAATGAACACAGAAAACAATCCAATGATATTGAGCTCCTTAGAACCCGGTTTCTATTATAGGACAGGATGAGCCAACTAACTTCAAGAGGGTACTTACCTACAAACCCCATGCAAGCCTAAACCTAAGGACTTGTTTGCTTTGTGTGAATATGATTACCTGTATATACACTCACTTGCTTTTGCATGCATGTACATAACATCATGGCATCATACCATAGCATTTTCAATAACCATTTCAAGGATCTCGAGGGTTCTTTTGATGCAGGGTCACGTTGAACCAGACGTCTACCAAAGGGCCAGATGTAATTCCCCTTTAAACAAATGCCATCAAAGATCAAGTGCAACAACTTGAATCAGGGGCTATGACCCACTTGACATGGTGAGCTTGATTCTCGTGGAAAGACATCCACAAGTGCAAAGTTCTCCAATCAAAGATCAAGTGCAACAACTTGAATCAGGGGCTATGACCCACTTGACACGGTGAGCTTGATTCTCGTGGAAAGACATCCACAAGTGCAAAGTTCTCCAATCAAAGATCAAGTGAAACAACTTGAATCAGGGGCTATGACCCACTTGACATGGTGAGCTTGATTCTCGTGGAAAGACATCCACCAGTGCAAAGTTCTCCAATCAAAGATCGAAGTTCAACCTCTAACATTCTCTTGTGTTTACCCCAAGAGATCCTTGAAAACATGCATCCGCATATCATGCATTGCATCTTGACAATTTTTCCTTTTCAGGTTTCCTTATTCTCCTACTGTTTATTTCAGTAGAGATGGCCTTGGAACAGACTCTCAAGGATCTCCAAGCTCAAAACGCTCAACTTCAAGAGATGTTCTTGAACCTATCCAAGGGGCAAGAAGAGGTCAAGACGCTCCTCACCAGGGGCATGATCGTGGGAAATCCTGGGGACGACAGAGAGGACCAGTGGGAGCTACAAATTGAGATAGCCATATTGAAAGGGGAACTGGCGAGTCAGAGGGCTCTCATCCAGGGCTTGGCTCAAAAACAAGAAGAGATCGGGGTTCTCGTCAACAAACTGCTTCGGGACAACCAAGTAGGACAGACAATTGGGGCTAAAGATCAAATCATCATCCCACCTTTTCTGAGACAAGAAGACAAGGGAAAAGCTCTTCAACTTGCTTCAGGGTCACAAGCCCAACAACACCTTACGCCTGCTCAACAAAGACAGGGGCATCAGCGTAAGAAGGTCGCGCCCAAAAGACAATTCACCAGAATTAACATGTCACTGGGTCAAGTGCTACAACGCATGTTGCAAGCAGGGCTGATTACATTAAGGGTCCCTCATCCGAACCCTAATACCTCCACTCCTAACTATCATCCCGATGCATTTTGTGTTTACCACTCCTATAGCCTGGGACATGACATCGACGACTGTTGGGCCTTGAAGAACAAGATTTAAGATCTGATTGACATTGGAGTGCTGAGGTTCATGCCAGACAGCGAGATGAAAATCTTCCGTTAAGGGTTTCTCCACCTGAAGTGACAAAGCTCAAACTGAGAGATTTTTGTTTCATTTGAATTTCCAAATTGTAATCTCTTTGTTATTCAAACAATTATCTGTTAATGTCAAACTCTGTTTCATTAATGCATTGCATATGTTTGTCTTGAATTCATCCATTCGTTTTCACTACTCTTATGCTTTCTTTATGATATTTAACTCTTGATAAAAAGATGCAAGCCTTTAGAGGGAGGATGACGAAACAATACCATAATCTCATACAATATGCTTTTGAACAGACCTTGCTGATGATGTACAGGCATTTCTTTCGATTCCCAAACACTGGAGTTATAAGGAAGATAATCCCTAGTCAACCCCTTCGAGCCAAAGAAGTAGGAGTTTTCTGTTCTAAACAAATCAAAACCTTTGATATAAACCTGGGGCAGGGTAGTCTCTCAGTTAATTCAAAAAGGTGCGCATTAAGGTCGCAAACTCTCAGTTCGTAATACAACGAACGCGTCAAAAAAAAGCATTCCTCTGGAATCAAAAGACAGTGATGGTTCCCTATCACATAGGCAGTCAATCTTTCAAAAAAAAAGAAGAAAAAAGCCCACCGAGCCAAAACCTATAAAGGAGGCTTAAGAGAGCTGGGGCATCCCGCTGACTGTGATCTCGAAAACAGAGACAGTCAGGCAAAAGTTAGGGATAACAAATCAAAAGAAAGAGGTCATTACAAATCCTCAACAACATGAAAAATGTTGAAAAAGAAAAAGGAGATGATGATTGCCTCCTAAATTCAACTGGTGAACCATCACCTAAAAGTCGTTCCAAACTCGAACAAAGTTCGATGCACAATTAACTGAGCTTAGGGTTGAAGAACATCACGAAGAGCGGGTGGGTACAAATATACTTTGGGCCTTTATCCTTTGTTTCTTAAACCGTGAACCAAGCCACGTTACAACCCTTCAAAAGTCCTAATTGAAGCATGGGTTAGTTCGAAAGCATACTGTTTCAAAAGGTATCCTGACTCCCGTAAGGCTTTGCTCTAAAATCTTGTGTTGATTTGTCTTATAAAAAGTTTTCTGCTAAAAAATGCATTTTTTAAAACTTCGAGACAAACATAAACTTTGCATTGCTTGAATATCACTGTTTGCATTTGACTATTTGTTTGACAGTAAAGAAATTCATACAGCGAATGTTCGGAGGAACGAAAACTCTCTCAGTGAACAAAAATCACTTCAAAAGGATGACACTTCCGTTACAAATCTCCTATCAACAAGGGGCATGACATGTCACCATCCAGCACGCCTGGGGCAGTCCAGTCAAGGTTTCAACAGATCTTTCAAAGTTCAGTTAACCTGGGGAAGTCCAGTCAAGATTTCAAGAAATCTCTCAATTCGCAGAGTAATCTGATTCAAGACTCCTTCATCATCACTTGGGGCATTCGAATGTCAAAAGTGTTCAACAATTCCTTCATCACCCGCTGGAAGTTGCAACCACCAACAGAATAACGGACAATTGAAGCTCCTAAAAATCTGTTTCTCGCAAGAATGAAGACTCTCATCCTTAAAACCTCATAAGATTGGTATGCTCCCAGTTTCTGACCGTTAACAGCATGAAGATTCTCATCAACTCAGAAGATTGGTATACTCCCAATTTCTGACTCCCGACAGAATGAAGATTCTCATTCTCAAAGTGGCATACAACCTGAATTCCTGATATTCCCGACAGAATGAAGATTCTCATTCTCAAAGTGGAGTATTTCTTAAGTTCCAGATTAATACCTGTAGCAAGCCAGGAAAATATCTGTGGACGACTGATTGTGGATTAACACCTGTAATAAGCCAGGAAATTATCTACATAAAGAGATTGAAGATCAATACCTGAAACAAGCCAGGGAACCATCTTTCTTTCTCAGGTCAGAGATCAACACCTGAAATAAGCCAGGACAATATCTCCTCGACCAACCTTTCTTAAGTTCCAGATTAACACTTGTAGCAAGCCAGGAAAATATCTGTGGACGACTGATTGTGGATTAACACCTGTAACAAGCCAGGAAATTATCTACATGAGGAGATTGAAGATCAATACCTGTAACAAGCCAGGGAACCATCTTTCTTTCTCAAGTCAGAGATCAACACCTGAAACAAGCCAGAACAGTATCTCCTTGACCAACCTTTCTTATGTTCCAGATTAACACCTGTAGCAAGCCAGGAAAATATCTGTGGACGACTGATTATGGATTAACACTTGAAACAAGCCAGGAAATTATCTACATGAAGAGATTGAAGATCAATACCTGAAACAAGCCAGGGAACCATCTTTCTTTCTCAAGTCAGAGATCAACACCTGAAACAAGCCAGGACAGTATCTCCTTGACCAACCTGATCAATACCTGCAACGATCAAAAGATTCTCGACTTCCCCAGCCAGAGAGCCTTCCAAAAGCTAACTCCCCTCAGAGTCAAGTTTCAAAATCCCCAGTGGCGCCAAAGCTGTCAATCCCCAGCGGAGCTAAAACTTCCAACTATCAATCCCAAGCAGAGTGAAGACTCTCGTTCTCAGCACCTCACAGAATATTCGAATATTCTCCAGTGAAGATCTCCTCAAGACAGGAATTCCCTAGTAGATTGGCATACAACCCAAGCTCCTGATTCCCCAACAGTGGTCCCAGGACTTCTCATCTGCAGCAATCAAAAGATTCTTGCCCTCCCCAGCAGCAGCCAAGGAATTATTCTCCCCGGCAGCAGTCAAGATTCTTTATCTCTAGCTATCCAGGATTCATCTATCCTCAGCAAGACAGCTCTTCATGCGCATTCATTTACATTCATATCATAAACATTGATATAACATATATTGCATCATACATATCATGCAACATAACTTTGTGTTTTAGCTAACATTTCACCCTTTTCAGGATGAGATTAAAAGGCTATCGTTAACAATTATTCAGATACAGTATGGATACACCTCAGACACGGCGGTCATTCTATTACTCATTCAGAATTTCAAGTCAGATACAGTACAAATACACCCCAGACACGGCGGCCATTCTACTACTCATTCAGACTACAACAATCAGATACATACTACATACGCTCCAGACACGACAGCCATTCTATCTCTCATTCAGATTCATTTATCCACCTCAAGGTTCAATGCATTCCAAACACGGATACCATTCTGACCCTTACAACAACAGTTTATTCTCCCCAGTGCGTTCGCCACAGAAGTCATTCTGTTATTTAGATCCCAGTTACAGTTTCAGATACACTTCAAACACAGAAGTCATTCTATTACTCATACGGATCTCAATCCCAGTTACAGTTTCAGATACACTCCAGACACGAAAGTCATTCTTCTACTCATACGACTTTCAACTTCAGATACAGTCCAGATACGCTCCAGACACGGTTGCCATTCTATCACTCATTCAGAATTTGTCCCCAGCACGCAGTTGCTCCATAACAGATGTTCCTTTGTTACCCAGATACAATACAGATACACTCCAGACACGGCAGTTATTCTGATATTCATTCTTCAAGCACAGTTACAGCTCAGACACGCCCCAGACACAGAGGCCATTCTTCTGCTCATACAAACTCAGTCCTTAGATGCAGTTCAAATGCATTCCAGACACGAATACCATTTTGATCCTCATTCTTCTGACCTATCACATCGCAGTTCAACAAACATTCCAGATGGCATCTTTAAGCCCATCCCCGACAAGATTCTGTCACCCTTTCAGATGGCATCTTTAAGCCCATCTCCAAATGGCATCTCTAAGCCCATTCCCGCATCCATTGTTCTGACGAGTGCAAATTTAAGGGCACTCTAGTGTCCAATCTCCTTTTACCTTCGAGACGCGAAAGGAAAACTTGCCAATCTAACTCTTCAGGTGCAAGAAGATTGAACAGGGGCAACTGTTTTACCCCAAAATTTGCCCTCTCATTACATCAACTTTTTCTCACCACAAGACCTTTGAAGCTCAAGAGCAAGTTAGGATTTACTCTGCTCAAGACTCCTCCTTGCACTGTTGACCCAAATTAGGGTTTGAGTTTGCACAAAGATGTTTTGACCTAAAATGCCCAAAATGACTTTCATGCTTCATGTTGGACTCACAAGTTTATCCATACTAAGTGTCAAGCCTTGATTCCAATCTTTGCCCAGTCAATTGGACAGTTGACCTAGAAATCAGTTGTATTGGAGAAAAAGTCAACTGTGGTCAATTGACAGCCAAACCTCATGATTTTTGACCTACATCAACATATGAACTCATATGGACCATTTGATCAAGTTTGGATCACAATTCCACAAGAAATTTGATCAGATCACCAAAAGGGCAAAATGGTCATTTTTAGGGTTTTGACTGCACAAAGGCAATTTTTGACTGTTTGGCCTGGTCAATGGAAAACCAAGCTCACATATGGACTCAAGGATTCAATGGCATGGTCTTGACACATTCAACAAGTTCAAAAGATCCCAAATGCACAAGATTGAGAGATGAATTTTCCAGTCAACTGATCCAAATTTGACTGTATACTGAAAAGTCAAACTTTGACTTTTTGGTCAAAATCAAGTGCCAAGATTTATTTTTCATCAAGACATGTCAAATTATGAAACTTGTTCATCAAGAAACCAAAAATTACAAATTAGGGTTTAAAATGAAGAAATTTCATAACTTAGAAATTTTCTAAGTTATGAAATTCCCTTATTTTTTCCTAACTTTGTCCCATCTTTTCATCAAGATATATTTGGATTCAAACAAAACTCAAAACATGAAAGTTGTAGTCCATTGCAAAATCTACAACTTTTATTCACAAAGTTTTCTCAAAAGAGGCTTGTAGCTCAAGTTATGATTTTTGGAGTAGGGGTGCAAAACATTCTTAACTTAGAAATTTTTTGACTTATTTTAGGCAGGATTTTTTCCCAACTTCATGGCCATTTTTCACATGCTTTCACTTGGAATTTCAACTTGCATTACAAAGATGGATTGTAGTACACATTCCAAGCTTTCCAAATTGTCCAAGAACTTCTCAAACACCCTTGTGGTTAGGGAGAATCGAATTTGTAAAGATGGGCAAAAGTCACTTTGTTCATGGCCAAAGGCATGTTCATACACTTTGCATTTTCAAACTCAGCTTGCACAAACTAGATTACAAGCCTCTAATCCCATTCTCACTCAATAATTTAATGCAAAACCTTTGTGTCCTAGCATTATCTTGTTCATTAAGTCATTACACAAAGGATTAGTCTTAAAATGGAAAAAAGCATTTTAGCCATTTTTGAAAAGGTGCACTTTATGTCAAAACACAAATCAAAGAGGTACAAGCCAGATCTTTTGGGCACAAGATTATGGACATATCCCACTGATCAAGAACCAAATTTGCAGCATGCTTGAGGGGCCTGTAGGAGCCTATAATCCAACTTGCATTTTGTTTGCTTAGATAAGAAGAAAGCTTGCATTTTGTACCATAACACACATTCCTGCAAGAACCAACTCAAGCAAACTTTGTGAACACATTTGATATCCCCTAACTGACCTAGAACACGAGCCCTTGACCCTCAATACCTCCTCATCCATCAAAGCACATTTTTTCTGCAAAACAGAGTCCCTGTTGCAGATTGACTTGGTCAACATCATTCCGTCGTGCATTTTCATCCAAACCAGTTCAAATACATTCCCTACCATCCATTGAAGTTATCCCAAGCCTTAGATACAAGCTGTAACAGCCATAGCCAAGTGTGCCATTTTCACTTTTCTCTCTTGCAGGTTGACTTCCATATCTTGATTCAGAAGGATTCAAGGCACACCAAGCATAGAGGAAGTATCCTTGGATCTCAGGCAAGCTGTACAAATCCTCAAATTCCATTGAAAGCACCTCCATTGTTGTGCACGACTCAAGCTGAACACGTAGAAGTTTGAACTTCTATCTCTCAATCCAGGCATATCTAGGCTTAGGTTTGTGAAGAAATTATGTCCTACTCATGGCCCTGAAGCTACCCATATCCTCACTTTTCATTTATGTTGTGTGTGCTGAGAGAATTTTGAACCTGAACATTGAACAAAAGTTAGGTCAGGAATTGGGGGAGGAGAAATTCTCTCTCATTTCTGAGAGTTAGATCAAGTTCTTGATATGTATGAATTCGTGATTTGATGCTTTACATTTTTGGTGTTATAAGTTTGTGCTAAAAGTCCAAGAATCAGGATGTTTGAATCAAGCATGAGAAGCGCGCGTTTTTGACAGAATGTTGCTGGAGGTTGAAGACAACTCCCCTTGGGCTGGGCCTGACTTGTTTTTTCTAATTGCATCTCATTTTTCCACTTACACCCCCTTGGCCCATTGTGTGTTTTTTAAATTATTTTTGACTTTTTATTTTTTCTTCTGACTTATTATTTTTTGTCAAAACATAAAAAATATTAAAAATATTTTTTCAACCATTTTTGCATTTTATTTGGATTTTATTTGCTTTATTTAAACTTATACATTATAAATAAACATAATACCTTTTATTTGAAATACTAAAAAATAATACAAAATATATTTATTTTCAGTTATTATTTTATTTTATCCTTTGAAAACATTTTCTTAAAATATACTTTTTTTTGATAAATAATAAATATTTTATTTTTTGTATATATTTAATATATTTAATACATAATATAAATACTTATATATTTATTAGAATATTTAGTAAAAAAATATAAAAATAATAAATTTTTATTTTTATTAATATTTGACCTCAAAAATTACTTTTTTACAATATACTTCTCTTTTATTTATTTTTTGTATATAATTAATAAATATTGTATATAAATAATAAATACTATTTATTAACAAAATTAGGGTTTTGCCCTAAAACATAAAAATATCCAAAAATTAACTTTTTATTTTTTGTTTATATGTCACATGAAAAATACTTTTACATACATATAAAACCATTTTTGTGCATTTTGCATATTTATTGTATTTAGTTAATTATTGTACAATTAAATAACTTGTATATTCAATTTGGATTGTAATAGTTTAGATTTAAATTTCTTGCTAAATATCCCCATTTGAACATTTGTACCCCCATCCCCATAATTATGTTGTAATAATTTAGGGCTTTAAATTCCGCATTTTAAAGCTTTCTAAATATGCCATGATAGACTTAGGGTTTGTATGCAAATCAAAAATAACAAATAGCTTGACCTAATTCAAAGACAACAAAGCATGAAAATGGACAACACTAATCACACTTGCACCCTTAGGGTTACTCCACTTGTTGCCTTCAATAATGGGCCATGTTGCATGTTGGGTGTTTTTGGCAAAACAAAACAAATCAAATGATCATAGTCCCTCGATGACGCTTTTGAAAGTTGCCTAAAAATGATCAAGTCCCTTAAAGGAAAAGTTGCCAAAGACACTTGGCACTATTGTATTCATGGTCCAAACGATGACCCGCGCCCGTCCCGTTAACATCCTAACACAAGATTGTCCACCAAATACAATGGTGGAACAATATTGTTAAAAGGGTTAAAACATAGGAAAGATCTTTGAGAAATTTAGGGTAGATAGCTCTTGGTTACTTGACCAACTTGCAAAACAATCCTTGCCATTTTTCAAAACACACATCACAACACACTTTCAAAACAACTTTCAAAAACATTGAAAACTTTTCAAAAGACAAATACACATTTGTATACGTTCAAACATGGATCATTACAAAGGTTGCCACAACAATGGCCTCTTTTCAAAACATTTTCAAACTCACACACAAAGCACCATTTCAAACAATTGAAAGCACCATTTCAAACAATTGAAAATGCAAGGCAAGTGATCTAAGCAAGTAACTAAGAGCCCATGGATAACCATGGATAGAAAGGGTGTTAATACCTTCCCTTTCTATAATCTACTCCCCGAACCCAAGAAAACATCTCAAAGGTTTTTGCTGTGCTTTTTAACCTTTCCTTAGGATAAAATAAAAAGTCGGTGGCAACTCTTGCTAAACCAAAACATTTGCGAAAACAAACGCAAAACCCAAGTCAGTTCTCCCACCGTATCACACTTCTTGTTGAAGCTTGGTTGATTGGTTTGGATTTGTTTATGATGACATGTTTCTGAAACTTTTGGGTTGGTTTGTGGATTTTGTTGAAAACTGAGTTTGGTGGTTGATGCTTCAAGGGGTTTTTTGTGATTGTTTTGCTTGTAGTTTTACAGTTTGAATTTAGTTGTGCAGTTTGGATTTGGTTGAAACTATAAATTTGGTGGTTGAGGTTTCAAAGGGTTTTTTGTGATTGTTTGAAACTGTTTGGCTGTTTGGTTGTTTGGTTTGTTTTGAGAACAAGTTTGGTTAATGGTTTTGGTGAGCTTGTTATTGGGCTATGCAGGTTTGTTGGTTTTCTACAGTTTTGGCCAGCTTGTGGTTTTGAAACTGTTTGGGAATTGACTTGTTTGTAGTTTGGTACAGGTTTGACAACAGGTTGCTAGGCTTATGGTTTGAGCAAGCTTGGCTTGTTGAATTTTTTTTGGGCAAGCTGGTTTGCAGTTTTAGACTTGGCTTTTGTTCAGGTTATGTGATTTGCTGCAGGTTTGAGGGTTTACAGTTTGTTAACAGGTTGGGTGATTTGGCCAAGCTTGGCTTGTTGAGTTTGTAGTTTGTGGTGTTTTTTAGCTTGACAGGCTTGGAGCTTGTTTGTGGTTCTGTTTGGGCTTTGTTTTTTTGTTATGCAGGTTTGAGGATCTGTTATGTAACTTATAGGTTTGGAGAGTTTGCAATTTGAAGGGTTTTGTGGTTTTTTCACAAAGTTTTTTTTCTTCTCCTTTCTGCTATGCAGTTTGTTTTGTTTTATATCCTTTTTTCTATTTGACTTGTGACAGCCTGCTCTTTTAGCCAAACTGTCAAACCTCACCCAAGGTGATATCTTTTTCTCTTTCTCTCTCCATGAAAACAAGCCTTTTTGCTTTTATTATTATTATTTCTGAAAAATTGCCTCTGGAAAATGATGACAGATTTTGACAAGCTTTGACTTGTCAAGTGGGTTACCTCCTGCTGTTTTACTTTTGCCTGCTGTATTTTTTCTGCTTTCATGCTGCTTGCCATATTTGCACAGTTTGCATCCCATTTGTTTTATAACTCAGTTTGGGCAATTTGTTTTGTAGCTCCATTTGGGACTTTGCTTGCTGCATTGTATATTTGTTTATGCTTTGGCAGCTTGGGCGCCTGTTTGCCCTTTCGAATTTTGTAACTCAGTTTGGTTTGCTGCCATGTTTAGTTTGCTTAGTTTGGTTTGCAATGCAGTACAATGGGTGCCTATCATGTTTGAATTTTGGCGCCTTGGTTTACCTTGTATGCTAGCTTTGTAACTCAGTATGCTTGCATTTTTTTTAATTTGTATTTTTAATTTTCTCTTTGTGAACCAAGAAGAGCAATCTTCTTGTGATTTTCAGAGAGAAAAATAAAGCGTGATGAAAAATAAGCATTCTGATTCCAGACGGCCAATTTTAATGATGACTTTCTTCTTTCTTTTTTCATTTGAAAATTCTTTTCAATTATCTGTACTAATTTTCTTTTCCTTTGTCTTTTGCAGGTGAGCACCAATTGGATGATAGAGGAAGCAGTAGAAGCCAGAGACCTTGAGCATGGGAGCACCGGAGCTTAGGAGACTTAGGCTTAGAATTTTTTTATTCATTGTAATAATTTATTCTTCAAATACTATAAGTTGTAAAACGTATAATATTCAAACAATAAACTATTTTTGTAACAATCATTTGCAATGAATAAAAAAGTCTTTTATGAGATCAATTGATAAATCAATAAATCCTTCTACTGTCAATATCTTTCAATTATTCCTTTGCAACTTCACTTTATTATTTAAGATTCTCAAATCAAAATAATTGAAACAGCGTTTCAACAATTCTAATCCAGATAACTTAAATTCCAAATAATCAAAAACTTTGCAGTCTCGTAACCTTGCATCAGTATTCCAATCACAATACGCATTGTATAATAAACAAGCAAGCATTCCATTAACCGGAAAACCTTTCACTCCATTAAAAAGTTGATGCCTTAATATTCCAAATAAAAGTCTCAACTCTTATCCCAGATAATCACGCTTTGAGAACAATCAGTTAACCTTTCAGCAAACTTTGAAAAAGTGTGAAAACAATGTAACAGTAAACTGAATTTCTGCAGATTCAATTTCTTCTGAGAAATGCGAGAGAAACCCGATTCTTGATTTACTGCCAAAGAAAAGTCTGTTTGTTCAATTCCTGAGCCAATCTTAAAAATCAGAGAAAACCCTAGGGTTGTGATTTATTGTGAAAAATGGAGGGCAAATTTTGGGGTACAACAGCTGCCCCTGTTCAATCTTCTTGAACCTGAAGAGTTAGATTGGCAATTTTGCCGTTCGCGACTCGAAGGTAAAAGATGATTGGACACTAGAGTGCCCATAAATTTGCACTCGTCAAAGCATAGTTGAGGGAATGGGCTTAAAGATACCATTTGGAGATGTGACAGAATCTTTTCGGAGATGGACTTAAAGATGCCATCCAAGAATATTTATTGAACTGTATGTTGTAGGCGAAAGAATAAGTATCAGAAAGGTATCCAAGTCTGGAACGTCTCTGAGCTGGGGGTCTGAATAAGCAATAGACTAGCTTCTGTTTTTGGAGCTTCTGTAAACTGTTTTCAAAAGTTGAATCTGAACAAGCGATAGATTGACATCCATGTTGGGAAGTATCCGTAAACTGTTTTCAGAAGTTGAGGTTGAATAAGCAATAGATTAGCATCCATGTTTGGTGCATCCATAAACTGTTTTCAGTGAGCTAAATCTGAACAAGCGATAGATTAACATCCGTGTTTGGAAGCATCCATAAACTGTTTTCATGATCCTTGGGTTGAACAAACAATAGATTAACATCCATGTTGGGAAGAATCCATAAACTGTTTTCAAAAATTGAATCTGAACAAGCGATAGATTAACATCCATGTTGGGGAAGCATTCGTAAACTGTTTTCAGAAGTTGAGTCTGAAAAAGCGATAGATTGACATCCATGTTAGGAAGCATCCATAAACTGTTTTCAAAAATCCTTGAAGTTGAATAAGCAATAGATTAGCATCCATGTTTGGTGCATCCGTAAATTGTTTTCAAAAGTTGAATCTGAACAAGCGACAGATTTACATCCATGTTGGGAAGCATCCGTAAACTGTTTTTATGATTCTGAAGTTCGAAGCTTGCTAATCTTATCCTGAAAAGGGTAAAATATTAGCTGAAACACAAAGTTATGTTGCATGAAATGTATGATGCAATATATGTGTTATATCAATGTTTACGAATGCAATGTATGCGCATGTAAGCTGATGGGCTGTCTTGCTGAGGAAGATAAATCCTAGATAGCTGGAGATAATAAAATCTTTGACCACTGTCGGGGAAAATAAATCCTAGACCACTGTTTGAAGAGTATGTATGTCTTCAAGCTCTTTGACAACCTCTGCGGGGAGAAGTTATACTGCTGGGGAAATCAGGAGTTTGGGTTGTATGCCAATCTACTAGGGATTTCTATTTCGTTGTTTGAGGAGAACTCTGCTGGGGAAAACCTTATGGGGAAATGAGAATGAGAATCTTCATTCTGCTAGGGGGACTGGTACTGAGGAATCAAGAATGAAAATCTTTGATCTGTAGGGGATTAGAAATTCTGTGGGGAATAGCCATATTGCTGAAGAGTAAGCTCAGGACCCTGGGAAAAGCTTATTCCTGTTTGGAAGAAGTTCAGGAGCTTAGGTTGTATGCCACTTTGAGAATGGGAATCCTCATACTATCGGGAATATCAGGAGCTTGGGTGTATGCCAATATGCTGAGGAAATTAGGAGTTTGGGTTGTATGCCACTCTTCTGGGGAAACAAGAATGAGAAGCTCCGTTCTATTGAGGATATCAGGGAAAAACTGAATGGTTTCCGCTGGGGATTGGTAGCTCAAAGTTTCCACTCCGCTGGGGGTCCTAGTGACGTGCTGATTTGATTGGCGACTTCACTGGGAAAAAGTTTAAAAATAACTTTATGATGAATTATCTGGTTTAAAATCAGCTCTCCGAGAGAAGGGAGGAAACTGGATGGTCTTCACTGGTGTTCACAGGTTGAAGGTTTGACTCTGCTTGGGGAAGAAAGTTTCATTCTTACTGAAGGTTTGTAGTTCAAAGTTTTGCTCCGCTGCTGGTTGGGAACTTGAAAACTCAACTCTGATGGGGATCCTTGAAACTTAATTCCGCCGGGGACATGCATTTCAAAGCTTTTAGTTCTGCCTAGGATCTGGATGATGTATTGCAAGGGATTTCTCCTGGAATAGCCTAAAGACACTTTCCTACACTTCCATCCTATCAGTAATTATTCTTTCTCATTTCGCTTTATTTGTAAGCAGTGATTATATTCAAATGCATATGCTCATTTAATAAATCGCTGGACGTTTTCAAATAAAGCACAATTGTAAAAAAAGAAAGAAAAGACAAACAATTTTCTGTTCTTTGAAGTAATTTTGTATTAAGTTTGTGTAAGTATTTTGTACAAAGGAGACATACATCCTAGTAAGAGAATATTGTCATAAAGTTGAGAAAAAATTTATACAAAGAAAGATGGCTATGCGTAACAATTCCATGGGGTTCCCATTCTGCTATAGCCTTCGCAAATCTGAGTATCTTGTCCATTCGTCGCTTCGTCCGCAGATGATTGGATTGGTCAGAAGCTTGGAGCTTGTCTGTAAAGAGATTGTCCTTAAAGTGATCCGACGAGACATAGTCATACGCTTTAATTCCCTAACTTTTTCCTGGATCGCCCTTTAAAGTTTTCGATCCACCGGGAAACCCTTTTGTGCCCAAGTCGCCCTTTCGGGTTTTCAACTTGCCGGGTGTACAGATTTTTTTTTTGTTTATCCCTAATTTTTGCCCGAACCGCCCTTTCGGGTTTTCGATTCGTCGGGATGCCCATTTTTTCCCAAGTCGCCCTTTCAGGTTTTCAACTTGTGGGGTCGTTTATGTGTAGTATCTTTTGACTATGTCTGTGTTCGCAGGGTGCGGCAGGTCATCACCGTCCATGGTGGTCAGGATCATTGCCCCGCCAGAAAAGATGTTTTTGATCACAAATGGTCCTTCGTAAGTAGGAGTCCACTTGCCCCTGG
This sequence comes from Vicia faba, assembly GCA_948472305.1. Taxonomy (NCBI): domain Eukaryota; kingdom Viridiplantae; phylum Streptophyta; class Magnoliopsida; order Fabales; family Fabaceae; genus Vicia; species Vicia faba. Next base: position 759,583,864 of record OX451736.1, on the reverse strand, counting down.
GATCACTTTGTGGCAAGATGATCCGCTTGATTACAAGATCCCCGACTCTATATACTTGTCTCTTGACTTTCTTGTTGAAAGCCTTGATCATCCGTTTTTGATACGTCTGACCATGACAAACATCAGTAAGTCACTTCTCGGCAATTAAGTTAAGTTGATCAAGCCGGGTCTGAATCCAATCGTCTTCACTCAAACCAGCGTCTTTCATGATTCTTAGGGAAGGAATCTGAACTTCTATAGGTAAAACAACTTCCATGCCGTATACCAAAGAAAAGGGGGTTTCCCCAGTTGAAGTACACGCCGTGGTACGGTACCCATGTAGAGCAAACGATAACATCTCATGCCAGTCCTTGTAGGTGACTGTCATCTTTTGAATGATCTTCTTGATATTTTTTTCACAGCTTCGACAACACCGTTCATATTTGGCCGATAGGGAGATGAATTGTGATGTTGAATCTTGAACTGCTCGCACAGAGAGGTGATCATAGTGTTGTTCAGGTTTGTACCGTTGTCCATAATGATTCGGTCAGGAATACCGTACCGGCAGATGAGGTTCTTCTTGATGAACCGGGCAGCCACCTTCTTTGTAACGGAGGCGAAGGAAGCTGTTTCGACCCACTTGGTAAAGTAATCAATGGCCACCAGGATGAAACGGTGTCCATTGGATGCTGTAGGCTTGATCTCTCCAATCATGTCGATTCCCCACATCGCGAATGGCCAAGGAGCTGTTAGGACATTGAGAGGAACTGGAGGAATATGCACTTTGTCTGCATAGACTTGGCATTTGTAACAAGTGCGGGCGTATTGATGACAGTCAGCTTCCATGGTAGACCAATAGTATCCTGCCCTTAGGATCTTCTTAGCCATCATATGTCCGCTCAAATGGGTGCCGAATGTGCCACTATGCAATTCAGTCATGATCTGCTCGGCTTCAACCTTGTCCATACAATGAAGCAGAACACAATCATGGTTGCACTTGTATAGGATGCCATTGCTCAGGAAGAACTTGGCCGCAAATCTCCTTAAGAACTTTCTGTCATTGACCGAAGCTCCTTCAGGGTATTCTAGAGTCTCGAGATACCTTTTGATTTCGTGAAACCAGGGTTGTTCCACTACTTCTTCGGTATTAATCTCATGACAATGTGCAGGTTCATCCATTCACTCGATGGTGATTTGGGGAGCCTTATTATCCCAGTTGAGTTTAAACATGGAAGACATTGTAGCTAGAGCATCTGCTAGCTGATTCTCTTCTCGCGGGAAGTGCTCGAATGTAATCTACTCGAAATGAGGTAACAATGTTAGGACATGTTCTTTGTATGGGATGAGATTAGGGTGTTTAGTGTCCCACTCTCCTTTGATTTGACTGATAACCAAAGCCGAGTCTCCAAATACAACCAAAGATTTGATTCCTAAGTCAATCGCAGCCTTAAGACCAAAGATACAAGCTTCATACTCGACCATGTTGTTGGTGCAGTTGAAGCAGAGTCTAGCAGTGAAAGGTGTATGGAAACCTTCTGGAGAGATAAGTATCGCGCTGATACCGTTGCCAAGTGCATTTGAAACACCATCAAAGTACAAGGTCCATCGGGATCCTTGTTTAGGTCCGTCATACGGTCCGTTACTTTCAATGTTGTCCAATGTCATAATGTCCTCGTCGGGAAAGTCGAATTTCATGGATTGATAATCTTTGACAGCTTGATGAGCTAGATGGTCAGCTAGTACACTCCCCTTTATATCTTTTTGGGTTGTGTATTGGATATCATACTCAGTTAGGATCATTTTCCATCTAGCGATTCTTCCAGATAAAGCAGGCTTTTCGAAGATATACTTGATCATATCCATTTTAGAAATCAGCAAAGTGGTATGTGTCAACATATACTGCCTTAGCCGGCGAGCAGCCCATACCAAAGCGCAACAAGTTTTCTCAAGCAGTGAGTAGCGACTCTCACAGTCGGTAAACTTTTTGCTAATGTAATAAATGACATGCTCTTTTCGACCAGACTCGTCATGTTGGCCCAGTACACACCCCATTGAATTATCCAAAACAGTCAGGTACATTATTAACGGCCTTCCTTTGACGGGTGGCATCAAGATAGGAGGCTATAGAAAATACTCCTTAATTTTATCAAAAGCAGCTTGACAGTCATCATTCCATTCAACCACCTGATCTTTCTTCAACAACTTGAAGATTGGTTCACAGGTAGATGTTAGGTGAGAAATGAACCTTGCAATATAGTTTAGGCGTCCTAAGAAACCTCTGACCTCCTTTTCAGTGCGAGGGGAAGGCATTTCTCGTATAGCTTCGACTTTAGCAAGATCAACCTCAATGCCTTTGTTGCTGACGATGAATCCCAAGAGTTTACCAGACCTGACTCCGAAAGTGAACTTGCTATGGTTCAGTCTGAGCTTATACACTTTCAATCTGGCAAACAGCTTTTGCAGATGGTCGAGGTGTTCTTCTTCTGTTTGTGAACGGGCTATCATGTCGTCTATGTAGACTTCGATCTCATGATGTATCATGTCATGAAACAAAGCTACCATAGCGCGCTGATAGGTTGCCCTGACATTCTTCAGTCCGAATGGAATTACTTTATAACAGAAGGTACCCCACTGTGTAACAAAAGTAGCCTTCTCCATGTCTTCGGGGGCCATTTTAATCTGGTTGTACCCTGAAAATCCATCCATAAAAGAAAATACCTTATGTTGAGCTGTGTTGTCGACCAAAATGTCAATGTGCGGTAGTGGAAAGTCATCTTTAGGGCTAGCCCTATTTAAATCTCGGTAATCCATGCTGTGATACGGTGGGAGAACTGACTTGAGGTTTGCGTTTGTTTTCGCAAATGTTTCGGTTGAGCAAGAGTCGCCACCGACTTTTTATTTTATCCTAAGGAAAGGTTAAAAAGCACAGCAAAAACCTTTGAGATGTTTTCTTGGGTTCGGGGAGTAGATTATAGAAAAGGAAGGTATTAGCACCCTTTCTATCCATGGTTATCCATGGGCTCTTAGTTATTTTCTTAGATCACTTGCCTTGCATTTTCAATTGTTTTAAATGGTGCTTGTGTGTGTGGGTTTGAAAATGTTTTGAAAAGAAGCCAATGTGGTGGCAACCTTTGTAATGATCCATGTGGGGATGTATACAAAGATGTATGTCTTTTGAAAAGGTTTTCATTTGTTTTTGAAAGTTGTTTTGAAAGTGTTGTGAGGTGTGTTTTTTAGAAAATAGGCAAGTGTTTTGTTTTTGCAAGTTTGATTCAAGTAACTAAGAGGTTATCTACTCCTAAATTTCTCAAAGTTTATTGCTATGTTTTAACCCTTTTTAATAAGTTTGTTCCACCATTATATTTGATGGACAATCTCATGTTAGGATGTGAAAGGGACGGGCGCGGGTCATCGTTTAGACCATAATTGCAACGGTGTCAAGTATCTTTGGGCATTTTCTTTAAGGGACTTGATCACTTGTTTGACAATATTTTGAAAAGTGTTATCGAGGGACTATGATCATTGGATTTGTTTGTTTTGCCCAAAGAGACCTAACATGCAATATGGCCCATTTATTTGAAGGCAACAAAGTGGAATACCCTAGGGGGTGCAAGTGTGATTTGTGTGTCCATTTTCATGCTTGTTTGTCTTGAGATTAGGTCATAACTATTTTGTTCATTTTATTCGCATATAAAACCAAATTCTAACATTGTATATTTAGAAAGCGATAAAATGCGAAATTTAAATTCCTACGCTATTACAACACAATAATATAGGGAGGGGGGTGCAATGTTTCAAATGGGGATTTTGACAAAGAAGTTAAACCTAGACTATTACATCAATTTTGAATATTTGCAAGGTAATTTAATTGCATAAATAAAATAAAAATAGAACAAATATGCAAGAATGCAAAAAAAAAGGGTTTTTTATATGTATGAGAAAAAAAGAGGATTATTTATGTAAAATAAAAAGAAAATAAAAAGATATTATTTTTGGAGTATTTTTGAATTTAGGGCAAAACCCTAATTTTTATTAAATGAAATGCATTAATTATTTAATATGTGCAAGTATTTATTTATTATGTACAAAATAAAATAAAGTGAAATATTTGTCAAAAATGTATTTTTATATTAAATATTAATAATAAAAATAAAAGGGTATATATTTTGTATTTACCCTAAATATATTAATAAATATATGTATATATGTATTATTTTAAATATGTGTTATATATATATAAATAATAATAATTTTTAATATTTGTAAAAAAGGTATTTTTTATGTAAAATATTTTCAGAAGGTATAATAAAATAAAAAATGAAAATAAAAGTATTTTTACATATTTCTCAATATTTTAATGAAATGTATATATTTATTTATCTAAGTATTAATCAAAAGAAAATCATATAAATACCTAATAAATTAAAACATGGTGAGAAAAAATATTTTTATATTTTTTATGTCATGAGAAAAAAAAAACAAAGTCAATCAAAAAAGAAAAAAGTCAAAAAGTCAAAGAAATAAGCAAACGGGCCTTGGGGGTGTAAAAGCAAATATATGGTGCAAATAAGAAAAATGTTCCAGGCCCAGCCCAGAAGACCTGTCTTCAACCTCCAGCAAACAATGTTTGAAAATACGCGTGCCCTGTTCCTCATCTTCCAACTCTTGATTCCTGGCTTTTCAATGCAAACTCATAACATAAAAGATGTTCAGCATGAAGAGACGATTCTAACCATATGCATAACTTGATCTAACTCTCTAAGATGAGGGAGAATTTCTCCTCCCCCAAATCCTAACCTAGATTTTCTGCCATTTTCAAACCTCAAATTCTCACAGCTCAAGCAAAAGAAATGAAAAGTAAAAACATGTACATGTGCAGTGGCATGAGTAGAACCTTGTTTATTCACAAACTTAAAGCTAATGATGCATAACAAGAGAGATACGAGTTCACCAAGATACCTGTTCAGCTGAAGTTCTATCTGGAAATGTAGGAACTTTCAGTGCAAGGTGATGATTGGAAAAGCTTCCTTGAGGTCCAGGGATGCTATTCCAATATTTACTTTGTCTTGAAAGCTTCTGAATCGAGCTAGAGAACTTCACCTGCAAGTCAGAAATGTGAAAATGGTAGAAGTGGTTAGAGTGATTACAGGTCGTGCTTTTGCTTTTGGTTAGCTTGCATAGATGGTATGAAAGGTGTGTGAACTGGTTTGGGCAAGAGAGCTTGAGAGAAATGAGAGATAGCACTCAAACTGCAGGGCCTGCCCTGTTTTTGCAGTTTGAGAGTGATTCTGAGATGGAGGGTGTTTTGAAGGCTAAGGGCTCGTGTATTAGCTTGGTTGTGTTGTGTGGAATGTGTTTGATAACTTTGTCTAAGTGTTCTTGAGCTGATATGGTAGTTGGTATGAGTTATGCAATGTTTCTTCAACTTTAAGCAACAAATGCCAACTTGTGTTTCTAGGCATGTAGAGGGCCCCTAATGTGCTGCATAATCCCTCCTTGATCAGTGTGTTATGCTCATAATCTTGTGCCAATCAGATTTGCAATGTACTTGTTGGATTTTCAATTTGACATAAAGTGTGACTTTTTAAAAATGGCTATTTTGCTTTATCTAAAAATGGATTAAACCTTCATACAATGCTTTAGCTCAAAGAACATGGTCTTGGCACAAAGAATATGCATTAAATTATTGAGTGTAACTTGGTTTAAGGACCTGTAATCTAGCCTAAAGCATGCTGAGTTCAAATTGCAAGGTTATGGACATGTAACTTGGTCATGAACAAAGTAAGTTTTTGCCATATTGTGAAATTCGATTCTCCCTAACCATGAGGTTGTTTGAGAAGTTCTTGGATATTTTGGAAAGCTTGGAATGTGTACTACAATCCATCTTTGAAATGCAATTTGAAATTCCAAGTGGAAGTGTATGGAAAATGGCCTTGAAGTGGGGTAGAAAACCTTGTCAAAATAGGTCAAAAATTCACTAAGTTAAGAATGGTTTAGTGCCCTTATTCAAAAATTTGTAACTTGAGATACAAGCTTCAAATGAGAAAACTTTGTGTATCAAAGTTGTAGATTATGCAACAAGCTACAATTTTCATGTTTTGACTTTTGTTTGAATCCAAATGAATCATGGTGAAAAAGTGGGGCAAAGTTGGGAAAAAATTAGGGTTTTCCATAACTTAGAAAAATTCTAAGTTATGAAAAATTCCATTTTAAACCCTAATTTGCAATTCTTGGTTTCTTGGTGAACAAGTTTCATGATTTGGCATGTTTTGATGAAAAATGAATCTTGACTCTTGATTTTGACCAAAAAGTCAAAGTTTGACTTTTCAGTATACAGTCAAAATTGATCAATTGACTGGGAAATTCAACTGTCAATCTTGTGTACTTGGGATCTTTTGAGTTTGTTGAACATGTCAAGACAATTCCATGGGGTCCTTGAGTCCATATGTGAGCTTGGTTTGTCATTGGCTAGGTCAAACAGTCAAAAATTGCCTTTGTGTAGTCAAAACCCTAAAAATGACCATTTTGCCCTTTTGGTGATCTGATCAAATTTCTTGTGGAATTGTGATCCAAACTTGATCAAATGGTCCATATGAGTTCATAATGTTGATGTGGGTCAATTTTCATGAGATTTGACTGTCAATTGGCCACAGTTGACTTTTTCCCCAATTCAGCTGATTTCTAGGTCAACTGTCCAATTGACTGGGTAAAAACTTGGAATCAAGACTTGAAACCTGGTATGGACAAACTTGGGAGTCCAACATGAAGCATGAAAGTCATCTTAGGCTTTTTAGGTCAAAACATCTTTGTGCAAACACAAACCCTAATTTGGGTCAACAGTGCAAGGAGAAGTCTTGAGCAGAGGAAACCCTAACTGGATCTTGATCTTCAAAGGTCTGGTGATGAGCAAATGTTGAGGAAATGGGAGGGAAAATTTTGGGGTACAACAGTTGCCCCTGTTCAATCTTCTTGGACCTGAAGAGTTAGATTGGCAAGTTTGCCTTTCGTGACTCGAGGGTAAAAGAAGATTGGACACTAGAGTGCCTGGAAATTTGCACTCGCATGTTGGAGTCTCAACAATGTGATGTCGGGAATGGGCTTACAGATGCCATTTGAAGATGTGACAGAACCTTGTCGGGAATGGGCTTATAGATGCCATTTGGAAGTGTTGATCGCATAAGAGATTCCTTAGCGAGAACTTGTGTATTTGAGAAAGACAGATGTTTTCCTGGCTTGTTACAGGTGTTTGATCTTCAATCTCTTTATGCAGATATGCCCTGGCTAGATACAGGAATTGAATCCGGAAATAGCTGTCAACAGATATGCCCTGGCTGGATACAGTAATCGAGTCTGGAAATGTTATAGTTGATAGATGTGCCCTGGCTGGATACAGGAATCGAATCTTCGAAATCTTCAAACGTGATCTGGCTAGATACAGGAATCGAGTCTGGAAATGTGGTCAACAGATATGCCCTGGCTAAATACAAGAGTCGAATCTGGAAATGTTTGTAGTTGATAGATGTGCCCTGGCTGGATACAGGAATCGAATCTTCGAACTCTTCAGACGTGCCCTGGCTAGATACAGGAATCGAGTCTGGAAATGTGGTCAACAGATATGCTCTGGCTAGATACAGGAGTCGAATCTGGAATTTGTGACAGTTGAAGGTAGTTATCTTTGGGATTGTCTTTTTCCCTGAAAAGGCAAAAACATAAGTTGTATGCAATGTCATGATGTATGATATGCATGATGTCATGATGTTCAACATGAGATAGTGTTGTATGCACTTTATCATGTACGTAAGCAAGATGTATGAAATGTGAAATGTTTATGAGTGTATCTTTGTCTTAGGAAAATGAATCCTTGACGATTGGCCGGGGAATTGCTCTGTGGAAGAGATACTTTGCTGAAGTTTGACGAGAGGCCTGCTGAGGACTTCAATGACGGATTCCGCTGGGGATGAGGATGATAAACTCTGCTTGGGGAATACCAAAGACAAACTCCTGCCGGGGACTGAAAGAACCTTGCCGAGGGCGATCTTCCGTGGCAATTAGCTGAGGATAACCCAGTTATAAGCCCTTGTGAGGAATAACTCTGAATAAATCTCGGAAGAGACGTCCGTATTCTGCAGGGAACAAGCTTCCAGAATCTACTGGGGATAAGCTTTTAGACCTGCCGGGGAAAGTTGGCGACTTCACTGGGGGAAGTATTGCTGAATCTTGCCTTACTCTGCGGGGAGCTGAGATCATTTGGTCGCATTCTTCAGTTGAATCTGCCTTGGTACCTCGGCAGAAAAAGCAACCAGACTGCACCAGGCAACTTCACATTGCCCCTGTTTCTGATGTCACTTGTAATTAATCTTTCGTTTCATATGCAAATATTTATGAATCAGCAATTTAATATCAAATGCATATATAAAAATGAACATTGGACGTTCTTCGCAAAACGAAAACAGAAAAAGGGAAAAACAATGGCAATTTGTATGGACAAGTGAATTCGTATTGATTTGAATTTTGTCTGTGAATAGGCGTTTTTGTACAAGAGGCTGACATCCTAGTAAGAGGATGCCGCCGAATTAACACAGAATTTATAATTTTGAAAAGAAAACAAAACAGCTATGTGAATAATCCTACTGGGTTCCAACTCTGCTATTGCCTTTATGTCTCCAAACATTTCATCGTTTTGCTGCCTAGTTGAAGATGAAGCTGATTGGTCGATGCCGAAGTCTGAGCTAGATAGTTGATGCCGAATTCCGGATGCGAAGTGATCCAATGAGACATAGTGTTACGCTTTATCCCTAACTTTTGCCTGGACCGCCCTTTCGGGTTTTCAGTCCACCGGGATACCCATTTTTGCCCAAGCCGCCTTTTCAGGTTTTCGACTTGCCAGGTGTACATATTTTTTCCTTTCATCCCTTATTTTTGCCCGAACCCTTTTGGTTCGCCGGGAAGCCCTAATTTTTGCCTAGGTATGTCAACCTAGCGGGTCTTTTATTTATGCGTAGTATCTTTTCACTATGTCTGCATTGGCGGGGTGAGGAAGGTCGTCACCATCCATGGTGGTTAGGATCATGGCTCCTCCTGAGAACACATGTTTAACCACAAATGGTCCTTCGTAAGTAGGGGTCCATTTGCCCCGGGGATCACTTTGAGGAAGGATGATGTGTTTGATTACCAGGTCCCCAACTTGATACTCTTGTGGTCTGACTCTCTTGTTAAACGCCCTGATCATCCGTTTTTGATACATCTGACCATGATAGATAGCGGTGAGTCTCTTTTCATCAATCAGGTTTAATTGATCCAGTCGAGTCTGGATCCAGTCATCTTCACTCAAGTCTGCATCCTTCATTATTCGGAGAGAGGGTATCTGGACTTCAATTGGCAAGACTGCCTCCATGCCATAGACCAAAGAGAAAGGAGTTGCCCCGGTTGACGTCCTTGCTGAGGTACGGTACCCATGAAGAGCGAACGGTAACATCTCGTGCCAATCCTTATAGGTCACTGTCATCTTCTGCACAATTTTCTTGATATTCTTATTGGCTGCCTCTACAGCCCCATTCATCTTCGGCCGATAGGGAAAAGAATTGTGGTGCTGTATCTTGAATTGTTCACAGAGTTCAGTGATCATCTTGTTGTTGAGATTGGTACCATTGTCCGTAATGATTCTTTCCGGGACGCAGTACCGACAGATGAGATTATGCCGGATAAAACGTGCCACGACGCTCTTGGTTACCGTGGCGTAGGAAGCTGCCTCAACCCACTTCGTGAAATAATCGATCGCCACTAAGATGAAGCGATGCCCGTTGGTTGCCGTTGGTCGGATCTCACCGATCATATCAATCCCCCACATTGCGAAAGGCCAAGGTGCCATCAGAACGTTCAGAGGAACTGGAGGAATATGCACCTTGCCGGCATAGATCTGGCATTTGTGACAAGTCCGGGAGTGTTGGTAACAATCGGCTTCCATTGTGGACCAGAAATATCCTGCCCGAAGGATTTTCTTAGCCATGGTGTGTCCACTGGAATGTGTTCCAAATGTACCTTCATGCAGTTCTATCATGATCTTCTCTGCTTCGGCCTTATCTACACAACGTAGTAGAGTTGAATCATGATTCCGTTTGTAGAGAATGCCGTTGCTGAGGAAGAATTTTGCCGCAAACCTCCTCATGAACTTCTTGTCATTGACAGATGCGCCTTCAGGGTATTCCTGAGCTTCTAAGTACCTCTTCACCTCATGATACCAGGGTTTTCCAGTCACCTTTTCAGCCTCAAGCTCGCAGCAGTATGCCGGCTCATCCAACTTCCAGATAATGATCCGGGGAGCCTCATTGTCCCATTTGACTTTGAAAATTGAAGACATCGTAGCCAGTGCGTCCGCTAGCTGATTCTCCTCTCTTGGGAAGTGGTCAAAAGTTACTTCTTCAAAGTGGGGAAGCAAGGTCAATACATACTCCTTGTAAGGAATAAGATTTGGGTGCTTCGTATCCCACTCGCTTTTGATCTGATTGATCACGAGAGCGGAATCTCCGAAGACACTCAGAAATTTGATCCTTAAGTCGATTGCAGCTTGTAAACCCATGATACATGCCTCATATTCTGCCATGTTGTTGGTGCAGTTGAAGCACAATCGGGCGGTGAGTGGAGTATGAGTTCCTTTGGGAGATATGATTACAGCGCCGACGCCGTTACCCAAAGCATTGGAGGCTCCATCAAAATGCATAGACCATCGGGATCCTTCCTCAGGTCCTTCATCCGGTCCAGGTACAGTCAGTTACCACCATGATGTCTTCGTCCGGAAAATCAAAGTTCAATGATTGGTAATCGTCCACAGGTTGGTGTGCCAAATGATCTGCCAGTACACTTCCTTTAATTGCTTTCTGAGTTGTATACTGGATATCATATTCCGTTAAGATCATTTGCCATCTCGCTATTCTCCCAGACAGAGCAGGCTTTTCAAACATGTACTTGATGGGGTCCATTTTTGAAATCAACAAGGTATTGTGAGTCAGCATATACTGTCTCAGCCGGCGAGCAGCCCATACAAGAGCGCAGCAAGTTTTCTCAAGCAGTGAGTAACGAGACTCACAGTCGGTAAACTTTTTGCTCAAGTAATAAATAGCGTGCTCTTTTCGGCCAGACTCGTCATGCTGCCCCAGCACACACCCCATTGAGTTATCAAGTACTATTAAGTATAGTATCAGAGGTCTCCCTTCTACTGGTGGCATAAGAATAGGTGGCTCTTGGAGGTACTCCTTTATCTTTTCAAAGGCAGCCTGACATTCATCGTTCCAACGTACTACTTGATCTTTCTTCAGTAATTTGAAGATTGGCTCACAAGTAGCAGTTAGATGTGAGATGAATCGGGCAATGTAATTCAGTCGTCCCAGGAAGCCTCTGACTTCTTTCTCTGTCTTTGGAGTTGGCATCTCTTGTATAGCTTTTACTTTGGCAGGGTCCACCTGAATACCTTTATCACTTACAATGAAGCCTAGCAACTTTCCGGACCTTACCCCAAAGGTGCATTTGTTGGGATTCAATCTCAGCTTGTATAACTTGAGCCGGTCAAACAGCTTCCTCAGATGGTCAAGATGCTCCTCTTCAGTTTGAGACCTTGCTATCATGTCATCAACATATACCTCAATCTCATTATGGATCATATCATGAAATAAAGCGACCATGGCACGTTGATAGGTTGCCCCAGCATTCTTCAATCTGAATGGCATGACCTTGTAACAGAAGGTGCCCCACTGAGTCACAAAGGTAGTCTTTTCCATATCTTCCGGAGCCATTTTGATCTGATTATACCCTGAAAAACCATCCATGAAGGAGAAGACCTTGTGTTGAGCAGTATTGTCAACGAGGACGTCAATGTGAGGTAGAGGAAAATCATCCTTGGGGCTGGCCCTGTTCAAATCCCTGTAGTCGACACACATTCTGACTTTACCGTCCTTCTTCGGTACTGGCACCACATTGGCAACCCACTGAGGGTAAGAAGTTACTGCTAGAAACCCGGCGTCGAATTGCTTCATAACCTCAGCCTTGATCTTTTCAGACATCTCTGGGCGCATACGGCGGACCTTTTGCTTTACCGGAGGGCAGTCTTCCTTGGTCGGCAGGTGATGAACTACAATGTCGGCATCCAAACCAGGCATATCTTCATAGGACCAAGCAAATATCTCCATATAATCCTGTAGCATCTGGATCAATCGTTGCTTCACGCTGAGCTCTAGATTGGCACCAATCTTGACCTCTTTCCTATCTGTCTCAATGTCCAGGTTAATTGTTTCCACCGGCTCTTCATGTGGTTGAATAGCCCTCTCTTCCTGGAGTAGCAGTCTTGCGAGCTCACCAGGAACTTCACAATCATCTTCACCTTCGTCTTCGGCCAAGTTGATCGGATTCTCGAAGTCATAACTGGCGGTAGCAGAGCTGTTACCAGTGAGATCCAGAGTGGATTGAAACCTGTATAAGTGAGTGTGTGTAAATATAGCTGTTTTGCAATATATAACACAGAAAGGAAAAGAGCGCAAGATTTGAAATGCAACAAACGTCCAATGTTTTGATTGATGATATATGGAAATGTCATACAAAAAGCCCTCACAAATGGAGCTACGATGCCCCGGGTAGGACACCGAGCCAATAAAAGTTTTAACACATTGTTTGTTACAAATTGGAAATCAAAAGAAATTAATTACTGCGTGACAAATGTGATAGGCGTAAAATCCTTTGCCGTCCAGTTGCTTGGTCCGTTGCTGGTAGTCGGGTAGATCCAACTGTCAAACTCTGCTTCCTCCACATCCTCCTCAATAGCATTCACCCTTGGGTTGGAGATAAACACCGGAGCCTTTCCGATCCTTTCCTTGCACACAGCCCTCTGAGCCTCTGCAGTAAAGCCCAGCCCAAACTTGTCATTCTTTTGAGTGAAGTCAGGAAGCTGACCCCAGTTTGCACAATTGCCTTTCTCGATTACAGCCCGGGCATCCCTTAAGGACGCCATCTTCAACGAAAAGTCTTCTTCAACCACTACTTCAGCTGATGCCAACAGTGGAGGTACTTCCTCAAAATGCTGAAAGGGGGTTTCAATAAACTCCCCGTCCATCTCGATATATCGGAATGAATTTAAGTGACTTACCATGTATTCCTCCTCACCCTGCACAGTAACAATCTTCCCTTTGACAGGGTATTTGAGCTTTTGGTGTAAAGTGGAAGTTACTGCCCCAGCTTTGTGAATCCAGGGTCGACCCAATAAGCAGGAGTAAGATGGACGAATATCCATTACATAGAACGTTGAGCCGAAAACTTGGGAACCCACACGAATAGGGATGTCTACCTCACCGTGCACCATCCTTTTAGAACCGTCGAAGGCTCTAACAATGATGTTACTAGGTTTCAACTCCAAACCCTCACAATCCAGGCGATCCAATGCCTTCTTGGGCAAAACATTCAGGGAAGAGCCGGTATCCACTAACACGTGTGCGAGAGTAGTGCCCCTGCATTCTATGGAAACATGCAGGGCATCATTGTGATTTTTCCCTTTGGGGGTGAGGTCAGCATCTGAGAACCCCAAGCCATTGTCAGCTGTCAAATTAGCCACACAGTCGGTGAATTGATCCACGGAGGTCTCTTGCGGCACATGGGCCGTTTTCAGAAATGAAATCAGGGCTTTTGCATGGGCCTCTGAGAATAGCAATAGTGATAGCATAGAGATTTTAGAGGGAGTATGCCCCAATTGTTCAACAACATTAAAGTCACTCTTTTTGATAATCTTAAGGATTTCCTCCATTTCTTGTTGGGAGGCTTCAACAGCAGTCTTCTTTTTTGGTGCCTCCGTCCTGGCAGGAAAATCGGTAGCAACTTCTTTGCCCCGAGCACCAGAGGACTCGGCGGCAGTAGTAGACACAGGAACTTGAATGGGAACATGCACACTTGCGGGTGTGATGGTGAGAGGTTTTCGGATAACTGGTGGTGCAATGTCAGGCGAGAAGAGCCTACCACTGCGGGTAATCTTGGCGGGACCAGTGATGTTACTGATACTGGTAATGGAGTCGAACTCCTGCTTCACCCCAAGCACATACACGTCGGCTCCATAATGCCATGGGACCGCTTTATCAGACTCATACGGGAGAGGTCCCGGGACAGTAATAGTGATGGGTGCAATAGACAAAATTTGGACTGGTTTCTTCACGGGAGCTTTGGTAGGATTGTAAATTGTGACAACAGATATTTCTTCAATGGGAACAGACGGAACAACAGTTTTCTTGAATAGAATTTCCTTGCTATCCATCAGGCTTTGGATGCCTGATTTCAACAGTGGACAACCGGTAGGGATAAGAGCACACAGGAGGCAACCCTTACTACAACCCGGAAATAAACCGGCTAGTAGTAAGTTCCTCTTAACAGTCAAAAGAGGGGTAACAACTTCATTCACCGAAACAGCATACAATTCTTCCTCAATGGCATTTACTCTATGCTGGGGCATAGGAGCAGTTACAACATTTGGCCTCTCAGGCGCTTCAAACTGAATTTCCTTTGCGTCGATAAGATCTTGCACTTTGTTTCTCAAGGCCCAGTAATCATCAGTAGTGTGCCCGGGACTATCAGAATGATAAGCACACCGGGAATTCGGGTTATACTTAGGAGACGCAGTGTTGACGACCTTAGGAGCTTCTTTGGTGGTCACCAAGTTGGTTGATAAAAGTTGGGGTAAAATTTGAGATAAGGTCATACTCAGTCGAGTATACTGCCTCTTGGGCCTTTCACTTCTTTGTTGATTGTACTGCTGAGGAGCAGCAGCAGGTTTTGAAATGACCAGAGCATTGACAGCTTGGCGACTTTCTGGCTTGACTTGTCTTCTGGGACCATAGACGGCACTTGCTTCTTTCTTAAAAGGCCTCTTCTTAGCACTTGCAGCAACACCCTTCTGAATCTTTCCTGACTTGATGCCAGCTTCTATTCTTTCGCCCGTTAAGATCAAATCGGTAAACCCCGCGGAAGAGTTACCAATCAGATGATTGAAAAATGGCCCAGATAAGGTCCCTAGAAACATATCAACCAGCTCACGATCGGTTAAAGGAGGCTGCACCCTGCCAGCCAAATCCCTCCATTTTTGTGCGTATTCTTTGAATCCTTCGCTTGTTCCTAACGACATACCCTAAAGTTGGGTACGAGTAGGGGCAAGGTCAGAATTGTATTGGTATTGTTTGTAGAAAGCGGTGGCCAAATCTTCCCAATTCCGGACACTGGTTCCTTCTAGCTGGTAAAACCATTCCAACTGAGCTCCAAAAAGACTGTCTTGAAAGAAATGAATCTAGAGGTTTTTATCTGCCGTATAGGGCTGGATCTTTCTCACGTAGGACCTGAGATGCATTTTGGGGCAAGACAGCCCATCATACCTTACAAACACTGGCACCTTGAATTTTGGGGGAATCACAATCCCGGAAACCAAACCCAAGTCTTCAAAATCCAAACCCGGAACTCTCTATAGCTCCATGGCGGCTAATCTGTCTTCTAAACCCTTGTATTTATCATCAGCTGGAGGGTATTGCTGGTCAGAATAATCTTCATCCTCTTCAACCTCTTCTTCTTCCGCATCAGACTCGGAAGGCACCGCAACTCCATCTCTTTTACTAGTCCCTTCATCAGAAGTAGGAGGAAATTCAAGCACTCTTCGAGCTTCTCCGTCAAATCTTCTCCCCAAAGTAGCCACCCCGAGTCTCTTTTTCTTCTTTTTCACCGGGTCTTTGTTCCCCAATTGAGTCTTGATATCCTCCTGACCCTTAGCCTAGGTCATCAGGAGTTGCTGGAATTGTGCATTCTGAGCCTGTAGGTCTTTGATTGTTTGCTCGAGATCCATCCTGTTGTAATAAACAGCAGACAGATAAGGAAACCTGGAATGAGACCTGCTTATGCACATGATGAATGGTATGCTTATGTATGCAATGCATTCAAGGATTTAGGACATTCAAAATTGTTTTAGACAAAGAAGAACACATGTCATATTAATAAGAAGAAATTTGTCAGTACATAAATGCCCCATGGGCCAAATATTACAAAATTAACTTCTTAAGGCAAAAAGACATTGCGCATCCTTTTTGGTGCGGTGTAGGTATTGAGGGCCTCTTGCTCATGGAGTCGGCGGGTAAGCTCTAGAACCTTCTTTTCACTGGCGTAGTAGCTAGCTTCAAAAGTATTCCGTTCCTCCTTGAGCTGAATCCAGCTTTTCTGCATTTCTTCCCACGATGTAGGCATGTCTGGATGTAGGATGGTGTAGGGAACCTCTCCTTCATTGACGGGCTCTTTAATCACTGGGAGTACATGAGGATAAGGCATCATTAGACTTTGGGCTCGGGCTCGTACCCACTTGAGATATGGCTCAAGAGGGATGGAGTTCTTGTGTCCCAGAGTCTTGCTATCAACCGTGTTGAGTTTTCCCCAAGCTCCAATGAACCTTTGGCGAAGTCCTTGAGCATCGTTGTCGAAGTCAAAAACTAGGTCAGGAACCAACATATCATGAGGGCCATCCCTCCGTGCATATCCAAATTGCCTCAAAGCTAGGCAAGGGTTGTAGGTGATACCCCCTCTAATTCCAAGTAAAGGAACATTAGGGAATTCTCCGCAACGATCGACAATGATGACATTTTCTCTGGACCGAGAACACCAATGCACATCAGAATGAGTAAGAGTCATCAACCGTTGGGACCACCTTTTACCTTGGTCATTCTTCAAGACAGATTGGGGAAGGTGCGAAATAAACCACCTTGCAAGGATAGGAGTACAGCACATGAGAACACCCCTCTTTCTCATTGTTCGTGTGTAAAATGAGTGAAGAATGTCCCCAAGCAATGTCGGTATTGGATTTCTGGACAAGAAGATTTTGACGGCATTGACATCTACCAATTGGTCAGGATTTGGGAACAAGACCAACCCATAGATAAGGAGTGCCACAATTTCTTCAAAGGCTTGTAGGTCCAATGAGTTCCAACATTCTTGTGCCTTCTCAAACAAGAACTTTGCTAAGAATCCTTTGACGCCGCTTCGGGTTTCCCAATGCCCTTTGATGTCGGATGGTTGTAGATGTAATGCTCGAGCAACATCTTCTGGCTTTGGTTCCTTTTTCGTACCGTTGAAAGGTAGTTGATTAAGGATAGGAATTCTCAGGAGTTGAGAAAACTCCTCCAAAGTGGGTACCAACTGATAATCAGGGAAAGTGAAACAGTCGTGAAGAGGGTCAAAGAACTGGAATAGCACTTTCATCATGTCTTCTTCAATGTTGGTGTTGACTAGGCTGAGCAGTCTACCATGTCTTTCACTGAAAGATGAATTTTCCAGAATTCTTGAGGTGATCTCCTTGAGTTGAGGAGAGATTATCACAAGGTTGACTTGAATGGTATTTCTGCGAGGAATTTCCATGTCCTACAAAACAAAAACAAAGATGAAGATCCAAAACCCTTGAAATGGTTAGTGAATGCATATGATGTTTTATGATGTTTATGATGTTTATGATGTTTATGATGTATGCACAAAACATATGTACAAGCAAATCACACCAAACCCTAGTTTCAGGCTTGCATGGGGTTTCATAGGTAAGTACCCTCTTGAGTGTAGTTGGCCTAAAAACCTGTCCTATAAATAGTAACCGGGTTCTAAGGAGCTCAATATCACTGGATTGTTTTCATTGTTCATGGTTTTGGTTTAGACACTTAACTAGCGACCAAAATATTCCAAGAAAACAAACCTCAATGAGTGTAGTATCGAGTATCTACCAACTTCGGACTGCACCAAAGCCGGTCATCTCACTACCCCTAATAAAAGGCCAAGATGGTCAAGTAAGGTTCTAGGTCATTAGTGCTTAGTGACATCACTCAGCGGCCCCGTACTCTCCTTGATTGAACTCAAGGGTTACCGGTAATCACAAATATGTCGCACTAATATAGCTATTGCTTAGACCGTGTCGGTATACCCCGCACAGTTTCCACAACGTATTGCTATCTATGAGTGTTTCCCAAAATCCGGGTGTAGGATTGCAAACCCAAACAATAGAGCCAAAATATAAAGCAATCAAGACAAACAATTAGTAATGCAAGAGGGTGATCTAAGCCCTAAGGTTACTCCACTTTTTTAAATGTCCCCAACAGAGTCGCCAGTTCTGTGATACGGTGGGAGAACTGACTTGAGGTTTGCGTTTGTTTTCGCAAATGTTTCGGTTGAGCAAGAGTCGCCACCGACTTTTTATTTTATCCTAAGGAAAGGTTAAAAAGCACAGCAAAAACCTTTGAGATGTTTTCTTGGGTTCGGGGAGTAGATTATAGAAAAGGAAGGTATTAGCACCCTTTCTATCCATGGTTATCCATGGGCTCTTAGTTATTTGCTTAGATCACTTGCCTTGCATTTTCAATTGTTTTAAAGGGTGCTTGTGTGTGTGGGTTTGAAAATGTTTTGAAAAGAAGCCAATATGGTGGCAACCTTTGTAATGATCCATGTGGGGATGTATACAAAGATGTATGTCTTTTGAAAAGGTTTTCATTTGTTTTTGAAAGTTGTTTTGAAAGTGTTGTGAGGTGTGTTTTTTAGAAAATAGGCAAGTGTTTTGTTTTTGCAAGTTTGATTCAAGTAACTAAGAGGTTATCTACTCCTAAATTTCTCAAAGTTTATTGCTATGTTTTAACCCTTTTTAATATGTTTGTTCCACCATTGTATTTGATGGACAATCTCATGTTAGGATGTGAAAGGGACGGGCGCGGGTCATCGTTTAGACCATAATTGCAACGGTGTCAAGTATCTTTGGGCATTTTCTTTAAGGGACTTGATCACTTGTTTGGCAATATTTTGAAAAGTGTTATCGAGGGACTATGATCATTGGATTTGTTTGTTTTGCCCAAAGAGACCTAACATGCAATATGGCCCATTTATTTGAAGGCAACAAAGTGGAATACCCTAGGGGGTGCAAGTGTGATTTGTGTGTCCATTTTCATGCTTGTTTGTCTTGAGATTAGGTCATAACTATTTTGTTCATTTTATTCGCATATAAAACCTAATTCTAACATTGTATATTTAGAAAGCGATAAAATGCGAAATTTAAATTCCTACGCTATTACAACACAATAATATAGGGAGGGGGGTGCAATGTTTCAAATGGGGATTTTGACAAAGAAGTTAAACCTAGACTATTACATCAATTTTGAATATTTGCAAGGTAATTTAATTGCATAAATAAAATAAAAATAGAACAAATATGCAAGAATGCAAAAAAAAGGGTTTTTTATATGTATGAGAAAAAAAGAGGATTATTTATGTAAAATAAAAGAAAATAAAAAGATATTATTTTTGGAGTATTTTTGAATTTAGGGCAAAACCCTAATTTTTATTAAATGAAATGCATTAATTATTTAATATGTGCAAGTATTTATTTATTATGTACAAAATAAAATAAAGTGAAATATTTGTCAAAAATGTATTTTTATATTAAATATTAATAATAAAAATAAAAGGGTATATATTTTATATTTACCCTAAATATATTAATAAATATATGTATATATGTATTATTTTAAATATGTGTTATATATATATATATAAATAATAATAATTTTTAATATTTGTAAAAAAGGTATTTTTTATGTAAAATATTTTCAGAAGGTATAATAAAATAAAAAATGAAAATAAAAGTATTTTTACATATTTCTCAATATTTTAATGAAATGTATATATTTATTTATCTAAGTATTAATCAAAAGAAAATCATATAAATACCTAATAAATTAAAAAATGGTGAGAAAAAATATTTTTATATTTTTTATGTCATGAGAAAAAATAAACAAAGTCAATCAAAAAAGAAAAAAGTCAAAAAGTCAAAGAAATAAGCAAACGGGCCTTGGGGGTGTAAAAGCAATTATATGGTGCAAATAAGAAAAATGTTCCAGGCCCAGCCCAGAAGACCTGTCTTCAA
This sequence comes from Vicia faba, assembly GCA_948472305.1. Taxonomy (NCBI): domain Eukaryota; kingdom Viridiplantae; phylum Streptophyta; class Magnoliopsida; order Fabales; family Fabaceae; genus Vicia; species Vicia faba. Next base: position 759,563,943 of record OX451736.1, on the reverse strand, counting down.
CCTCCAGCAAACAATGTTTGAAAATACGCGCGCCCTGTTCCTCATCTTCCAACTCTTGATTCCTGGCTTTTCAATGCAAACTCATAACATAAAAGATGTTCAACATGAAGAGACGATTCTAACCATATGCATAACTTGATCTAACTCTCTAAGATGAGGGAGAATTTCTCCTCCCCCAAATCCTAACCTAGATTTTCTGCCATTTTCAAACCTCAAATTCTCACAGCTCAAGCAAAAGAAATGAAAAGTAAAAACATGTACATGTGCAGTGGCATGAGTAGAACCTTGTTTATTCACAAACTTAAAGCTAATGATGCATAACAAGAGAGATACGAGTTCACCAAGATACCTGTTCAGCTGAAGTTCTATCTGGAAATGTAGGAACTTTCAGTGCAAGGTGATGATTGGAAAAGCTTCCTTGAGGTCCAGGGATGCTATTCCAATGTTTACTTTGTCTTGAAAGCTTCTGAATCGAGCTAGAGAACTTCACCTGCAAGTCAGAAATGTGAAAATGGTGGAAGTGGTTAGAGTGATTACAGGTCGTGCTTTTGCTTTTGGTTAGCTTGCATAGATGGTATGGAAGGTGTGTGAACTGGTTTGGGCAAGAGAGCTTGAGAGAAATGAGAGATAGCACTCAAACTGCAGGGCCTGCCCTGTTTTTGCAGTTTGAGAGTGATTCTGAGATGGAGGGTGTTTTGAAGGCTAAGGGTTCGTGTATTAGCTTGGTTGTGTTGTGTGGAATGTGTTTGATAACTTTGTCTAAGTGTTCTTGAGCTGATATGGTAGTTGGTATGAGTTATGCAATGTTTCTTCAACTTTAAGCAACAAATGCCAACTTGTGTTTCTAGGCATGTAGAGGGCCCCTAATGTGCTGCATAATCCCTCCTTGATCAGTGTGTTATGCTCATAATCTTGTGCCAAACAGATTTGCAATGTACTTGTTGGATTTTCAATTTGACATAAAGTGTGACTTTTCAAAAATGGCTATTTTGCTTTATCTAAAAATGGATTAAAGCTTCATACAATGCTTTAGCTCAAAGAACATGGTCTTGGCACAAAGAATATGCATTAAATTATTGAGTGTAACTTGGTTTAAGGACCTGTAATCTAGCCTAAAGCATGCTGAGTTCAAATTGCAAGGTTATGGACATGTAACTTGGTCATGAACAAAGTGAGTTTTTGCCATATTGTGAAATTCGATTCTCCCTAACCATGAGGTTGTTTGAGAAGTTCTTGGACATTTTGGAAAGCATGGAATGTGTACTACAATCCATCTTTGAAATTCAATTTGAAATTCCAAGTGGAAGTGTATGGAAAATGGCCTTGAAGTGGGGTAGAAAACCTTGTCAAAATAGGTCAAAAATTCACTAAGTTAAGAATGGTTTAGTGCCCTTATTCAAAAATTTGTAACTTGAGATACAAGCTTCAAATGAGAAAACTTTGTGAATCAAAGTTGTAGATTATGCAACAAGCTACAATTTTCATGTTTTGACTTTTGTTTGAATCTAAATGAATCATGGTGAAAAAGTGGGGCAAAGTTGGGAAAAAATTAGGGTTTTCCATAACTTAGAAAAATTCTAAGTTATGAAAAATTCCATTTTAAACCCTAATTTGCAATTCTTGGTTTCTTGGTGAACAAGTTTCATGATTTGGCATGTTTTGATGAAAAATGAATCTTGACTCTTGATTTTGACCAAAAAGTCAAAGTTTGACTTTTCAGTATACAGTCAAAATTGATCAATTGACTGGGAAATTCAACTGTCAATCTTGTGTACTTGGGATCTTTTGAGTTTGTTGAACATGTCAAGACAATTCCATGGGGTCCTCGAGTCCATATGTGAGCTTGGTTTGTCATTGGCTAGGTCAAACAGTCAAAAATTGCCTTTGTGCAGTCAAAACCCTAAAAATGACCATTTTGCCCTTTTGGTGATCTGATCAAATTTTTTGTGGAATTGTGATCCAAACTTGATCAAATGGTCCATATGAGTTCATAATGTTGATGTGGGTCAATTTTCATGAGATTTGACTGTCAATTGGCCACAATTGACTTTTTCCCCAATTCAGCTGATTTCTAGGTCAACTGTCCAATTGACTGGGTAAAAACTTGGAATCAAGACTTGAAACCTGGTATGGACAAACTTGGGAGTCCAACATGAAGCATGAAAGTCATCTTAGGCTTTTTAGGTCAAAACATCTTTGTGCAAACACAAACCCTAATTTGGGTCAACAGTGCAAGGAGAAGTCTTGAGCAGAGGAAACCCTAACTGGATCTTGATCTTCAAAGGTATGGTGATGAGAAAATGTTGAGGAAATGGGAGGGCAAATTTTGGGGTACAACACATGCACATTCTTACTTTTCCATCTTTCTTTGGCACGGGCACAATGTTAGCGATCCATTGTGGATAGGAAGTAACAGCAAGAAACCCGGCGTTGAATTGCTTCATCACTTCGGCTTTGATCTTTTCAGACATATCGGGCCTCATTCGGCGGACTTTTTGTTTTATTGGTGGACAGTCTTCTCTTGTAGGGAGACGGTGAACCACAATATTTGTGTCGAGTCCCGGCATGTCTTCGTAGGACCAGGCAAAGATCTCAACATATTCATTCAATAGCTGAACTAAGCGCTCTTTGACACTTGGCTCTAGGTTGGCACCCATTTTAACCTCTTTCCTGTCTTTGGCAGTACCCAAGTTGATAGTCTCTAATAGCTCTTCATAGGGCAGAATAACCCTCTCCTCTTGTTGTAAAAGTCTAGCCAACTCTCCAGGCACTTCACAGTCTTTATCACCTTCGTATTCGACATGATTGACCAGATCTTCAGAGTCACTAAAGGCCATAGCAGAATTGTTACCCATGGAATCCGGAGTGGATGGGTACCTGCATTTTGTGAGTGGGTGTGTGTAAGGGATAACCACCTTTAAACAAAACAAAATGTAAAAAGAAAGAAATTGAACACAAAAGTTTATAGATGAAAACCTCCATGATTCATTAAAAATGGCATATGATAATGAAGAAATCAAGCCCTTACAAATGGACCTATATGCCCCGGGTAAGGCACAAGGCAAAAAGAGTGTACGAATTGTTTAATTATTACAGACCAAACAGGAAATGTTCAAAGATAAATTACTGATTGATGAAAGTAATGGGAACGAAGTCCTTCGCCTCCCAATTGCTCAGTCCTCCTCCAACGGTTGGAAAGATCCAATCTTCAAAGTTGCCTTCTTCATCATCATCTTCTAAAGCATGAACTCCATGATGAGTGATCTTTAAGGGTGGTTCTCCAGCCCGGTTGCGATGCACAGCTTTCTGGCTAGCAGTAGTGAAACCCAATCCGAACTTGTCCATTTTGTGAGAAAAATCTGGCAGTTTCCCCCACAATGTACTTCCTCCTTCTTTGATTACAGCCTCCGCATCTTTAAGGGATGCCATCCGAGACACAGGCTTGGAAATGATAGGCACATCAGTCATTGTCTTTGCTACTGCGACTTCAGGAGAAACCTCTTCAAAGTGTTGGAAAGGTGTTTCTATGAATTCGCCATCTAACTCCACATAGCGGAAAGAGTTAAGGTGACTTATCATGTATTCCTCCTCACCATGAACCGTTATGATCTTACCCTGAACTGGGTACTTGAGCATATGATGTAGAGAAGAAGTGACTGCCCCAACGTTATCGATCCATGGCCTTCCCAACAAGCATGAATATGAAGGACGGATGTCCATCACATAAAAAGTAGAGTTGAAAATTTATGTACCCACTTTGATTGGAATGTCCACTTCTCCATGAACCATACTCTTAGAACCGTCGAAGGCTCTAACAATGATGTTACTGGGCTTTAGGGTCAAACCTTTACAGTTCAATTTGTCCAACGCCTTTTTTGGTAGAACATTTAAAGATGAACTGATATCAACCAGAACATGGGCAAGTGTGGTCCCCCTGCATTCTACCGAGACATGCAGCGCATCATTATGCTTTATTCCCCTAGACGTCAAATCAGCCTCAGAAAAGCCAAGACCATTATCGACTGTAAGGCTAGCCACACACTCTTGAAACTGATCTGCAGAAGTTTCTTGAGGTATGTGTGCTGTCTTTAGAAATTTGATCAAGGCTTTGGCATGAGCCTCGGAGCAGAGTAAGAGAGCCAGCATGGAGATTTTTGAAGGGGTTTGCCATAGCTACTCTACGACATCATAGTCGCTCTTCTTGATTATCTTTAAGATTTATTCCATCTCTTTTTGGGTGGTCTAAGGGATAACCACAGTCTGAGCCTTCATCCTGACAGGCGCTTCTTGGATCCCCTTACCTTTATCAGTGGTAATAGCAGAGGGTACAACCTCAGGAGTAACAATTTCTTCAATTATTGTACCTCGCGTAGATATCTTTACTGGCACACGAGCACTTGAGGGTCGGAAGACTTCCCTTGGAGGAGCAATCTCCAGAGAGAAGATTCTTCCACTATGAGTTATCTTGCTCGTTCCTGTAATATTCCCTACACCAGGGGTTTCTTCCCCGGAATTCTCTTCGGCTGATTCGATCTGCTTGATACCATGGTAGAAGATCTCTCCTCCGTAATTCCATGGTATTGTCTTGTTAGATTTATACGGGATAGGCCCCGACATGGTAATTTTCAACGGTACAAACTTAGGATCAGGCGTAATCTTAACAGGCCTTTTGTAGGTCTTGGAAAGATTGTCGGAGATGATGATTATTGCAATGTCATTGATTGGAGTAAAGGTAACAGGAGTAACATGAGTGATAGTAGCAACAAGAGTTTTCTGAAAGAGAATCTCTTGGGTATCCATCAGGCGTTGGATGCTTGATTTCAACAGTGGGCAATCAATTTGCAAGGTTGAACAGAAGTAACAGTCTTTTTCACATCCCGGGAAAATCCCGGCTTTCAACAGATTCATTTTAATTATTTGAAATGGAGTCCTTAATTCATCAATAACAGCAACATACAAATCCTCTTCAATAGCATGGACATTGTGACCGTGCTTGGGCATTGGGGCAGAAATCACATTCGGCTTTTCGGGCGCATCGAATTCTACCTCCTTGGCATCTATCAAGTCTTGGATCTTGTTTTTGAGGGCCCAACAGTTGTTCGTGTCATGACCTATGTTATCTGAATGATAAGCACATTTTGCATTGGGATGATAATGTGGAGAAGTGGTATTTGTATTCTTCGGTGCCTCTCTCAAATTAGCAAGGTTTAATTTCAGGAGATGTGGAAGGATCTGAGCGGGTGTCATATTTATCGGGGTATATTGCCGTTGTGGCCTTTCTACCCTTTGCTGATAGGTTCTGGGCTGATCATTCCTTGGTTGACTATTTCTAGGTTGATCTGATGCGGACTTCTGAATTAATACGGCCCCCACTGTTGGCCGGTGTTCCTCCCTTTCCCGATTTCTCTAGGTGTAAACAGCAAAACTTTCCTTCTTGGCAGGGAAGGTCTTCTTTATAGCGGCTGAAGTAGACGTATCCTTCTGACAAAAAGAACACACGTCATATTAATAAGAAGAAATTTGTCAGTACATAAATGCCCCATGGGCAAAATATTACAAAGCTTCTTAATGTAAAAAGACGTTGTGCATCCTTTTTGGCGCGATGTAAGTGTTAAGAGTCTCCTCTTCGTGAAGTCGGCGGGTAAGCTCCAAAACCTTCTTCTCACTAGCATATAAGCTGGCTTCAAAAGTGTTCCGCTCTTCCTTGAGCTGTATCCAACTCTTTTGCAATTCTTCCAATGATGTTGGCATGTCTGGATGCAGGAGGGTGTATGGAACCTCTCCTTCCATAACAGGATCTTTAATCACGGGGAGAATGTGGGGGTAAGGCATCATAAGACTCTGGGCGCGTGTTCGTACCCACTTGAGGTAAGGCTCAAGGGGGATGGAATTCTTGTGCCCCAGTGTCTTACTATCCACTTTGTTGGGCATCCTCCATGCTCGAATAAACCTTTGCCGAAGTCCTTGAGCGTCGTTGTTGAAGTCAAAAACCAATTCAGGAATCAGCATATCATGAGGGCCATCCCTTCGGGCATACCCAAATTGCCTCAGAGCTAAACAGGGGTTGTAGGTAATTCCTCCTCTAATGCCAAGTAGTGGGACATTAGGGAATTCCCCACAACGATCAATGATGATGACATTTTCTTTGGACCGAGAACACCAATGAACATCAGAGTGTGTAAGAGTCATCAATCGTTGCGACCACCTCAAGCCTTGTTCATTCTTCAAGACTAACTGGGGAAGGTGAGAAATAAACCACCTTGCTAGAAGAGGAGTACAGCACATGAGAACACCTCTTTTCCTCATTGTTCGTGTGTAAAATGAGTGTAGGATGTCCCCAAGTAATGTAGGCACATGATTCCGAGATATGAAAATCTTGACAGCATTCACATCTATAAGTTGATCGGGGTTTGGGAACAAGACCAACCCATAGATGAGAAGTGCTACAATCTCCTCAAAAGCTTGTAGATCTAGAGAATTCCAGCAGTCTTGTGCCTTCTCAAACAGAAACTTTGCCAAGAAACCCTTGACACCACTTCTGGTTTCCCAATGACCTTTGATATCAGATGGTTGCAAGTGTAAGGCTTGAGCAACCTCTTCAGGATTTGGCTCTCTTTCTGTACCGTTGTAGGGTAGTTGATGGAGAATAGGAATCCTCAGGAGTTGAGAAAATTCCTCCAAAGTAGGTACTAGTTGGTAATCAGGGAATGTGAAACAGTGGTGTATGGGGTCAAAGAACTGGAAGAGGACTTTCACCATGTCTTCTTCAATGTTGGAGTTGACCAAGTTGAGAAGTTTACCATGTCTTTCGCTGAAGGGAGAATTCTCTGGAATCTTGGAAGTAAGCTCCTTGAGTAGAGGAGGGATTCTCACGAGGTTGACTTGAATTGTTTTCCTGCGAAGAGATTCCATGACCTACAAAACAAGAAAAAAGATGAAGATCCAAAACCTTGAAATGGTTAGTGGATGCAAATGATGCTTCATGATGTTTATGATGTATGCACAAGCATATGTACATGCAAATCACACAAGATCCTAGTTTCAGGCTTGCATGGGGTTTCATTGGTAAGTACCCTTTTTTAGTTGGCTCAACCTATTCTATAAATAGTAACCGGGTTCTATGGAGCTCAATATCACTGGATTATTTTTTGTGTTCATTGTTTCAGTTTAGCCACTTAACTGGCGACCGAAATATTCCAAGAAAATAACCCTCAATGAGTGTAGTATCGAGTATCTACCAACTTCGGACTGCACCAAAGCCTTTCATCTCACTACCCCTAAAAAAGGCCAAGATGGTCAAGTAAGGTTCTAAGAGTTCATTAGTGCTTCATGACATCACTCAGCGGCCCCGTATTCTCGTTGATTGACTCAAAGGCTACCGATACCCACAAATATGTCGCACTAATATAGCTATTGCTTCAACCATGTCGGTATACCCCGCACAGTTTCCACAACGTATTGCTATTTACCTATGAATGTTTCCAAAATCCGGGTAGAGGATTTCAAACTCAAACAATAGAACCAAATGTGAAGCAATCAAGGCAATCAAGATAAGCATGCAAAGGTGATCTAAAACCCTAATGTAACCCCACTTTTAGAAATATCCCCAACAGAGTCGCCAGTTCTGTGATACGGTGGGAGAACTGACTTGAGGTTTTGCGTTTGTGTTCGCAATTGTTCAGTTTAGCAAGAGTCGCCACCGACTTTTTATTTTATCCAAAGGAAAGGTCAAAAAGCACAGGAAAGACCTTTGAGATGTTTTCTTGGGTTCGGGGGGTAGATTATGAAAAGGGAAGGTGCAAGCACCCTTTTCATCCATGGTTATCCATGGGCTCTTAGTTACTTGGTTAGATCACTTGCTTTTGCTTTTCAATTGTTTGAAATGGTGCTTTGTGTGTGTGATTTTGAAAATGCTTTAAAAAAGAGGCCATCGTTGTGGCAACCTTTGTAATAATTCTTGTTTGAATGTTTTACAAAGGTGTTTGTCTTTTTGAAAAGATGTTTCAATGTTTTGAAAGTTTATTTTGAAATTGTGTTGTGAGGTGTGTTTGAAAATAGCAAGGATGTTTTGCAAGTTTTTGATCAAGTGACTAAGAGTTGTCTACCCTATTTTACTCAAAGATCTTTCTTATGTTTTTAACCCTTTTGACAGTGTTATTTCACCATTGCATTTGGTGAACAACCTTGTGTTAGGATGTTCAAATGAGACAGGCGCGGGTCATCGCATACAATCATTGAAAGCAACTTGTGAGACGCTCTAGCAATTTTGTAAGGGACGAGATCATTTTATTGAAGGAAACATTGAGGGTCATCGAGGGACTACGATCTTTGTTTATCGAAGGGGCATTTGCTAGAGTATCTCATATTCGAGGGACATGATTGCATTTTCCGAAGCAACAAACGAGGTTACCCTAGAGGTGCAAGTGTGCATTGTGTATTGATTTTCATGCATTTATTCTTGGATTAGGTCATCTAGCGATTGATTTTAGATTTTCGCATACAAACCCTAATCTCTAGTCATGGCATATTTTAAAAGCGTAAAGTGCGAGAATTAAAATTCTAAGCTATTACAAAAGAGTATCCGGGGATGGGGGTACAATTATTTACAAATGGGGATGAATCTCACAAGGATAATAATGTCCAAATATTACAACCAAATCGAATCGTCACAATTCAAATATAAAGCTATAACAAAACATAAAAATAAAGAGAATCAAAAATATTATGAGATGCATGTATTTATTTAAAAATAAACAAATAAAATCTAACCTAAGAAAGATTAAGTATTATTACTATTGTGTTTTATTAATTATGAAAAGAAAAGTTTTAAAGAGAGAAAAATTACTTAAATTAATGTTTCTATTATTTTTTTGTATTTTATTAATGTAACAATTATTAAAAAAAAAAGAAACTATATTAAGAAAATCAAAACAAAATTTTAATATATTATTTTGTTTTATTATTAACAAAAGGAAAGAAAACAATTTATTTAGAATGAAATTAATTAAAAATTATTGGTTTAAATAAAAGAAAAGAAATTAAACTAAAAAAAGAGATGGGCTTAAGAGTTTGTTAGGGATTAGGCCCAAATGGAGGAAGAACAAAAGTCAGAATGGATAAATAAATGGGGGTGTGCTGGCCAAATATTGTTGTGGGCTTAAGGAAACATTTGGGGCGGACAGGCCCAGTGACAAATTTGTATAACGTTTGGTTAGGGGTTTGACATTTTTAGGGTTTGTTGTTTTGATTAGGGTTCATGTGTTACAACGACGCCACTCTCTCTCGTTTCTTCTCTTCATCTTTCTCAGTCACGATGCTCTGATTCTACCCTAAACCCTAGCTACCAGAGCGCCACCCTCTCACTCTCTATCCTCTTTGCAACGATCCAAGGCCTCGTTCGAACGATATGAGTCGTTATCTTTTTCGCGTTTTACAGTTTCATGGTTTGATTCGCTTTGTCTTGTTCATATTTGTTTTTAATCTATGGTCTTTGCATGTTTTGAGATGCAGTAAGGGTTTGAAAAAACGTACCTTGGGAAAAATGGAGAGGAAAGGTGAGATGGAGTTGGTGGCGGCGTTCCTGGTGGCCGGAGGCGGAAGGGAAAAGAAATGACGGGAGAGCGTTTTTCTGGTATCTATTTCTTCCCTTTAACACCTTAAATGTTGATGATGAACTCTTTCTAAAACTTGCTGCCTTTGAAATTCTTTCCCTCTTTGTTGAATATTGATGATGAAATTGGTTCTGAAAACTGTGTTTTTGTTGATTGTTGAAAATCCTTTTCCTCTCTCCTTGAATGTTGATGATAAAGGTTTCTGAAACTCTTTGCCTTTGCTTCTGAAACTCTTTCTTTCTCTCTCCTTGAGTGTTGATGATGAGTGATTCTGAAACTTTTGATATTGTTGTTTTTGAATATGATGTTTGATGATGAAGAAATTTTGAAAACTTGTTTGTATTTTGAATGTTTTGAAACTGATTTTTGCTTCTGAAACTCTCTCTTTCTCTCTTCCTTGGATTTTGAAAGGTTGATGATGAAAATAACTTCTGAAACTGGTTTTTGTGGTTGCTTCTTGTTGAAGCTTGGTTGATTGGTTTGGATTTGTTTATGATGACATGTTTCTGAAACTTTTGGGTTGGTTTGTGGATTTTGTTGAAAACTGAGTTTGCTGGTTGATGCTTCAAGGGGTTTTTTTGTGATTGTTTTGCTTGTAGTTTTACAGTTTGAATTTGGTTATGCAGTTGGGATTTGGTTGAAACTGTAAATTTGGTGGTTGAGGTTTCAAAGGGTTTTTTGTGATTGTTTGAAACTGTTTGGCTGTTTGGTTGTTTGGTTTGTTTTGAGAACAAGTTTGGTTAATGGTTTTGGTGAGCTTGTTATTGGGCTATGTAGGTTTGTTGGTTTTCTGCAGTTTTGGCCAGCTTGTGGTTTTGAAACTGTTTGGGAATTGGCTTGTTTGCAGTTTGGTACAGGTTTGACAACAGGTTGCTAGGCTTATGGTTTGAGCAAGCTTGGCTTGTTGAATTTGTTTTGGGCAAGCTGGTTTGCAGTTTCAGACTTGGCTTTTGTTCATGTTATATGATTTGCTGCAGGTTTGAGGGTTTACAGTTTGTTAACAGGTTGGGTGATTAGGGCAAGCTTGGCTTGTAGAGTTTGTAGTTTGTGGTGTTTTTTAGCTTGACAGGCTTGGAGCTTGTTTGTGGTTCTGTTTGGGCTTTGTTTTTTTGTTATGCAGGTTTGAGGATCTGTTATGTAACTTGCAGGTTTGGAGAGTTTGCAATTTGAAAGGTTTTGTGGTTTTTTCACAAAGTGTTTTTTCTTCTCCTTTCTGCTATGCAGTTTGTTTTGTTTTATATCCCTTTTGCTATTTGACTTGTGACAGCCTGCTCTTTTAGCCAAACTGTCAAACCTCACCCAAGGTGATATCTTTTTCTCTTTCTCTCTCCATGAAAACAAGCCTTTTTGCTTTGTTTATTATTATTTCTGAAAAATTGCTTCTGGAAAATAATGACAGCTTTTAACAAGCTTTGACTTGTCAAGTGGGTTACCTCCTGCTGTTTTACTTTTTCCTGCTGTATTTTTTCAGCTTTCATGCTGCTTGCCATATTTGCACAGTTTGCATCCCATTTGTTTTATAACTCAGTTTGGGCAATTTGTTTTGTAGCTCCATTTGGGACTTTGCTTGCTGCATTGTATATTTGTTTATGCTTTGGCAGCTTGGGCACCTGTTTTCCCTTTGGAATTTTGTAACTCAGTTTGGTTTGCTGCCGTGTTTAGTTTGCTTAGTTTGGTTTGCAATGCAGTACAATGGGTGCCTATCATGTTTGAATTTTGGCGCCTTGGTTTGCCTTGTATGCTAGCTTTGTAACTCAGTATGCTTGCATTTTTTTAATTTGTATTTTTAATTTTCTCTTTGTGAACCAAGTAGAGCAATCTTCTTCTAATTTGCAGAGAGAAAAATAAAGCATGATGAAAAATAAGCATTCTGATTCCAGACGGCCAATTTTAATGATGACTTTCTTCTTTCTTTTTTCATTTGAAAATTCTTTTCAATTATCTGTACTAATTTTCTTTTCCTTTGTCTTTTGCAGGTGAGCACCAATTGGATGATAGAGGAAGCAGTAGAAGCCGGAGACCTTGAGCATGGGAGCACTGGAGCTTAGGAGACTTAGGCTTAGAATTTTTTTATTCATTGTAATAATTTATTCTTCAAATACTATAAGTTGTAAAACGTATAATATTCAAACAATAAACTATTTTTGTAACAATCATTTGCAATGAATAAAAAAGTCTTTTATGAGATCAATTAATAAATCAATAAATCCTTCTACTGTTAATATCTTTCAATTCTTCCTTTGCAACTTCACTTTATTATTTAAGATTCTCAAATCAAAATAATTGAAACTGCGTTTCAACAATTCTAATCCAGATAACTTAAATTCCAAATAATCAAAAACTTTGCAGTCTCGTAACCTTGCATCAGTATTCTAATCACAATACACATTGTATAATAAACAAACAAGCATTCCATTAACCAGCAAACCTTTCACTCCATTAACAAGTAGATGCCTTAATATTCCAAATAAAAGTCCCAGCTCTTATCACAGATAATCAGGCTTTGAGAACAATCAGTTAACCTTTCAGCAAACTTTGAAAAAGTGTGAAAACAATGTAACAGTAAACTTAATTTCCATGGATTCAATTTCTTCTGAGAAATGCGAGAGAAAACCTGATTCTTGATTTACTGCTAAAGAAAAGTCTGTTTGATCAATTCCTGAGCCAATCTTAAAAATCAGAGAAAACCCTAGGGTTGTGATTTCTTGTGAAAAAGGGAGGGAAAATTTTGGGGTACAACAAATGATAATAAGAAAACATATAAAAAATAACCACTTCCAAATATTAAGAATTGAGAGAGTTATGCACTTGTGATCAAGGAATCAAGAACTTATCCAATTAGGTCAAGCTTATTCAATCAATTCTTGCATCCTTTGACTTCTATTAAAAAATTGAGGCATGATGAATCATAGTAGACCTTGTCATGATATTAATTAAAAGAATTCTCAATGATGAAGCTTGAATCTCAATGAAGCTTTGTTGAACAAGGCATGGAAATAAACTTATGAACCTATGAATCAACCTGTTGAAATATGTTGTGCCCTCACCTATAGTATCATCATTTAGAGAAAAAATTTATTGTATTTTTAAGTTAAAGTTAATCAACACAAGACATATATGATCACAATATACAAATCAAAGTGCTTGGTGATCCCTCATGAGAAAAACTAAAGATAGGGAGAAGAACCAAACCCTAGTGTGATCTTAATATGATTGAGTTGATATGAGATGATAGAGGAATCTTAGGGGAAAATATTAGGGTACAATAAAGGAACCTATGAGGAATCAGAGTCTCAATTCGTAGTTCACATGGGTTTGTGTTTTATATGGATTACGTAGATATTTTCTCGTACTTAGCCCAGATGTGTGAATAGCAGAAATTTTGGACTAAGTGCGCAGTTGATTAAAATATGCTTTGTAAACCTTTTTTTAAAAAATTAATTGTTGAATTAATTTATTATGAAAAATAATTTGGTGTTTGCTAAATATTTTTTAAACGTATTAATTATTGAAAAAAATCTTTATTTAAATGCATGATTAAAAAATAATTTAATGTAAAAAAATAAATAATATTTGTATGAATTGGAAGATAATATACTTGAATTATGATAATAATATAATTAAAACTATAAATCTATAAAAATAAAAAAATTAAATAATAAAGAAAATAAATTAAAAATGTAGGGGGTGTGGTTTTAGTTGAGAAGTAAAACTAGGGGGTGCTAACAGCAAGGGCCTGAATTCATATATTGAATTCAGGCCCAAAAGTCAAGGGGGTATGTTCTTACACTGCATAGTAAAAAGGAGGGTGTGAGTAGTATGGGGCCCAAGTCCAAATTTTATACTTGGCCCGTTAGGCAGGGGGTGTGAATCTGCGCGTGGTTAGTAAACAAAAATTGAGAGGAGGTGTGAATAAATATGGGCCAGGCCCAAAGTGACAAGGGTTGGGAGTCCGTTTGGACTTCGTGTGGACGGCTACACGATAGCACGATAGGCATGCGCATTAGGGAAGTTCGATTGAGATCTTATGGTTACGATTGAAGGAGTATGATAATACAGTGAGACTCGCGCATATGAGACTACTGATCTTAATATAATTCGTTTTACAAAAATCATTTTTTTCATTTTTTATTATTTCATTCCTCTCTGTCTCTCCTCTCTCTCGTTCTTGTCTTCACACAACATCGTAACAACCTAGATCATCACCGATATCTCAAAAACCCTAATTGGAGGTGATCCCTTCTTTTCTCCCAAATTAAAAACATAACCTCTTTAATCTATCCCAACCAAATTCGAATCACAACAGAAATCAGCAAAAATGTGCAAAACAGAGTTAGGTTATTGTTACCTTTGGATCTCGACTATCCTCGAGTCTCTCTGATTTCAATCTTTCTAACCTCTTTTCCTTTTTTTTAGGTAATGGTCTATGTAGAGGATGATGAAGAACTTGCGGCGGTGATTGAAGAACTTGGGGTTTCAGATATTGAAACCCTAAGTTTCCCTTCTTGGTCTTTTTGAAACGATTCTCTCCTACTCCTTCTCTGTTCTTTTTATTTTTTTCCTTCCCAATTTTTTTTTAGGGTTTGATATTTATAGGGGTTTTTTAGGATTTAGATTAGGAAACTTTGTTGTAATTTCTTTTACAAATTAGAGATTGAATACTGGTTGATTAGAAATAGGTTATATTTGATTTAGAAATTTATTGTAATTAGGTTCAAATTTGTATATTAGAAGATTTGATTTGTAATATCGATTTATTCTTCTGAGATTTGATTTGTATGATTTTCTGTACTTGAGCCTGTAATGTGATAGAGCCACTTTGTAACGCTTCTGATTTGAGACTATTTTGCTGAGATTCACTTTAAAATTGTTCATGAGAATTTGGAAAATGGGCTTCGACCGTGTTTTGATTCTCTTAGGGTTGGGATTGGGTTAAGATTAGGGCTAACATGGTTAGCGGCTCCGTTTTGAATTAGGGTTAGAAAACCCTAATCTCAAATTATGACCAAAGTTTTAATAATAATACTTAATTATAATAATTATAACAATATTGTTAATGATAATAAAATATTAACTATTATTATATATTTATATAACAATAATTAATTTTCCAGCTTAATAAATAAAAAATAAAACCAACAGTTGACTCAGTCAACACCAATTTTGGCAAAAATAAGAGATAATTTTAGTTTAAGTAAACAATTGGGCCTCTCAAAAAATGACGTGGGCCTTTTCTGATTTTTAGAGAAGTAAGAACTTTTTAAAAGTATACCCCCCTTTTATGCTCGAACCAGAAACAAAATGGGCCCTGTGATTTTTTTATAGAAATGGCCCAAAACTTTAACTAACACACCCCATTCTTAAATATAAACCCCAACTTTAGTGGGCCTTTTTAGAAAGGCCCGAGAGTTCTTAACAAAAAAAACATTTTAAGATATGGTTTGGGCTAAAAAAATGGGACAAAACCTAGCTTAAATGAAATGGACCTTTACAAAACTACATGGGCCTTTTCTGATTTAGAAAGACCCATTAATTTCTTCATAAAAAACCCTTTTGAAAACTTTAAAACCCCCATGAATATGTGAATAATTTATTATAAAGGAAAGATAATTTTTAGAAATAAAAATATTAATAATCAGTAGGGAAAATTTGGGGTATGACACTTTCGAAGAGTACTCTCAGAGATGGATATAAATAGCAGTCCGTGTACAACCACCACTTAGAGAAAGAACTAGTTGATATGCTCATGGGAACTTTACAAGGGTTGTACTATGATAAGATGGTGGGAAGCGTCTCTTCCAGATTTTTGGATTTGGTGACTATTGGTGAAAGAATTGAAGCTGGTATAAAAAGCGGGAAGATACAAGGGGCATCATCTAGTACCCCTTATAATGAAAAAAGACATGTTCCTAACTTCTTGAAAAAGAACAAAGGAGAAATTAATGTTGTAGCATTGCATCCAAGGGAAGAATAACCATTAATAATCCTACGAGAACAACAACAAAATAGGTTTGAGAGGCCTCAGAGAAGATTTGATCCTCTTCTCATGCCGCATGGTCAAATATTATAACACTTTAACTTCTTGAAAAAGAACATGAAGTAGTGAAAGACACAAGAAGGGGGGGTTGAATTGTAAAACTGAAAATCAATGCAATGAACAAGATATTTTTATCCTGGTTCGTTTGATCTCAAACTACTCCAGTCCACCCGTCAAGGTGATTTCGCCTCTCTCCAACGAGGTCTTAATCCACTAGATTCAACTGAATATTACAGACTGCTTTAACAACTGCTAAAGCCTTCTTGATGCAAACCACAACCCAGTTTGTCAAGGAAACACTTTCTTACAAAGAAGATAAATCTAAGTGTGTGAATGTTTTCTACAAAACTGTATCACAACTGTGATGTATACACAACTTAAAGCTTAGAAACTAGATTGCTAAACAATGATTGAATAAGAGAATGTGTAGTGTTTAGCAAACTGAGAGAAGGAAGATTATGATCAGCTTTTAGGCGTGTAAAGATTTGGAGAGCATTAACCAATTCAATCTTCAAAGTCTTGTTTATATAGCACTGAGATGTTGAACGTTGGAGCAATATTCTTGATTCAATGCTAATAATAAACTTTCCTTATCGAGAAGATCTTGTCTGGAATGAGGCCGTTGGTATTAATTTGCTTTCAATGCACAGTACCGTTGCTTACTTAATGCAAGTTCTGGCTTGGCTCATTCTGACTCTGCTTAGCTGCTGATGAACTGTTGTGTTTCTTTATCAGAGTGTTGAGCGCAGTTTTGTTCATCAGGCTTCAGTATATACGTGAGTTAATCTTCTGATTCTGACATTCTGATATGGCAACTTCTGATGCTGATGTCAAGAACCAATTTCTGATGCTGATTAGGTGTGATCTTGCTTATACCAATCAGAGTATCTGCAAATCAGAACGTAGTAATTTAGGCAGCAGATAGTTCATACATGAATCATATAAATAATATATCTTTTCACTTTGTTATCATCAGAACTTAAACATAGGGTAGTAGATTCAAACTTTGTTCTAACAATCTCCCCCTTTTTGATGATGACAAAAACTAGATATTTTTTAAATGAAAATAACGTGAAAAGGTATCAGAGAGATGCATCAGAGTAAGAGGTTATCAAAGATAAGGGATAAAAAGATATCAGAGTTGAGAGATACTCCCCCTGAGTTTATTACTTCCCTTTTTGATTACAAGTGTTCTTCAGGATCAGATCTTTTTGCCTTTCTTTGAACATCAGAGTATCAGAGTCTTTGACTATCGGAAGCTTTAGATCAGCATATCAGAGCAGAGCTTCAGATCAGCGTATCAGAGCTTTTCTTGTCAGAGCTTTGCTTTGGATCAGAGTATCAGAGCGGATCAGAGCTTTTAGTCTTCAGACTGTCCAGGAGCTTCCTTGTACCTGTAGACTTTAAGCAAAACAGAAAAAACATTTTCAAGTATAATAGAGTTAGAATGTTCGAGAATTTCTGTCTTAGTAAACCGTTATTGTTTAAAATATCATTCTTGTTCTCCCTCTTTTTGTCAGCAATCAAAAAGTGTAGGTGATGTGCTAAAACAATTAAGATCAGAAAAACTTGTCATATTAAAAGGTTCAGAATCAAACAAAACATATTCAAACAGTACATCAGAAAATTAAAGAAAACATGAAAATGACATGAATGAAAAAACTAAGGTTGGGGAGGAAAGCGTGTGAACAGGTTCTCCAGCATGGCTTTGATCTGATCAGCAGTCTCATTCTGCTTGTGCACCATGCTGACAACAGTGTCAATCTTGCTATCCTGCACATCCATTCTTTCTTTCATCTTCTGGTCGTTTTCATCCATCCTCTGCTGCAGACGCATGTCATTCAGCTTCAGCTCTTCCAGAGTCTGCCTGTCCAAGGCAGCTTGAGAAACATCAGAAGCAGGAAGCTTCTGAGAGCTTTCTGCAACATCTTCTGCTTGACTTGCTTCAACTTGAATGGTCTTGTCTTCTTCTGGTTGCACCTTTGAAGCTAGCTGTTTCTCAGACCAAGGTTCACTATCCAGAGGGAGCACAGCTTCCTGAGGCAGCTGACTTTCAACTTCCTTCAGCAGCTTGCTAAAGTTCTGTTGTGCCTGCTCATAGTTGATATCCTGCAACTTAATGGCTTCAGCACGTACCCAAAGTCTGAATTGTGACCAGAGCTGGTCAGAGGCAGCTGGGTCAATCATTCCAGGACAGACTTGCTTCAGAGAAGCAATCCATTGCTGTAAACCTATTTCAAAATTCATAATACCAGAGCCAACATCTGGTTGTTTTGGTTTTGGGATGGCTATTTTGTGTTTCAGATCAGCAAGATGGTCAAGGCTGGTTAAGTCTATGAAGGTCCTGCTGGGGTTTTCGGTGGTTTACTTGGCAGCTGTTTGTTTTAGAGATGGAGTGGGAGAATCAGAAATTATGATTGGACTGTTTGGTGTTTTGGGAGTATTGGGTGGTGTAGATTCTGGTGAGGATGGCAACTGGGCCATGGTGACTGTTGTTCCACATGGCATCTGGACTGCCAGAGGTTGTGGTTCAGATGATTGAGGTGAATGAGGTTCAGAAGGTGGAGGAGTTTGAGTTTCAGAGTGATGAAACTCAGGTTGAGGTGATGGTGGATGAATTTCTGGTTGAGGAGAGGTTGTTGGAATTTCTGGTTGTTCAGGGATAAGGGGTTCTTCTGGAATTGATGAGAGAGGTTGTTGTTGTTCTGGTTCTTCAGCAGATTGTTGTTGTTCTGGTTGTGAAGGAGGGACAATTTGTGGTTCAGAGTTTGGATTGGCGGAGTGATCAGAGGTGTGTTGATCAATGTCAGACAGCACTTTGTCAATTGCTGATGTTGTTGAGATTGTTGGTTTGGGATGTTTGGTTCTGGGTCTTCTGAGTTTTAATGCCTCAGAAGGGTCATCTTCTGGTTCAGTTTCATCTATTGTTGGGATGGGGATTGAGATTCTATGAGAGGTTGGAGGTGGAATAGATGCTGGAATAGTAGAAGAATTTAAAACAGAAGCAGCAGATAAATTACCTCTTTTCTTGGGTGTCTGCTGGGATGATCCTTCTAAAGGTGCCTTCCTCTTCTTCGTCTTCTTCAGAGTCACTTCTGGTTGAGGTTGATGCAGATCTTTGATAATCAGATTTGGATCTGTACCATCTGCCTTGCACGCGTCTAAGTATTTGAGAACTACCTCTGGTTTAGATTATATCTCAGAAAATAAAGGAAAGTCACTCAGTGGAACTCTTCTGTTGGTGATATCAGCAATAGGAGTAGCTCTGGGTTCCTTTTTGATATTCTCTATCAACTTCATTTTCTTCAAGTTCTTCGCGTTCAGAGGCTTCCCAACTGTTGGTTCAATGGTGCTTAACTCTTGAGCTTCTATCAGATGCTCTATCAGCCTATTCTCTGTCAGAATATCTGATATCAACCTTCCAAAGGGTATCCAATCCCTCTTTGTTCTTTCTTCTTCCCTGGTTTCCTTCACACTTGTTCTGAGGTGGTTGAACAGAAGATGAGCCAAGTTGATTTTTACCTTCTGATCGATAAAGTAGATCAGAAACTGCTGATCCACATTTATGTAATCAGGGGAACTAGTTGGCTTCCTATGGTTGAAGCACCCCAGAATTATCTTTGCCCAAACTCTGTGATGATCCTTCAGATCTTTGATCTTGCTGCTGGGCACCCCATGGGTGAAAATCCTTTCAGCTATCACGCCCACGTCAGCACATCTCTCAGCCATATTAATACAGCGGACGCCACCGCCACTATAACCGATTAACCTTGCTATGTGATCCTCAGTGATCACAATCTTCTTCCCCATAACGAAGGAGGTGACTAGATGCGTTGAAGCCTTCGTATGAATCCAGAATTCCTTGACTAACATAGGGAATGTTGGTCCAACCAACCTGTCAAAATACCTTTCCCATTTTTGTGCCCTAACTTCTTTTGTTAGGTCAAAACCGTTCTCCTTCAAGCTTCCAAAATCAATGATCAATTCAGATAACACTTCAAGATTCTTCACAGGAGTGAGGAGTGTTCTGAATGGCACTTGATACTGTTCAGATGATGCTTTCTTCTGAGGACCTGCAGAAGCACTGCTGGAGGTTGCCATGTTCACACTAAAAGATTTTGAGAAGACACTGAGAAAAAGGGTTTTGCAAGAGATGAACATAGAAAAATGCAGAGAATGCTTGAGAATTAGTGAGAAACTGTAAAGAATTAGAATGAGAGGTTAATGTGCTTAAATAGAGTTTCAGAATATTTTGAAAAAATAAACATTTTTAAGAAAGAGAAAAATCATGATTGCATTTTAAAAGCATGATTACTTTTATTAAATGCTTGCTGATTTTGGGGGATTTTAGAAAGATACTTAAAAACGGTTACCAGACATGTGTCTCAATGCACCCAATCAGCGTTTTGCCTTCTCAGAAGCGTGCACGCGTTCTGCTTCAGAGATTTGCTGATGATTTGATGACACTTGTTTGATGTAGTGATCAGCACGTCTGTCTTTGAGCTTAGACTCTCAGATCTTTAGACTTGCATCTGATACAATCTGCATGTTCTATCTTTCTGAAAGAAGATTGATCAGAAGTTCACAGTAAAACAATTATATTCTGAAGATAAATATATGGAATTAAAACATTTTCACTCTGGACAGACTTTCATGCTGAGATGTTTCAGAATGAAATTAAACCTATCTTCTGAAAGGGGTTTAGTAAAGATATCATCCCATTGATGGTCTGTATCTATAAATTTTAAGTTCAAAATTCCTTTCTGAATATAGTCCCTAATGAAGTGATGTTTTATTTCTATATGCTTAGCTCTAGAATGTAAAATGGGATTCTTACTTAAGCAAATAGCAGAAGTATTATCACAGAGTATAGGAATGTTACTCTCAAAAATCTGGAAGTCTTCAAGCTGTCTTTTCATCCAGAGCATTTGTGTGCTACATCTTGCTGCTGCTATGTACTCAGCTTCTGCTGTTGATAGCGCAATTGTTGATTGCCTTTTGCTGGACCAAGAGATCAGATTTTCTCCCAGAAACTGGCAGCTTCCAGAAGTACTTTTACGCTCCACTCTGTCTCCAGCAAAATCAGCATCGCAGTAGCCTACTAAGCTGTAATCACTAGATTTTCTATAAAACAAACCCAGATTAGTAGTACCTTTCAGATACTTGAAAATTCGCTTAACAGCTGTTAAGTGAGATTCTCTAGGATCTGATTGGAATCTAGCACAGATACAAACACTGAATAATATGTCAGGTCTTGAAGCAGTCAGATAGAGGAGAGAACCAATCATACCTCTGTAGACTTTCTGTTCTACATTTTTGCTTACCTCTTCTCTTTCCAGAATGCATGTGGGATGCATTGGAATCTTTGATGGCTTACATTCTGAGAGGTCAAATTTCTTCAGAAGATCTCTGATGTATTTGCTCTGATGAATGTAAGTTCCCTCTGGAGTTTGATTGATCTGAATTCCTAGAAAGAATTTCAGTTCCCCCATGAGGCTCATCTCAAATTCTGCCTGCATACACTTAGCAAATTTTCTTCCAAGAGAAGGATTAGTAGAACCAAAAATAATATCATCAACATAAATTTGACAGACTAAGATGTCATTCTTAACTGATTTACAGAATAGAGTAGTGTCCACTTTTCCTCTGGTGAATTCATTTTCTAATAGAAAGTTACTTAGCCTTTCATACCAAGCTCTGGGAGCTTGTTTCAGACCATATAGTGACTTCTTTAGTTTGAAAACATGTTCTGGATGTTTTGTATTTTCAAAACTAGGGGGTTGGTGTACATAAACTTCTTCTTCTATATAACCATTTAAGAATGCACTTTTGACATCCATCTGATATAGAGTGATGCCTCTATTAACAGCAAATGAAATTAAAAGTCTGATAGATTCTAACCTGGAGACTGGGGCAAAGGTTTCTGTATAGTCTATCCCCTCTTGCTGACTATAACCTTGTGCAACCAATCGTGCCTTGTTTCTGATGACTTCACCTTGTTCATTTAGCTTGTTTCTGAACACCCATCTTGTTCCAATGACGTTGAATCCTTTTGGTCTGGGAACGAGATCCCATACGTCGTTTCTGGTGAATTGATTCAGCTCTTCTTGCATTGCCAGAATCCAGTCATTATCCAGAAGTGCTTCATCAATAGAAGAAGGTTCAATCAGAGACACAAGTCCCATGAGAGTTTCTTCAGAGTTTCTGAAGCTTGCTCTTGTTCTGATTGGATCTTCCTTTCTTCCTAAGATAGTCTCTTCTGGGTGATCCAAGCTGCTTCTGGGTAATCTCTTCTGAGGTTGATCAGCAGCTGTTGTAGGATTGCTAGCAGTGCTCCTTTCAGACGTTGAAGGAGTGTCTGTGTTGAGAGCTTCTGATGACTTGTCTTCAGAACCTGTAAATTCAATTTCCATACCTGCAAAAACTTCATTCTGCTTTGACTTTTCAGAGTCAAGCTTATCATCAAAACGAACACTGATTGATTCTTCCACAATCTGTGTTTCTGTATTGTATACTCTGTACCCTCTTGAGCGTTCAGAGTATCCTAACATAATACACTTCTGTGCTTTAGAGTCAAACTTGTTCAAATAATTCTTTGTATTTGATATAAAGCAAGTACATCCAAATGGATGAAAATATGAAATGTTGGGCTTTCTGTTCTTCCACAATTCATATGGAGTCTTTTCCAGAATAGGTCTTATTGAGATTCTATTCTGAATGTAGCACGCTGTGTTTATTGCCTCTGCCCAGAAGGTCTTAACAACGTCTGTCTCATTGATCATGGTTCTGGCCATTTCTTGCAATGTTCTGTTCTTTCGTTCTACAAATCCATTTTGTTGGGGAGTTCTAGGACAAGAGAAGTCATGCAGAATGCCTCTGTCATTAAAGAATGACTCAAAATCTTTGTTTTCAAATTCTCCACCATGATCACTTCTGACTTTAACGATTCTAAGATCCTTTTCATTCTGAACTTGGTTACAGAAGGTAACAAACACAGAGTGTGACTCGTCCTTGTGTCTTAAGAACTTTACCCATGTCCATCTGCTATAGTCATCTACGATTACTAACCCATACTTCTTGCCACTGACTGAAGCAGTTTTAACTGGTCCAAATAAGTCAATGTGCAAAAGTTCTAATGGCTTAGAGGTAGAAACAACATTTTTAGATTTAAAAGAAGGTTTTGCAAACTTGCCTTTCTGACATGCTTCACACAGAGCATCTGAATTGAACTTCAAATTAGGAAGTCCTCTGACCAGATTGAGTTTGTTAATCTGAGATATTCTTCTCATACTAACATGCCCCAATATTCTGTGCCAGATCCACTGCTCGTTGTTAACAGACAGAAGGCATTTTACATTCTGACTCTTTAGTTCAGAAAGTTTGATTTTGTAAATGTTGTTTTTCCTCTTACCATTAAACAGGATAGTCCCATCTTTCTGACTAACAGCTTTACATGATTTTTGATTAAAGATTATATCATAACCGTTATCACTTAATTGACTTATGGATAACAGATTATGCATCAATCCATCTACTAGCAGAACATTATTAATAGAGGGAAGATTTCCATTACCTACAGTTCCAGAGCCAATTATCTTTCCCCTCTGATTGCCTCCAAAACCAGCATGGCCTCCAGGCTTAAGTTCCAGGCTTTGGAACATATGCCTTCTTCCCGTCATGTGTCGCGAGCAGCCAGAGTCCAGGTACCATGACTGGTGTTTCTGACTTGCTGCTAAAGATATCTGCAACATGTATTATTTTATCCTTAGGTACCCAGATTTTCTTGGGTCCTGATTTGTTAGTTTTACCAAAACTCTGGTTGAATTTTGGTTTCACAGAGTGCTTACTGCTAGTGTATTTAATATCATGTGTGTGACCATACACAAAATGTGAATTCAGAGGAGTGTGTTTAATGGTTAAGTCCATGACATTCTTTGGTGTAGGAACCTTACCTTGGTATCCTATTCCTTTCCTGCCGTTTCTGCTAACTCCATAGATCATTGAAGCCATTTTGCTTCTATCTATGCTTTTAGCGAGGAACTTTTGGAAACTGTGATCATACTCCTTGATGATCTCATCAGCGTTGTTGGGAGTTTCAGAAATTGGTTCCTTCTGAGAGTTTTGTAAAGTGTTTTCTAATTTTGAAATCTTATTTCTCAGCTCAGAATTCTCCAATTTGAGACTCTCAGTCTTATTAGAGTCAGATTCAAGATTCCTTTTCAGGTCTCTGAATTTAACTCTAATTTGCTGATACCGTTCCAGAATCTCATTAAGGCTTTCAGCAAGTTCAGCCTTGGTAAAGTTAACAGCAAAGTTAGGAAATACCTCTTCAGTATCTGATTCTGAGTCTGATTCAGAAGCTTCACTATCTTCTGAGATGTTAGCCATGACAGCTATGTTTTCCCTCTCATCATCTGATTCTGAGTCAGCTTCAGACGAGTCAGAGTCATCCCATGTAGCCATGAGACTTTTCTTCTTCTCTCTTCCAAACTTCTTTTTGGGCTTTTCCCTCTGAAGCTTTGGGCAGTCACTCTTATAGTGTCCTTGCTCATTGCACTCATAGTAGATGATGTCCTTGGTGTTTGGCTTTTTGCTACTAGAGGAGCCTTCAGATCTTTTGTATCCAGAGGAAGAATCTGTCCTTCTGTATCTGGAAGAAGACTCGTTCTGATCAGATCTTCTGGAATTCTTGAACTTCCTTTGTCTTTGCTTCCACAGTTGATTTACTCTTCTGGAGAGGAGGGAGAGTTCGTCTTCTTCTGATGAGGATCCATCAGATGTTTCTTCAACTGCCTGCAAAACTTTAGACTCAGATTTTTTGTTAGATTTTAATGCTAAAGGCTTACCTTGCTTCTGAGGCTCATCAGCTTCTAGCTCTATCTCATGACTTCTGAGGGAGCTTATAAGTTCCTCCAGAGTGATTTTGTTGAGATCTTTAGCTAGCTTCAGAGCTGTAACCATTGGTCTCCACTGCTTGGGTAAACTTCTGATGATTTTCTTGACATGGTCAGTAGTAGAGTATCCTTTGTCCAGAACCTTGAGACCAGCTACCAGAATCTGGAATCTTGAGAACATTGTTTCAATGGATTCAGATTCTTCCATTTTGAACGCCTCATACTTCTGAATGAGCGCCAGAGCTTTAGTTTCTTTGACCTGAACGTTGCCCTCATGCGTCATTCTGAGTGAGTCAAAAATGTTCTTTGCTGTGTCTCTGTTGGAGATCTTTTCATATTCAGTATAGGAGATGGCGCTGAGGAGGATGGTTCTGGCCTTGTGGTGATTCTTGAAGTCACGCTTTTGTTGGTCAGACATTGTTTTTCTATCAATCTTCTGACCGCTTGCATTCACAGGGTGCGTGTATCCATCTGTCACCATATCCCACAGATCAGCATCATGTGCCAGAAAGAAGCTTTCAATTTTGTCTTTCCAGTAATCAAAGTTTTCTCCATCAAAGACTGGAGGTTTGCCGCTGAATCTGTCTCTGTCCTCATTGTTGTCATTGCTGGTGTGAGAATAGTTTCCTGCCATTGTGTTTTTCTGACGCTGGATCTTGTACTGACACGGTTAAGTGTTTTAGCTCAGAACCAGGCGCTCTGATGCCAATTGAAGTAGTGAAAGACACAAGAAGGGGGGCTTGAATTGTAAAACTGAAAATCAATGCAATGAACAAGATATTTTTATCCTGGTTCGTTTGATCTCAAACTACTCCAGTCCACCCGTCAAGGTGATTTCGCCTCTCTCCAACGAGGTCTTAATCCACTAGATTCAACTGAATATTACAGACTGCTTTAACAACTGCTAAAGCCTTCTTGATGCAAACCACAACCCGGTTTGTCAAGGAAACACTTTCTTACAAAGAAGATAAATCTAAGTGTGTGAATGTTTTCTACAAAACTGTATCACAACTGTGATGTATACACAACTTAAAGCTTAGAAACTAGATTGCTAAACAATGATTGAATAAGAGAATGTGTAGTGTTTAGCAAACTGAGAGAAGGAAGATTATGATCAGCTTTTAGGCGTGTAAAGATTTGGAGAGCATTAGCCAATTCAATCTTCAAAGTCTTGTTTATATAGCACTGAGATGTTGAACGTTGGAGCAATATTCTTGATTCAATGCTAATAATAAACTTTCCTTATCGAGCAGATCTTGTCTGGAATGAGGCTGTTGGTATTAATTTGCTTTCAATGCACAGTACCGTTGCTTACTTAATGCAAGTTCTGGCTTGGCTCATTCTGACTCTGCTTAGCTGCTGATGAACTGTTGTGTTTCTTTATCAGAGTGTTGAGCGCAGTTTTGTTCATCAGACTTCAGTATATACGTGAGTTAATCTTCTGATTCTGACATTCTGATATGGCAACTTCTGATGCTGATGTCAAGAACCAATTTCTGATGCTGATTAGGTGTGATCTTGCTTATACCAATCAGAGTATCTGCAAATCAGAACGTAGTAATTTAGGCAGCAGATAGTTCATACATGAATCATATAAATAATATATCTTTTCACTTTGTTATCATCAGAACTTAAACATAGGGTAGTAGATTCAAACTTTGTTCTAACAGAACAAAGGAGAAATTAATGTTGTAGCATTGCATCCAAGGGAAGAACAACCATTAATAATCCTACGAGAACAACAACAAAATAGGTTTGAGAGGCCTCAGAGAAGATTTCATCCTCTCCTCATGCCGCATGGTCAAATATTGTAACACTTAATTAAAGCATCTTTGGTAGAGCTAAAGCCTCTGGCTCCTCCAATTGGGGCACTCCCTCCAAAGCACGATGCAAATTCTAGGTGCGAGTATCATGCAAATTCTCCAAGGCATATCATAGAGAAATGTTGGGCTTTCAGACATAAGGTTCAAGATTTATTGGATTCCTAAGATATCACTTTTGATAATCTGAACATCAAGACAAATCCCATGCCTTCGAATGGTGGGCCAGGTGTAAATGCAATCGAAGTGGTTACTGAATTTGGGGCAGTCGGACAAGTAAAGGCCCTGATAAACCTTTTTGAATGAATATTTGTTGGAGTGTGGGTTCCTCTTGGAACATAATGAATCTTTTGAGAAAACATTACAAAAATTGGTGGATCAAGATATATTCCAATTTGGGTAATACCTTAAAAAAGAATACATAGCTGCAATCGAGGGAAGCATGAAGAAGCCATTGGTAGTTCCATGCCAAGGGCCAAACCTTAAAAAGACCCTAGTGATTCCATGGGGAGAGTCAACAGAAGCACTAGTAATGATACCACGACAAACTTTGAGGATACCAGTGGTTTCGAAGACTACGATGGTGATTAGGGGGTCGTCCCCTACCACTTATGAAAGTAACAAAGCGGTACAGTGGAGTTATGATTCTATGGTCTATCTCAATGGTTTAAAGCATAAATGCGAACCATCGACAAGTCAAGGTCTGGCGATCACAAATATAACTGGAACAGGGGGCATGACCCACAATGGTCGAATATATGGTCCCGAACCACAAAATAAGAATGATGTTATAGTTAAGGATAAAGGGGAGGGTGTGGTGGAGGCAAGCCAAAAATAAGAGCCTCCGAGCAAGAATTTTACTGACAAGGAGGCGGAAGAGTTCCTGAAAATAATCAAGAGAAGTGGC